>JAINUW010000432.1:0-352452 GCA_020205615.1 Panax quinquefolius | reverse complement strand
TAACATCATCATTTAAGACTGAGGATGATGAAAAATATTTTAAAGAAAACGAATCCAATGAGACAGAAGGACAAATATTAGGGATTTGTATAACAGTTTATCCAAGATCAATAATACTTCATAATAACCAATTGTGAAGCAAAATTCAAAAATAAAGATCAAAATATGGATACAATCAGAGATAGTTACCATAATAGACATCTTGGACAAAAAGGGAAATTTTCATTTTTTGGTGAATAGTGTCGTATTCGTGAATAATAACCTCGACACAAAAAGGTAGAAATTCCACAATAATATTCATATCAATATTTCGGTATAATGATATTGAAAGAATTACATCATTACGAAAGAAAATAACATCCTTTACCTCAAAAGAGCAGTATTTCTGGCTGGAATATCAGATGTAACGTTGAAGGAAACTTGCACTGATTAGAAACTCTCAAATTATGTAAATACTCAAGGAAATACGCTCGACAGTATAGAGAGAAAAAAAAAACTTGTTTCTGGTGTGATTTTCAATTCTAACTTAAGCGCCTATTTATAGGAAAATGCTAGAACGCCAAAGGAGACTGAATAATAAAATAATATTATAATTTTTTCTTTTCTCATACACAGCCACTCTTGAAAAATCATCAGCCACCACAGTGGGGCCCACCCAAAATCAGCACATGTATTCAACACCAAGCAAAAGTGGGTCCTAACCAATTTTAATAAAAATTATTTTATTTTCTGAAACTTCAGTAATTCATAATAAATAGCACTTTTATCAGAAAAATGCGAATTCTATGTCCATTCCACATGAAATCGAATTCTCTACAACTTTGTAGCTTTAAGTTTTTCCAAATTCCAGACAGAAAATATCCTAAATCTACAAACGGACGATTTTGAACACCTTTTAAAATTCATAACAAATCATACGTTAATTTTTAACGGTTCAAAATTTGTGGACATATACTCAACTTATATATGTATAACATATCCAAAAATCACAACGATCCAACAGTCGGATTAAAATTATAACTCACGCAATAGAGCTTTAAGAACACCGATTTGATCTTTTAATACCTCCAATCCAACAAAATACTGATAAAACACCTCAATATTAATTCCTTCATTTATAACCACAATAAATAAATCCATCATTTATATCCATATCAAATAAATATTTTCTTATCATATAAATCAATAATTAATTATTCACAAATAATATTACAGTATCATAATAATGACAATCAGGCAGTTCCCAGGAAAGAGGGGCTTTCCGATAAGGGTTTCTCCTTACTGGCGCACAATTTAGGTGACCAAACCTCTCCTTGACAGAAATTTCTAGACATTGCCAATAATGCTATCTAATAATATTATTCAAATAATATGAATTATTGATCTAATAATGGAAAATACTGTGTAGTGATAATTATTGAAACAACAATAATATAAAATATCAACGCATCAATTATTGAATCACTAAAATAAAATATTGAACAGTAATTACTGTAACAATTATTAAGTAGTGCCTTCTTACATAAGAATCAATAATTCAACAATACTGTGTAATACCGTGTGCTATTTTTATGCGACCACGCAGTATTATCGTATTTTAACCACCAGGTAATCCAACAGTGTTAACGGTAACAACTACGCTGTTATTTATAAAAACTCAAACTTGTCGTTTTCTTCATCTGACAATTATTCTGTTATGGGACCCATAAATGGCTGCACCTTTTTACGAATATTCCCCAACAACAAGAATATTCCACGACCAAACGAGTATTCCCCAATAGAAATGAGTATTTTATAACCACTTGCGTATTTTGAAAATTTTACATATATCACCCTTAACTTTAAACTTTTATCAATTTAACCATTTATTGAATAATAATTATAAGAAAAATTATATACTTTTATTTCATAAAATTTGGGTTCTTATAATCTCCCCTCCTTATGAAATTTTGTCCACGAAATTTACTTACGTGGTATTTCAAAGAGTTGAGAATACCTTGTTTTTTTTTTCAGATTCTATCTTCCATGTCATCATGATTTCTCCATTGCTCATCTCCTGTATTTCAAATATAATTCTAGAATACAGCTTCAAAACAAAGGTTAATTGACATATAATAATTTGTCAACTTAAGTAAGAAAATTCAGGTTAGGTAGGACACACACTAGCGAACAATATTACTCGTCTCTCCCTTCCTAGTTCTAATCCCGGATCTCCGCCAGAGATCATATCCCTAAGCTCTGATACCAACTATGACTCATGTCCCAATCGTGGACTGCTCCTCACAGTGATACCTATCAGTTTGCCATCGCAGAACAGCGTCCCCTACAAAGAGTCTGGCTTCGGTGCATCCCACACATGGAAGTCACCAGCGAGAGGCTCGGGGCTCTTTACTTATAGCTCTGATACCTACTGTGACGCCCCCAAAATAGGTATACAACACCCATTCTGAGTCGCCAAATACATGGTACAGAAAGCAAACTACAACTTCAATAATACAATTGTCGTGCAAAATACAACAACACATGCTG
Organism: Panax quinquefolius; assembly: GCA_020205615.1. Classification (NCBI taxonomy): domain Eukaryota; kingdom Viridiplantae; phylum Streptophyta; class Magnoliopsida; order Apiales; family Araliaceae; genus Panax; species Panax quinquefolius. The sequence goes on along the minus strand of JAINUW010000432.1, from coordinate 349,923 downwards.
TGAGTTTAAATACAAATATTGTCTTCTAGACAATATCCACACTCAAATAAGTCCTCATTACAATTATTCATACATTATTTTACAAAAATAGTGAGTACTGCTACAACAACTTTCTAGAACTATCACTCCATACCCCGACTAGATTCTGCTATGATCTCACCTCCTGAGAAGAAAAATGGAACAAAAGGAAAAGGGTGAGCTCAACTAGCCCAGTAAAGAATATTATGACTAAGATAATATACAAAAAATTATCATTAGTCCTCAATAGGGAAAAATCTGGTAAAATATAATAGACAACAAGTTTTAGATCAACAAATGCAGCGGAAACAACAATCCATTAGAAGAGTCACGTAGAGAATGAGTTCTACTATCTTCTAAGATTTAAAAGCCCATCATCAATATTTTATCCCCTCAGAATAACAATCAATATACATCTTTAATCAAATATTCATCTTTGCACTACAGGCCAAAGATATTCATTTGTATCACCAGTCGGTCATTTTCATCTCAACACCTGTTCATGTTTGCACTACGGGCCAAAGATATTCATCAGTTAATCATTCATCTTTGCACTACAGGCCAAAGATATTCAGTAACATCATCATTTAAGACTGAGGATGATGAAAAATATTTAAAAAAAAAACAAATCTAGTGAGACAAAAGGACAAATATTAGGGATTCGTATAACAGTTTATCTAATATCAATAATACTTCATAATAAATAATTGTGAAGAAGAATTCTAAAATAAAGATCAAAACATGGATACAATCAAAGATAGTAACCATAATAGACATCTTGGACAAAAAGGAGAAATTTTATTTTTTGGTGAATAGTGTCGTGTGACACCCCCAAATCTGGGTCTCTTCCAACCCGACAGATGGTGCTACACGGTACTACCATTCATACATACATTCAATTAAAATGCCACAAAAGAACGAATATATCTTCTATATATTAAAATACTATTTACATTCCTCAAGTTCTTTATAACCCTTTTCACTTGTTCTTGTCATAATATCAAATATATTACAATCGTTTATCCTATATTATTACAAAAGTATTCTATGGGTTCATCTTCACTTTGCCCTTATCCTTGCTGGAGCCTTCGGCCCGTTCGATCTTAGCTGTGTTCATATGGTTCAAGCAAGAGTGAGCATGACTAGCTCAGCAAGTATAACATTTCTAATAAACAATATGCTTGAAACATGGGAATCGTATATCTTCAATAACAGAACAATAGTTACGAAGTATTATTGATAATTCAAAATAGCACTTCTTTTCATTCAAAACATTTTACAACAACAATATTCAGTAAAACATCAATTCCGGTCCAAGACCTTGAGCATATCATAAGTTCTTTTGAAAAGGACATCCCGGAACTAAGTCCGTAAGTCCGACATTTCTTACGAGCACGTCTAGGTGATCAGCCTATAGTACTCTATGTTGATCAACATTACATTCATTAAACGTATGTATGTTTAAGTTGTGGCAACCTCACGTGCCTATCGTTTGATGATAAAATTTGTTTAGCATACTCAGTCTTCGATTGAAAACCACACCAATATAACTTGGTAAACATTGTACATGCTTTGATAGAAATATAATTTAAGTCTAGCCGAAAGATTTGGCGTTGACTTCATCATACATCAATTCATGCGTAAGAATACATGAATCACAAAGCTTGTCTAGACTGAACTGGAACAAGGGTTAGAGTACTTGCCTTTGGCGTTCGCTACAGTTAATAACACCTTCTTTGGTTTAAGTCTTTGAGTCTCTACAGTAATGATAATATCACATAACACATTAGGTCATAAATGAACATACATAGTCCCTAATGTATCTTACCCTTCTTTTCAATCTAATTATGACTTAGATTTGTTATTATTGCGTCCGGCTTTTCGTTATGATGTCTTTACATTCATGTTCAATTGACCTTCATTAAACTTAATTGATAATACTTAAGGTTTAAACATGTCTTAACAATATTACAATCAATCCTTAGTTTATTACCAATGAGTTACCATTCTTTCTATACTTGAAAACTTTCTTCTCTGCCTAAAATCTAGGGATGAGCCATGCATTAGGTCATTATTCTTCATCTCATGACATGTATGAAAGTTAGCGATAGTGACATCGATCTTGGCGCCATTGCTACCAAATTTTACTCTCATCCGTGTTGCGGTATGACTCTGCAGATATGTTCTTGCAGATTTGTATATGGCGTCATAGCTGCCACTGCACCAATATACTGGTTGGTTGGCCATTTGCTGGCTGACTCTGGCACCCAAAAATTGTGAAAGACTTTTTATTTTGTAAACTTCTCAGACGCATAACTTCTTGGTTATAAGTCCGAATTGGCTCGTTTAAAAGCCTACGGTTCACAAATTACAAACTCTTCATGTTCATGCAAAAATTTTATCTATTTGACTTCGTTTGCTAAAATTTCACTTATTAATTCATTTTAACAAAAATGATAAACGCTTGTGAACGTTCAATGCTCGTATCTTCCTTCTAAGTCGGAATCCGGTCATTTTTTGAGTCCGCAACTCTATAATGCCAAATATGACTTGACTCCATCGAAAACCATTGTTTTTGAGTTCAAACACAAAATACGGCTTCCATTCCAAGAATTTCATGAATTCGACGATTATCGTCCAATCATGTGAATTCCGGAGAAACATCATTACTAATGATTTTGATCATTATTCTAAATGAATTCTAACCATCATATAACCATTTCAAATTACTTATTACCTTAACCTATTTTTGAATTAGTTTTGACTTATTCTTTATAAGTTCATGACTTATCAACTTATAATTTTCATGATTTCATTTACTTATGACTTATTATTGATTTATGTCCTTTACTCAATGTTCTCATATCATATCCAACATACTAACTTCATATGACAAATATATTACAAGTTCATCATAAGTTCATAACTTATTTAGGTTCAAGTTACTTATTCATGACTTATTCGGCTTAAGTCTCTTGCTTAATCAATTCTTACATGTTCTTAGCATACATGTCCATTAAATTACACTTCTCTTATCACCCTACAATGATAGAGATAAAGATGTATTAGACAATAGTCTTACCCTTGAAGACTAGTACTTCTGTTCTTTGAAAATCTCACAAAGGTTGATTGACTTATTCTTGACTTATTCTCTCTAACACATAAGCACTTATCTTGATAGAAGTTGAATGAATTTTAATCAAGCAACAATTGAATTGTGAGCTTGCTATTTATAGAGCTCTAAAAGTTAGGGTATTATGGTCATTATAACCTCCCACCTCCTCAATTATCCTCCTTACTAACCTCCTTACTATTCCTTACTTTAGCCCTAAGTAAACTTGCTAGCCACATAATGTACTTGATCATCACAACACTTGGGCATTACACAAAGTTCTTGCCCATCAAGTCTACCCATGGGTTGCACCATGGATCCTAATTATCCAATGGATCATAATTTGGTCTTTAATCCACTTAGCTTAACTCAAACCTTTGGGCTTGTATTAAGTTACCTTGGGCTTGCACCTTAATGCATATTGGACTATCAATTGTTACACAATCCTACAAGTCCATTCCATTTAATTAAAAACCTTGACATATATGCTATACGTATAATTCTCATCTTCTACTTCGTATATTAATTCGTAACATACGTTATTCCATTCTTCATACATAATAGTATAATACTACGTATCATACAATCAATACACTTTCTCCTTAACGCTTAATATTACTAACGTTCTCTAAATAAGTCCATATGTGAAATATTACGTTTTCCATACTTAGATTATTACTACATAATCCATCCCACCTTGATATTGTAACGTTATGTATTTATTGGAAGTTCGAAAATAATTTCCGAGCGTAAATTGATGAATAGTGTTTTACAGAAAATTTCTCAGAAAACTTTTATTTTCGTTTTAGAAATTCAAACACTTTAATTCTCCCACGTAGTTAAAATACTACGACGTTTTAATGTTTCTAGGTTATAGAACGACATTCATCTTACTAACACATAATAATAATAAATAATATTATTTTATTCATTATTAAAAGTATTTACAATATGTTCAATTTTCTGGGGCGTTACACTTTCTCCCCCTTATAAGGATTCTGTCCCCAGAATCTCGCTAAAAAAAATACACAAATAATTAAGGGTAATTCTTTTTCATCTTTTCTTCAAGTTCTCACGTTGCTTCTTCTACATCGTGGTTCTTCCATAACACCTTTACCGAAGGTATAACTTTATTCCGCAGAACTTGCTCTTTCCTATCGATGATTTGAATCGGCAACTCTTTATACGTTAAGTCTTTCTCGATATGAATAGGCTCATATTCTATTACGTGCTTATAATCCGGCTTATAAGGAAGCAATACTGAAACATGATATATGTTATGAATTCGTTCTAAGTCTGGAGGTAACGTTACCATAAAAGCTACCTCACTTGTAACGCCCCAGAAAATCGAACATTTTGTAAATATTTTTAATAATGAATAAAATAATATTATTTATTATTATTATGTGTTAGTAAAATGAATGTCGTTCTATAACCTAAAAACATCAGAAAGATGTAGTATTTTAACTATGTGGAAGAATTAAAGTGTTTGAATTTCTCAAATGAAAATAAAAGCTTTCCGAGAAATTTTTCGAAAAACACTATTCATCGATTTCTGCTCGGGAATTATTTTTGAACTTCCGAGAAATACGTAACTTTATAATATCAATGTGAGATAGATTATGTAATAATAATCTAAGTATGGAAAACGTAATATTTTGCATGCGGACTTAATTTGAGAACGTTAGAAATATTAAGCGTTACGAAAAGAATGTATTAATTGTATAATGCGTAGGCATTGTGCAATTTATTGAACGTAAGTATAATACGATGTATTATACTATTAAGAATGGAGAATGGAATATTTATATTACAATTTAGTATACGAGCTAGCATACGAGAATTATACATGGGGTATATATGTTAAGCTGTGTAATTAAATGTAATGGACTTGTAGGATTATTAGCATAATGGTAGAAGTCCAATAGAAAGTGATATGCAAGCCCAAGTGTTTGTAAATCATAATTCCAATCTATTGTAATGCAAGCCCAACAAGAAATTAGCTAGATTATTTAGCAAGCCCATTATGATAAGCCATGATCCGTGGAGCAAACCATGTTAATGTGGGTAGACTTGATGGGCAAACATTTTAAGTGGTGAATAAGTGTTGTGATGACCAAGTATTTGAAGTGGCTAGCAAGTAGACTTGGTTGTTAAGTAATGAATAGTAAGGAGGTGGGATTAAGGAGGTTAATTGAGGAGGTACAATGCCTAATTGACCATAATGCCCTAACTTTGGATTGCCTATAAATAGAGAAGCTTCAATTTATTTGTTGCTTGATAAAATTTCTCCCAACTCCTCTCAAGTTAAGTAACTTATTGGTTAGAGAGAATAAGCCACATAAGTCAAGAATAAGTCAAAAGTTCTTTGCTACTTTCCAAAGAGAAGAGAAGTACAAGTGCTTCTAGGGTAAGACTCTTGTCTAATATATACTTATCTTTATCATTGTAGGGTGATAAGAGAAGTATGATTGTATGATAAGAACATATAAGAAGTAAGTAATGAATGAACTTAAGCCGAATAAGTTGAATAACTCATTGACTTATGAGAATAAGTCAAAACCTACTTTGAGAATAAGTTGGTGTCTTAAGTAACTTGAAACGTTCATGTGTTGGTTAAAATCCATTTAGAATGATTATTAATCTCGTATTTTGTGTTTGAAGTCAGAAATGTTGGTTTTTCGATGGAGACAAGCCATATTTGGCATTATAGAGTTGCAGACTCAAAAATGACCGAATTCCGACATAGAACGAAGAAACGAGCGTTGAGCGTTCACGAACGTTTATCGTTTTTGTTAAAAATGAACTAATAGGTGAAATTTTAGCAAACAAAGTCAATTAGATAAAATTCTTGCATGGCCGCATAGAGTATAGAATTTATGAATTGTAGGCTTTGGAACGAGCCAATTCGGACTTATAACGAAGAAGTTATACGTCCGGGAGTTTCGCCAAATTTGCAAAAGCTATAAATTTTCTAAGGCACAGAGTTGGCGCCGCGGCACCAACCCAAGGCCAAATAGGTGGCAGCAGCCACCTGAAAGCGATTGTATGAAAGAGCACATCTGCTAACTTCTGCCCGCAGCATATTACATGAAGGTAAGGACTCATGCCATCATACGAGTCCTGGCTCAGGTAGATCATTTGTTAACTCATGTACATGTGCCCGACTTATAGAAGCGATGGGTGGCCAGCGCAATAGCCAACCCTAAGACTTTGAATAGTAATGAATGTTTATAAGTATAACATTAATAGTAACTTAGTTTTAATAAACTGAGCAACTTAATAAAGTATGATAAGGTATTGTTAAACCTTATTTATGTTGTCTAAAGGTTGAAGGTAAGTAATTAATCATGAACGTAATGAGAACAATGTAATGAAAAGCCGAAACCAATAATAACAATCTAAGATAGGATTTAGATTGAGATGAAGGGTAAGATATAGTAGTATACATACTTGATTATGTGACCTAATGTGGTACGTTATATGATCATGTATTGTAGAGACTTAGAGACTTAAAGTGTACGTGTGATAATCAGTAAGCAGATGCTAAAGGCAAGTATTCTAACCCTTGTTCTAGTTCAGTCTGGACAAGCTTTATAATTCATGTATCTTTTCACATGAAGTCTTGAATGATGAAGTCAAGGCCAATTCTTTTGGCTAGACTTGTATTATGAATCTGTCAAGCATGATTAATGTTTACCGAGTTATATTGGTATAGTTTTCAATCGAAGACGGAGTATGCTAAAATGTACTTGTCGGTTAACGACAGGCACGTGAGGTTGCCACAACTTAAATGTATACACGTTTAATGAATGTAGTGTTGATCAACATACAGTACTATAGGCTGATCACCTAGATGTGCTCGTAAGAAATGTCGGACTTACGGACTTAGTGCCGGGATGTCCTTTTCAAAGAACTTATGAAATGCTCAAGGTCTTGGACCAAAATTGATGTTTTGCTGAATATTGTTGTTGTAAATCGTTTTGAATGAAAAGAAGTGCTATTTTGAATTATCGATAGTACTTCGTAACTATTGTTCAGTTATTGAAGATATATGAGTTCTATGTTTCAAGCATGTTGTTTATTAGAAATGTTGTACTTGTTGAGCTAGTCATGCTCACTCTTGCTTGAACCATATGAACAAAGTTAAGATCGAATGGACTGAAGGCTCTGGCAAGGATAAGGGCAAGGCGAAGACGAACCCTTAAATTACTTATGTAATAGTATAGGTGAATGTTTGTAATATATTGAATATTATGACAAGAACATATGTATGGGTTATAAAGAACCTGGGGAAATGTAATATTATTTTGAATATATAGTAGACATATCCGTTCTTTTGAGACTTTTCAATTGAATATATGTGTGAATGGTAGTATCGTGTAGCACCATCTATCGGGTTGGAAAATACTCGGATTTGGGGGCGTCATAGGTTGGTATCAAAGTAATAGGCTTTAAAACATAGGGGGGGGGGAAATAAAACCTTAAGTCATAACCTTAAGAGGAGTCAAAGAAGTAAAAGAAGAAAATAACCTTATAAAAATGCATTATGATTACATTATGTGTTTTAATTATTCTACTGACGTGTACTAATCAACTTAATTGTTTTGTGTAGATGTCAGGAGTAAATGGAATGTAGTTAGATATGCAGGTAGTAGTGAAAAGTCGGTTAACCAAGTAGACGTTATACCGAACCCCATAGTGGCAAAACCTGAAGTAGTTGTTATTGAGTCTGGAGACTCAGAGGATCCTAACCTTATGTCAGTATTCGATGGTATGATCAAGAAGAAGTGGAGGTAGTGTCCTTCAACCCGGTAGCTATAACATCAGAGATGGCTCCTAGGGAGTCGATGATGTCATTGTTCATGTCAGTGTTGGATAGAAATATCCATTACTATTAGGAGGTTAAGGAGCTAAAGGTCGAGCTCCAAGCTATCATAGAGGATAAGACGGACATGGAGTCCATGTGGGAGCAGGAACATGACGAGATGATTTTGGCCAAGGACAAAGTCCACGAGTTAAAATATGAGGTCTTTGAGCTCAAGGAGGAGCTAAAGACCAAACGACAGAAGATAGGGAGAATGTCCTATATCCATAGGAGTTCTCACACGATTTCAATGACCGTGGTGGGTTATCCTATAGAGGTGGGGCAGACGCGGCATACTATCAGCCGTGATATTATCACCGGTCTTGCCAAGGCAGATTTTGACAATGCCTTAAGGCAAATGTAATCTAGTAGTAGCTAGGGTAGTTTAAGTATGTAAATATTTTGTATTTAGTAGTGACGTAAAGCCTTCTTTTGTATAGCAAAGGGTAGTCTTTTGTAAGTCCCAATTTTTGGAAAGCAATAGCGGGATAGTAATGTAATCAGCTTGGGCTGTGTAATGAAACGATGTAGTATTATACTACAATGAATGAATGAATCTAAGCCTTTTTATGAAACAGAATGAGCAATGGATGATTGAAGTTATTGTTTAATTCGAATAATAACTGACTAATAAGAAGGAAATAATAACGTGATGTGTTGTTTATTGTATCAGCAAAATGCCGCCAAGAAGAGTACAACGAAACCAAGGCGCTAATGCAAACCAACCGGAGGGAGGTCCGGTTAACCCTGTGCAGGAATTTATTAATTTAATAACAGCTGTATTTAATAAAACTGGGGCTAATATCCTCATAAATCTGGGAGTAGCACGAGCTACGACCTTTAAGGATTTCAAGAGTGTTGGTCCGCCGGAGTTCAAAGGAACTACAGACAATATTGAGGCCCAAACATGGGTAAAGAAAATCAAGAAGGCATTTGTGATAGCAAATGTCGACGTGGCCCAGAAGGTTGCCTTTGCAACTTATATGATGAAGGGAGAGGCCAACTTTTGGTGGGAGGCCAATCAGGCTAGAGCGGATATAGGGAATGCAATGTGGGTGAGGTTCAAGGAGATATTCTTCGAGAACAACTTTCCCACAAGCATGCAAGGAAGGATGGAGATGCGGTTTCTCGAGTTGAAACAAGGGGACATGTGTGACGCCCCAAAATTTGGGTATCTTCCAACCCGACAGATGGTGCTACACGGTACTACCATTCACACATACATTCAATTGAAAAGTCTCAAAATAACGAATATGTCTTCAACATATTTGAAATAATATTACATTCCCCCAGGTTCTTTATAACGCACACATTTATTCTTGTCATAATATTTAATATATTACAAACGTTCATCCTATACTATTACAAAAGTATTCTATGGATTCGTCTTCACCTTGCCCTTATCCTTGCTAGAGCCTTCGGTCCACTCGATCTTAGTTGTGTTCATATGGTTCAAGCAAGAGTGAGCATGACTAGCTCAGCAAGTACAACATTTCTAATAAACAACATGCTTGAAACATAGAACTCATATATCTTCAATAACTGAATAATAGTTACGAAGTACTATCGATAATTCAAAATAGCACTTCTTTTCATTCAAAACATTTTACAACAACAATATTCAGTAAAACATCAATTCTGGTCCAAGACCTTGAGTATTTCATAAGTTCTTTTGAAAAGGACATCCCGGCACTAAGTCCGTAAGTCCGACATTACTTACGAGCACTTCTGGGTGATCAGCCCATAGTACTCTATGTTAATCAACACTATATTCATTAAACGTGTGTACGTTTAAGTTGTGGCAACCTCACGTGCTTGTCGTTAAACGACAAAAACATTTTAGCATACTCAGTCTTCGATTTAAAACTATACCAATATAACTCGATAAGCATTAACCATGCTGGACAGAATCATAATATAAGTCTAGCCGAAAGAATTGGCTTTGACTTCATCATTCGAGACATCATACAAAATAATACATGAATTAAAAAGCTTGTCCAGACTGAACTGGAACAAGGGTTAGAATACTTGCCATCAGTGTCTTCTTATTCATTATCACACGTACACTTTAAGTCTCTAAGTCTCTACAATACATGATTATATAACGTACCACATTAGGTCTTATATAATCAAGTAGGTATATTATTATATATTACCCTTCATCTCAATCTAAATTCTGACTTAGATCTGTTATTATGGTTTCTAACTATTCATTACGTCATTCACATTATGTTCACATTCCATTGGTTATCAACCTTTAATCATCATACATTAAGTGTTTAACAATGCCTTAACAATGTTATATTAACACCTTAGTTCATTACTAATGAGTTATCTTTCCTTCTATACTTGTAAACATTCTTGTCTGTCAAAACTCTGGCCACACATAGCTCTTCATCTCACGCCAGTAAGCGCGAGTTAGCGATACCCCTAACATCATCTCCTTCATCGTCAAGCCCCTTTTGGCCTTGGGTTGGCGCCGCGACGCCAACTCTGTGCCTCACATAGTTTGCAAAATTTAAAAATTTTATGAAACTCTCAGCCTCATAACTTCTTCGTTATAAGTCCGAATTGGCTCTTTCAAAAGCCTACGATTCACAAATTTCATACTCTACACATTCATGCAAGAATTTTATTTATTTGACTTCGTTTTCAAAAAATTCACCTATTAGTTAATTTTTAAGGAAAACGATAAACATTCCTTAACGTTCAACGCTCGTTTCTTCATTCTAAGTCGGAATTCGGTCATTTTTGAGTTTGCAACTCTATAATGCCAAATATGACTTATCTACATCGAAAACCAACATATCCGACTTCAAACACAAAATATGACTTCAATTCTGAGAATTTAACGAATTCGACGATAATCGTCCAATCGTGTGAATTCCGGCAAAGCTTCATTACTAATCGTTCTAAATGGATTTTAACCAACTCAAGAATATTTCAAGTTACTTATTACACCAACTTATTGACAAAGTAGGTTTTGAATTATTCTCATAAGTCAATGACTTATTTAACTTATGAACGACAAATTCTCATTCTTATGACTTACTATGAACTTAAGTCCATCGATTAATGTTCTCATACTATATTGAACATACTAACATCATATGACAAATATATGATAAGTTCTTCACAAGTTTATCAACTTATTTAGGTTCAAGTTGTTTATTCAACTCATCCGACTTAAGTTCGTTCATCAATGACTCCTTATATGTTCTTAGCATACAATCATACTTCTCTTATCACCCTATAATGATAGAGATGAATATATATTAGACAAGAGTCTTACTCTAGAAGCACTTGTATTTCTATTCTCTTTGGAAACTAGCAAACAACTTTTGACTTATTCTTGACTCATGTGGCTTATTCTCCTTAACCAATAAGTTACTTATCTTAAAAGGAGTTGAGAGGAATTTTAATCAAGCAAACAAATGAATTGAGAGATCTCTATTTATAGGCAACCCAAAGTTAGGGTAGAATGATCAATATCACCTTCCACCTCCTTAGTTAGCCTCCTCAACTTCCACCTCCTTACTATTCATAACCTAGCAACCAAGTAAACTTGCTAGTTACTTCTATTTCTTGGCCATCACAACACTTGGTCACCACACAAAACGTTTGCCCATCAAGTCTACCCACATTAACATGGTTTGCTCCATGGATCATAGTTAATTCATTGGGCTTGCTAATTAATCTAGCTAATTCCTTGTTGGTCTTATACTACAATAGTTTGGACTCAGCTATATCAAACACTTGGGCTTGAGTATCACATTCCTTTGGACTTCTACCATTATACTAACAACTCTACAAGTTCATTACCTTTAATTAAACAACTTAACATAAATATCCCACGTATAATTATCGTATGCTAACTCATATACTAATTCATAATATACGTTATTCCATTCTCCATACACAATAGTATAATACGTCGTATTATACTTACATTCATTACCTCATCCAATGCATATGCATCATACGAATACAACTTTCTTTCCTTAACGCTTAATAAACCTAACATTCCCAAATTATGTCCGCATGCAAAATATTACATTTTCAATATTAGATTATTATTACATAATCCATCTCAACTTGATATTGTAACGTTACGTATATCTCGGAAGTTCAAAAATAATTCTGTGCAGAAATCGATGAATAGTGTTTTTCAGAAAATTTCTTGGAAAGCTTTTATTTTCGTCTTAGAAATTCAAACACTTTAATTCTCCCACGTAGTTAAAATACTACGACGTTTTGGGGTTTCTAGTTTATAGAGCAACATTCATCTTACTAACACATAATAATATTAAATATTATTATTTTATTCATTATTAAAAGTATTTACAAAAGGTTCAATTTTCCGGGGCGTTACAATCTCTCCCCCTTATAAGGATTCTGTCCCCAGAATCTTGCTATATATATAAAAAAAAATTACACAAATAATTGAGGGTAATTCTTTTTCATCATTTCTTCTAACTCCCACGTTGCTTCTTCTACATCGTGGTATGACTTTATTTGGCAGAACTTGTTCTTTTCTATCGACAATTTGAATCGGCATTTCCTCGTATGTTAAGTCCTTCTCAATATGAATAGGTTAATACTCTATCACGTGCTTATAATCTAACTTATAAGGATGCAATACCGATTCGTGAAATACATTATGTATTCGTTCTAGGTCTGGAGGTAATGCTATCATATATGCTACCTCACCCACCCGTTTTAATAGCTCAAAAGGTCCTATAAACCTCAGACTTAACTTTCCCTTCTTTCCAAAACGTATTTTTCCTTTCCTGGGAGATACTTTTAGAAATACGTACGAACCTACTTCAAATTCTCTATTCTCTCTATGCGAATCCGTAAACTTCTTCTGTCTGTCTTGAGCTGCTAAGAGACGCATTTGTATCGTCTTGACAATGTTCGTTGTCTGTTGTACCAATTCTAGTCCCAACATTCGGCGTTCTCCTACCTCATCCCAATACAGTGGTGTTCTGCATTTCCTCTCATACAAAGCTTCGTAAGGCGGCATACCTATGCTTGCATGATAACTATTGTTATATGCAAACTCTACTAATGGTAGATGATCATCCCAACTACCCTTCAAATCCATGACGCAAGATCTTAACATATCTTCTAACGTCTGAATTGTTCTCTCGCTCTGTCCATCAGTTTATGGACGATACGCCGTACTCAAATTCAACTGCGTTCCAAACTTCCTTTGTAGACTCCTCCAAAATTTTGATGTGAATCGTGGGTCACGATTTGACACAATCGATACTGGTACTCCACGTCTGGAAATTATTTCCTTAATATAGAGTCTAGCTAACTGATCTAAGTTATACTTAACCCTAATTGGCAAAAAGTGAGCCGACTATTACCCAAATCGCATCATACCCTTTTGTTATAGTCGAAAGTCTTACCACAAAATCCATCGTGATATTTTCCCATTTCTACTCCGAAATTTCCAATGACTATAACAAATCACTTAGTCGTTGATGTTCGGCCTTAACTTTTTGACCAGTCAAGCACCTACTCACGTACTCTGTTATCTTTCTCTTCATACTCGACCACCAAAAACTCTATCGAAGGTCTTGATACATCTTAGTACTCACAGGATGAATCGAAAACCTCGAACTATGAGCCTCTTATAGAACCTGCTCCTTTAATTTCGTCTCATTCGGAACCCAAATTCTTCCTTCAAATCTCAATAATCCCTCATTATCAAGAGTGTACTTTATATCTTTTTCATTGGTTAGTCGCTCCATGATCTGGTCACACTCATCAGTTTTGTGTTGTACCTCCTTAACTCTGTCTACGATGGTAGATTGTATCTCAGTCATAAACAACATTTGTCCTACTTCACTCGGCAGCTTCACTTCCAATTCCATCCTAGCCATCTCTATTATTAACTCAGTTTGAGACGTTAACAAAGACAACTTTTCTCGACCCTTCCTACTTAAAGCGTCGACAACTACATTGGCTTTTCCAGGGTGATACAAGATTTCACAGTCGTAATCCTTTATCAACTCTAGCCATCTCCTCTGCCTCATATTCAAATCCTTCTGTGTGAAGATATATTTTAGACTCTTGTAGTCCGTGTAGATCTCATATTTTTCTCCATAATGATAATGTCTCCATATCTTTAAAGCAAAAACTACTGCAGCCAGTTCCAGATCATGAGTAGGATAAACTTTCTCATAATCCTTAAACAAGCGCTTCACTCAATCTCTTCTTCAATTCTTGAAAACTATCCTCACACTTATCCGTCCAAGCGTATTTCACAATCTTCCTTGTCAAGTTAGTCAACGGAGTAGCTATCTTTGAAAAATTCTGGATGAATCTCCGATAATAACCCGCTAACCGTAGGAAACTCCGCACCTCAGTCGGCATTTTCGGTTGTTCCCAATTCATCACAGCTTCCACCTTCACTGGATCTACTGAATTCCCTTCTTGATCAATGACATGACCAAAAAAATGCACCTTCTCTAGCCAAAATTCACACTTCGTGAATTTCGCATACAACTTCTCGTTTCTTAGTGTCTCCAACATTAATCTTAGGTGTTCAGCATGATCTTTTGGCGACTTAGAATAGGCTAGAATATCTTCTATAAACACCACGACGAACTTGTCCAAATATTGTTTGAACACTCTGTTCATCATATCCATAAATGCAGCTGGTGCATTAGTCAACCCAAATGACATCACTAAAAACTCGAAATGATCATAACGAGTCCTGATTGCTGCCTTTGGTACATCCTACTTCCTAACCTTCAACTGGTGATACCCCGTTCTTAAATCTATTTTAGAAAAATACTTAGCCCCTTTCAACTAATCAAAGAGATCATCGATCTTGGGCAATGGGTATTTATTCTTTATTGTTAACTTGTTTAACTCTCTATAGTCGATACAAAGTCTTAACGATCCGTCCTTCTTCTTGACAAACAGTACCGGTGCTCCCCACGGCGAGACACTCGGTTGAATATACTTCCTATCTAACAGTTCTTGCAACTGCACCATCAATTCCTTCATTTCCACTAGCGCCATACGATACGGTGCCTTGGAAACTGGTGCCGCTCATGGCACGATGTCTATTGCAAACTCTGTCTCCCTATCCGATGGAAGACTCCGCAAGCAATTCACTCGGAAATATATTGGCAAATTCTATCACTATAGGTATTTGTTCCATGGTTGCTACCACTCTCTAGGTATCAACAACATGACACAGATAACCTAAGCATCCCTTCCTTAGTAATTTCCTAGTTTGTGTCATGGTTGGACAACACGAATGTCTTGGCGATCTATTCCTGTAAAATACTGCTTGAGGTTGTTTTAATGTTTTAATGTTCACACATTTCTTTTGACAATCAATAATTGCCCCATGATTAACAAACTAATCCATTCCTAGAATTACGTCAAATTCTCCTAACTTTATCGGTAACAAATCTACCGATAATTTACAACCTTGTATATCTACACAATAACTCCTCTGAACATCTTCAACAGGAATTATTTCTTCATTTGATACCTTAATATTTAAAGGTATAGGTAAGTTTTCAGAAAGTAATCCTAATCGTATAGCAAAATTGCATGCTATAAATGAACAAGTAGCACCCGAATCAAACAACACGTAAGCATTTATGTCGTTGATCGGAATAATACCTGCGATGATGTCCCCTGATGCAACTGCATCTTTGACTGTCATGTTAAAGGTACGACCCATCGGCCTACCCGGCTGTGCTGGACCCCCAATAGCTAACTTACCGCTATTAGTGCCCCGGTTCCCGTCCATCCCCTTCTTCGGGCAGTTCTTTGCCATGTTGTCAGTTGACCCACACACAAAACATCCATGGTTCTTCTTTGGACTTGGACAGTTAGGCACAATATGCCCCTCTTGTCCACAATTGTAACAGACGACCTTCCCCTTGAGACAAACTTCTAAGTGAGTCTTCCCACAAGTCTTGCAGGCCTTCATCCTCCTCTTCGGGTCTCCTTGCTTCACTCCAGTATTCCCAGAGCTAAACACCTTCCTCTTTTGTCCCTCACCACTACCGCTGGCTCCTTCGATCTTTGCTCCCCCATCTACTTTCCCCTTACTCTTCTTGTCCTTGTGGTATTGACTCAGAGCCTCACTACCACCTTCGGCAATTATTTCCTTCTCTAAAATAGTTACAAAAGAAGTACTTTGGAACACCAAAATACGGTTATAGAGCCAGGGTTTTAAGCCTGCTCGAACCGTCGCGCCTTCCTAACCTTGGTATCCACTTGGTGTGGAGCGAACCTCGCCAGTTCATTAAACTTGGCGGCGTATTGGGGAACCGACATGTCCCCTTGTTTCAACTCAAGAAACCGCATCTCCATCCTCCCTTGCATGCTCGTGGGAAATTAGTTCTCGAAGAATATCTCCTTGAACCTCTCCCATGTCAGCTTCGCTATCCCGGCCCTAGCCTGATTGACTTCACACCAAAAGTTGGTCTCTCCCTTCATCATATAGGTTGCAAAGGCAACCTTTTGGACCTCGTCGACATTTGCTATTACAAATGCCTTCTATATCTCCTTAACCCACGTTTGGGCTTCAATAGGGTCCGTAGTTCCTTTGAACTCTGGCAGACCCACGCTCTTGAAATCCTTAAAGGTAGTAGCTCGTGGTACTTCCGGATTTACGGGGATATTAGCCCCTATTCTATTAAATGCAGCTGTTATTAAATTAACAAACTCCTGGATTAACAGGACTTCCCTCCAACTGATTCACATTCGCTCCTTTGTTACGTTGCACTCTTCTCGGCAGCATTCTGCTGATACAATAAACCCATTTTGTTATTATTCCTTCCTTTATTAATTATTATTTACTAATAAACAATAACTTCAACATCCATTACTCATTGTTTTCCTTAAAAAGGCTTATATTCATTCTTTATAGTATAATACTACATTGGTTACATTACACAGCCTAAGCTGATTACATTACTTTCCCGCTGTTGCTTTCCAAAAATTGGGATTTACAAAAGACTACCCTTTGTTATACAAAAGAGGATTTTACGTCACTACTAATTACAAAGTATTTACATACTTAACTACTCTAACTACTACTAGTCTACATCTACCTCAAGGCATTATTAAAATCTGTCTTGGCAAGACCGACAATAATATCACGGCTGATAGTATGCCGCGTCTACCCCACCTCTACAGGATAACCAGCTACCTACTTCTGAAAATCTGTGTGAGAACTCCTATGGATATAGGACATTCTCCCTATCTTCTGAAGTTTGGTCTTTAGCTCCTCCTTGAGCTCAAAGACCTCATGTTTCCGCTCATGGACTTTGTCCTTGGCCAAAACTCTTTCATCGTGCTCCTGCTCCCACATGGACTCGACATCAGTCTTGTCCTCTATAACAGTTTGGAGCTCTGCCTTCAACTCCTTAACCTCTTGACATTAATGGATATTTCTATCCAATACTGACATGAGTAAAGACATCATCGACCCCCCAGGAGCTATCTCGGCCGCTATAGCTACTGTATTAAAGGACACTACTTCCACTTCCTTCTCTATCATCCCATCAAATACTAACATGTAGTCAGCATCATCCGAGTCTCTAGACTCAATAACCACTACATCCGGATCTGCTGCTATGGGGTTCGGTAAAACCTCTACTTGGTTCATCGATTCTTCACTAATGGCTTGACCATCTACATACATTCTGTTTACTCCTGACATCTACACAAAACAATTAAGCTGATTAGTACACATCAGTAGAATAATAAAAACACATAACATAATCATAATGCATTTTTATAAGGTTATTTTCTTCTTTTACTTCTTTGACTCCTCTTAAGGTTATGACTTAAAGTTTTATTTTCCCCCTTAAGTTTTATAACCTATTGCTCTGATACCAACCTGTGACGCCCCCAAATCTGGGTATATTCCAACCATACAGATGGTGCTACACTGTACTACCATTCACACATACATTCAATTGAAAAGTCTCAAAAGAATGAATATGTCTTCTATATATAAGAAATAATATTACATTCCCCCAGGTTCTTTATAACCCACACATTTGTTCTTGTCATAATATTAAATATATTACAAACGTTCATCATATACTATTACAAAAGTATTGTATGGATTCGTCTTCGCCTTGCTCTTATCCTTGCCAGAGCCTTCGGTCTGCTCGATCTTAGCTGTGTTCATATGGTTCAAGCAAGAGTGAACATGACTAGATCAACAACTACGACATTTGTAATAAACAACATGCTTGAAACATAGAACTCATATATCTTCAATAACTGAACAATAGTTATGAAGTACTATCGATAATTCAAAATAGCACTTCTTTTCATTCAAAATGTTTTACAATAACAATATTCAGTAAAACATCAATTTCGGTCCAAGACCTTGAGCATTTCATAAGTTCTTTTGAAAAGCACATCCCGACACTAAGTCCGTAAGTCCGACATTACTTATGAGCACTTCTGGGTGATCAGCCCATAGTACTCTATGTTAATCAACACTACATTCATTAAACGTGTGTACGTTTAAGTTGTGGCAACCTCACGTGTCTATCGTTAAACGACAAAAACATTTTAACATATTCAGTCTTTGATTGAAAACTATACCAATATAACTCGGTAAACATTAACTATGCTTGACAGAAGAATAATATAAGTCTAGCCGAAAGAATTGGTTTTGACTTCATCATTCGAGACTTCATGCGAAAGAATACATGAATTACTAAGCTTGTCCATACTGAACTGGAACAAGGGTTAGAATACTTGCCTTCAGCGTCTTCTTACTGATTATCACATGTACACTTTAAGTCTCTAAGTCTCTATAATACATGATCATATAACGTACCACATTAGGTCTTATACAATCAAGTAGGTATATTATTAAATCTTACCCTGCTTATCAATCTAAATTCTGATTTAGATCTGTTATTATGGTTTCTGGCTTTTCATTACGTCATTCACATTACGTTCACATTCAATTGGTTATCAACCTTTAATCATCATATATTAAGTGTCTAACAATGCCTTAACAATGTTATATTAACACCTTAGTTCATTACTAATGAGTTATCTTTCCTTCTATACTTGTAAACATTCTTGTCTGTCAAAACTATGGGACTGGCGCCGCGGGGCCACACTTAGCTCTTCATCTCGCATCATGCATGGCGTGAGTTAGTTAGTGATGCCCTCAAATCATGCGGTACATTTGCTTTGCTGCCCTAACCTTGGGTTGGTGCCACGGTGCCAACTCTGTGCCTCAGATAGTTTTCAAAATTTAAAAATTTTACGAAACTCCCGGACTCATAATTTTTTCGTTATAAGTCCGAATTGGCTCATTCAAAAGCCTACGGTTTACAAATTTTATACTCTACATGTTCATGCAAGAATTTTTTCTATTTATCTTCGTTTGCTAAAAATTCACCTATTAGTTAATTTTTAACGAAAATGATAAACGTTCGTGAACGTTCAACGCTCGTTTCTTCATTCTAAGTCAGAATTCGATCATTTTCTAGTCTGAAATCTATAATGCCAAATATGACTTGTCTCCATCAAAAACCAACGTTTTCGACTTCAAACACAAAATATGACTTCCATTCCGAGAATTTCACAAATTCGACGATAATCATCCAATCGTGTGAGTTCCAGCAAAGCTTCATTACTAATCGTTCTAAATGGATTTTAACCAACACATAAACATTTCAAGTTACTTATTACACCAACTTATTGACAAAGTAGGTTTTGACTTATTCTCATAAGTTAATGACTTATTTAACTTATGAACTATAAATTCTCATGCTTTTGACTTATTATGAACTTAAGTCCATCAATCAATGTTCTCATACTATATTGAACATACTAACATCATATGACAAACATATGACAAGACAAGTTTATCAACTTATTTAGGTGCAAGTTGCTTATTAAACTCATTCAGCTTAAGTTCGTTCATCAATGACTTCTTATATGTTTTTAGCATATAATCATACTTCTCTTATCACCCTATAATGATAGAGATGAATATATATTCGACAAGAGTCTTATCCTAGAAGCACTTGTACTTCTCTTCTCTTTGGAAACTAGAAAAGAACTTTTGACTTATTCTTGACTTATGTGGCTTATTCTCCCTAACCATCAAGTTACTTATCTTGAGAGGAGTTGAGAGGAATTTTAATCAAGCAAACAAATGAATTGAGAGCTCTCTATTTATAGGCAACCCAAAGTTAGGGTAGAATGGTCAATATCACCTTCCACCTCCTTAGTTAACCTCCTCAACTTCCATCTCCTTACTATTCATAACCTAGCAACCAAGTAAACTTGCTAGTAACTTCTATTTCTTGGCCATCACAGCACTTGGTCACCACACAAAATGTGTGCCCATCAAGTCTACCCACATTAACATGGTTTGCTCCATGGATCATAGCTAATTCATCGGGCTTGCTAATTAATCTAGCTAATTCCTTGTTGGGCTTATACTACAATAGTTTGGACTCATGATATATCAAACACTTGGGCTTGAGTATCACATTCCTTTGGACTTCTACCATTATACTAAAAATTCTACAAGTTCATTACCTTTAATTAAAGAACTTAACATAAATATCCCACGTATAATTCTCGTATGCTAACTCGTATACTAATTCATAATATAACGTTATTCCATTCTCCATACACAATAGTATAATACGTTGTATTATACTTACATTCATTACCTCGTATAATGCATACGCATCATATGATTACAACTTTCTTTCCTTAACGCTTAATAAACCTAACGTTCCCAAATTAAGTCCGCATGCGAAATATTATATTTTCCATACTTAGATTATTATTACATAATCCATCTCACCTTGATATTGTAACGTTACGTATTTCTCGGAAGTTCAAAAATAATTCCCGAGCAGAAATCGATGAATAGTGTTTTTAAGAAAATTTCTCGGAAAGCTTTTATTTTCGTCTTAGAAATTCAAACACTTTAATTCTCCCACGTAGTTAAAATATTACGACGTTTTGGGGTTTCTAGTTTATAGAACAACATTCATCTTACTAACACGTAATAATAATAAATAATATTATTTTATTCATTATTAAAAGTATTTACAAAAGGTTCGATTTTCCGGGGCGTTACAACATGACAGTTACCCATTACGCCACCAAGTTTAATGAACTGGAGAGGTTTGCTCCACACCAAGTGGATACCGAGGTTAGGAAGGCCCGACAGTTAGAGCACGGCTTGAAACCCTGGCTCTATAACCGTATTTCAGTGTTCTAGAGTACTTCATTTGGAACTATTTTAGAGAAGGCGATAATCACAGAGGGTGGTAGTGAGGCATTAAGCCAATACCATAAGGATAAAAAGAATAAGGGGAAAGTGGATGGGGTAGTAAAGGTCGAGGGAGCTAGCGGTAGTGGTGAGGGATAGAAGAGGAAGGTGTTTAGCTCCGGGAATACCGGAGTGGAGCAAGGAGACCCGAAGAGAAGGATGGAGGCCTGCAAGACCTGCGGGAAGACTCATTTAGGAGTCTGTCTCAAGGGGAAGGTTATGTGCTATAATTGCGGATAGGAGGAGCACATTACGCCTAACTGTCCCAGTCTGAAGAAAAATCATGAGTGTTTTATGTGTGGGTCAACTGACCACATGGAAAAGAGCTGTCCGAAGAAGGGGACGGACGCGAACCGGGGCACTAATAGTGGTAAGTTAGCTACTAATGGTCCAGTGAGCCGAGTAGGCCGATGGGTCGTACCATTAATATGACAGTCCGAGATGCAGTTGCATCGGGGGACGTCGTCGCATGTATTATTTCGATCAACGACATAAATGCTTACGTGTTGTTTGATTCGAGTATTACTTGTTCGTTCATAGCTTGTGATTTTGCTAAATGATTAGAATTACTTCCCGAAAAGTTGCCTATACCTTTAAATATTAAGGTAGCAAATGAAGAGATAATTCTTGTTGAAGATATTCATAGGAGTTGTTGCGTAGATATACGGGGTCGTAAATTATCGGTAGATTTGATACCAATAAAGTTAGGAGAATTCGACGTAATTCTCGGGATGGACTGGTTAGTAAACCATGGGGAAATTAAAGATTATCAAAAGAAATGTGTAAATATTAGAACGTTAAGACAACCTCAAATAGTATTTTATGGGAATAGATAGTCGGGACGTTCGCGTTGTCTAACCATGACACAAACTAGGAAATTACTGAGAAAGGGATATGTAGGTTATCTGTGTCATGTTTTTGATACCTAGAGAGTGGTAGCAACCATGGAACAAATACCTATAGTGAGTGAATTCACTAATGTATTCCCGAGTGAACTGTCGAGTATTCCATCAGATAGAGAGACCGAGTTCGTCATAGACATTGTGCCAGGAGCGGCACCAGTTTTTAGGGCACCGTATCGTATGGCGCCAGTGGAGATGAAGGAGTTGATGGTGCAGTTACAAGAACTGTTGGACAGAAAGTAAATACAACCGAGTGTTTCACCGTGGGGAGCACCTGTACTGTTTGTCAAGAAGAAGGACGGATCGTTAAGACTTTGTATCGACTACAGAGAGCTGAACAAGTTAACGATAAAGAATAAATACCCATTGCCCAGGATCGATGATTTCTTTGATCAGTTGAAAGGGGCTATGTATTTTTCTAAAATTGATTTAAGAACGGGGTATCACCAGTTGAAGGTTAGGAACGAGGATGTACTAAAGATAGCATTCGGGACTCGTTATGGTCATTACGAGTTTTTGGTGATGCCGTTTGGATTGACTAATGCACCAGATGCATTTACGGATATGATGAACAAAGTGTTCAAACAATATTTGGACAAGTTCGTCGTGTTGTTTATCGATGATATTCTAGTCTATTCTAAGATGCCAAAAGATCATGCTGAACACCTAAGATTAGTGTTGGAGACACTAAGGAAGGAGAAGTTATATGCAAAATTCACGAAGTGTGACTTTTGGTTAAAAAAGGTGTAATTTTTAGGTCATGACATTGATCAAGAAGGGATTTCAGTAGATCCAGCGAAGGTGGAAGCAGTGATGAATTGGGAACACTCGAAAATGCCGACTGAGGTGCTGAGTTTCCTAGGGTTAGCGGGTTACTATCAGAGATTTATCCAGGATTTTTCTAAGATAGTAACTCCGTTGACTAATTTGACAAGGAAGATGGTGAAGTATGCGTGGACGGAGAAATGTGAAGATAGTTTTCAAGAATTGAAGAAAAGGATGAGTGAAGCACCTGTTTTGTCTTTACCCGATGACACGGGAAATTTTGTAGTTTATAGTGATGCTTCAAATAGAGGACTTGGTTACGTGCTCATGCAGCATGGCAAGGTGATTGCGTATGCATCAAGGCAGTTGAAGGATTATGAGAAAGTTTACCCTACTCATGATCTGGAAGTGGCCATAGTAGTTTTTGCATTAAAGATATGGCGACATTATCTTTATGGGGAAAAATGTGAGATATACACGGACCATAAGAGTCTGAAATATATCTTCACACAGAAGGAGTTGAATATGAGGCAGAGGAGATTGTTGGAGTTGATAAAGGATTACGACTGTGAAATCTCAGTATCACCTGGAAAGGCTGAATGAGTTCTTAGGCGCCTTAAGTAGGAAGGGTCGGGAGAAGTTATCTTTGTTAATGACTCAATATGAGTTAATAACAGAGATGGCTAGGATGGAATTGGAAGTGAAGTTGCCGAGTGAAGCAGGACCAATACTGTTTGCGACGGAGATGCAATCTACCATCGCAGAGATAGTGAAGGAGGTGCAACTCAAAACTGATGAGTGCGACCGGATAATGGAGCGGCTAGCCAATGAAAAAGATATTAAGTACAATCTTGATAATGAGGGATTATTGAGATTTGAAAAAAGAATTTGGGTTCCGAACGAGACTAAATTAAAGGAGCAGGTTCTACAAGAGGCTCATAGTTTGAGGATCCGAATGAGGATTTCAAGCTGAAAATTGCTTGTTATTCTATTGAGTCCGGGAAGACTCGGCATAACAATAGTCGAGATATTGTGTCGATATTGGCAAATCAGAAATATGAGAATGTCGTTCGACAGTGTTAGTAGATCGTTAGATCTTTTGTGTATACGGTAGTGACGTAAAACCCTCTTTTGTATAATTAAAGGGTAGTCTTTTTGTAAATCCCAATTTTTGTTGAAGGGAATCGCGAGATAGTATGTAATAGCTTTTTGGCTAAAGAAACATGATGTAAATAGTTTTGACTATGAAAGCATATTAATATAATGAAGTTTTTAGTTAATGTGCTTGTTGTGGTATGAGTGGTTGTTGTTGTTTGAAAATGATAACCGAGTAGTTAAATAGATAATAATAAAAATTCATTTATTTAATCAGAATTATGCCGCCGAGAAGGAGACAAAGTAACCAAGAGGCCGAGTCTCACAATGAGAATCTGGGGGGTCCTAATAACCCTATGCAAGAGTTCGTTAATTTATTAACGGCTGCATTTAACCAAGTGAGGGGGGGGGGGATTCCTGTTGTTCCTAGGGTAGTAAGAACAACTACCTTTAAGGAATTTAAGAGTGTGGGTCTTCCTGAGTTTAGAGGAACGACGGACCCTTTAGAGGCCCAAACATGGGTGAAAGAGATTGAAAAGGCGTTTGTGATAACAAACGTAGGTGAGGCGCAGAAAACTTCTTTTGCGATTTACATGATGAAGGGAGAAGCCAACTACTGGTGGGAGGCTCAGCAGGGTGAGGCTAGGATATAAGCTGTTACGTGGGAACAGTTTAAGAAGGTCTTCTTCGAGAACTACTTCCCTACTAGCATGCAAGGTAGGATGGAGATTAAGTTCTTAGAACTTAAGCAGGGGGATGTGATAGTTCCCCAGTATGCCGCCAAGTTCAATGAATTGGCGAGATTTGCTCCACATCAGGTGGATACAGAGGAGAGGAAGGCACTTGTGAAGTTTGAAAGCGGGGCTTAAAACCACAGCTCTACAAGAGGGATATCTGCTTTTTTTGAGTGCTTCTTACGGGACCATTCTGGAAAAGTTGATTATAGCTGAAGGTAGTGGTGAGGCACTGTCTCAGTACCACAAAGAGTGAAAGAACAAAAGTAAGTTAGAAGGAGTGAGTAAGGCTGAAGTTGCCAGCGGAAGCGGCAACTTGCCAAAGAGGAAGAGTTTTAACCCTAGGAATACTGGGGTAAAGCAGGGAGATCCCAAGTGTGACGCCCTTAAAATAGGTATGCATCACCCATCTTGAGTCGCCAAATACATGGTACAAAATACAAATACAAACTTAATTATACAAACATCGTGTATTATACGACAAAACATAGCTGAGAGTTTAAACAGGAATATTGCCTTCTAGATAATATCCACTCTCAAATAAAGTCCTAGTTACATTTATTGTCACACTATTTAACAGAATAGTGAGGACTACTAATGCTATCATCTGGACCGTCACTCCTTTCCCCGACTCGTCCCATCTATATTCTCATTTCCTGAAGAGAACAGTGAAAGAAAGGGTGAGCTCAACTAGCCCAGTAAGAAATATTATGACTAAGATAATTCAGGATAAGTTATCATTAGCCTTCAACAATGTTAAACTAATAAAATACAATAGACATCAAGTTTAACTGCAGCGGAACAAGCAATCCATTAGAAAAGTAAAGTAAAGAATAAAATCTACTATCTTCTATGATTTAAAATGTTTTTATCAATTTTTATCGCTGAGACTCAGCTTAATAAATAAACCACATCATCGAATCATCCCTACACTACGGGCCAAGGATATTCATTAAATCATCAATGGTCATGACTATACCGAATAATCTCTGGTCATAATCATACCAAGTCCATCTCTACACGTAAGCCAAAGATATACAACAATAAAACCAATAATCAACAATCCATCTTTGCACGTAAGCCAAAGATATACAATTCAATAATCAACAGTCAATCTTCGCACGTAAGCCAAAGATAACTTTCATCACCATATAAGCATGATGATGATGATAATGATATAAGCATTAATCAAACGAAAATAAGGATAAATATTAAAGTCTTTAAATTTATCCAAATATTATCAATCACTTAATAAACTCATAATCTAATATTATTAATATTATAACAATATTGTAATCACCTCTTAAACTTATAAACAATTTATTTCAATTGTTTACACTTTATCAAATAATGCATTTAATCATTCAAAAATGTCATACTCATAAGATTTCATCACCAATGATCAAATCCCATATCAACAATCTGCATATACCTTATATAGGATTTCCAAGCCATAAAATCCTATTTTCCAACTTTGTTACTTCACATAACATATTTAACTCATATGTTTGTAAATAAACCATTTTCATGAAAAATACCAAATCAGTCCCAAAAATATTTCTTTTTTGGGATTTAGCAGAATATTGTCCATAATGAACATATATTTTTCTCAGAATTTTTAAAATTCATTTACTATTTTTTAAAAATCAATTTCCAATTAATTCCTTAAGAAATTAGCTACCTCAAAGTTAACTCCAAAAATTCCCAAATCTTGGTAGGATCTTACACATGTTAGTGTGAGCTTCCAGTTTAAATTTCATGGTCATCAGAGTTATAGAACTCCGATTATAGCGTTTTTCGTCGGAAAAACCTAAATATTGAAATGGTCATAACTTGCTCGTTTTAAGTCGGAATGAGCTAATTTTTGGATAGGAGGTACCTTATACCATATACTTTCATTTCCAAAAAGACCAGAATTTTTCTCATAAATTAAGTGGCCGAAACAGCCCTTTTAAAAATCTAGACAGTAGCATTTTGGTAATTTCCAACTTTTGACTCCTTTGCTAAAATCAGTCCACACGAAAATCTACAATACCTTTACTAGTGATTCCATTTGGAGATGCTACAAAACTCATAGATCTAACTCTAGAACTTGACCACACTCAAAAATTCAAAATATAATAGGAGATATGGTCAATTGAATTTCATGTTCCATTTTCACCAAAATCTTATTTTCAACCCTTTGTGATTTCTAAGAAACTTTCATGTTTTCACCTAATAACCCATATAACTCATCATGAAAATGACATAAAATTAAATAAAACAAGTTCAACAATTAATTTATCCAAGAACTAATGACGTCCAAATTGTCAACATGATACTTCTTTGTAGAGTAAAATTTAAGAATGCTCAGAAGTATATTTCCATGAAAAGATACTGGATGAAGCGCAAATGTCAAGGATATTCCACTAATTTCATGGAGTATAGAAGTCAAAACTTTAGCCAACTGAGTATAATAAAGAATATATGAAACTGCAAATGGACTTTCACCCGCCATGCGGTAATCCACGTATACAGATCATTTCCACAATTTAATAAGGAATGAATACAAAGGATCATTCACCATGCATGTGGTAATCCACATAGATAGGTTATTCCAACAGAATAATAAAGAATGGAATAATGTAGGATTCACCATGCGTGCGATAGATAGATCCATGACAAGTTATTCCCAAATGTAATAATAAATAATGGAACCCGGTCGTCCCACAAACGCATTACGGATGGGATATTCTGACAAAATAATAAATGCGGAATAATAAATAATGGAACCAGGTCCGGCGTAAAATGCACAGACATGATATTCCGATAGAATAATAAATGAGGAATAATAAATAATGGAACCAGGTCCGGCGTAAAAAGCACAGACAGGATATTCCGACAGAATAGTAAAGAATGAAATAATAGAAGAATTTCACCATGTATGCGGTATTGCTTGCATGACGAGTTATTCAACATAATAATAAAGAATGGAATAACGTAAGAATTTCACCAAGTATAGGGTAGTCCACGTATACAGGTTATTCCAACAGAATAATAAAGAATGGAATAATAGAAGAATTTCACCATATATGCGGTACTTCGCATAGACAGGTTATTCCAACATAATAATAAGGAATGGAATAATAGATGAATTTCACCATGTATGCGGTACTTCGCATAAACTAGTTATTCCAACATAATAATAAAGAATGGAATAACAACTCTTACAAGTATTGAAAGAAAGTATTTCTCTTCATGAATACGAATGAATAATACCCCTTACCTTAGAAGAAACTGGATATTGGAATAGTGAGGTAGCAGACTTCTCTTCTTCTTTCTCTCTATAGATTTTCTCTCTATAATTTCTCTCTAGAGTTTCAGTGAATTCGTAAAAAATAATGATGGAATGAGCTTCTATTTATAGGAGAATGGACTGAATAGTAACTAATTCATGAACGGTCCAGATTGATTTACTTTTAAATGGACGGTCAATATTGATTTACTATTAAAACTTTAAAACAACGGTCCATACTGATTCACTATTAAACTTTAAACCAATGGTCCATACTGATTCACTATTAAACTTTAAACCAATGGTCCATACAGATTCACTATTAAACTTTAAACCAACGATCCATATTGATTTACTAATATAATTTCAACCAACGGTCTGAAAAATTAGCACATCTCCTCATAAAATAATATTGTACCCAAAAATGATTTGGACCAAAAAGAAATATATTTTGTTCGGGTGAATAGTAACTCGTGAATAGTAACTCATGAATAGTAACTCATGAATAGTAACTCGTGAATAGTAATTCGTGAATAGTAACTCATGAATAGTAACTCATGAATAGTAACTCTGACATAAAAAGTGCCCCGAATACCCGATTAAACAATATAACCTCCAAACATCAATTATTATCGAAATAAATGTCGACTCCCACTAACACTAATAATTCCAACACAATAGAACTATCAATTTCATCTTTAATCAACACGAGCTTATTCATCATTAATATTATAACTCACAATATTGAACAACCAGGTTGTTCCCAGGAAAGAGGGGGCTTTCTAATAAGGATTTCTCCCTATTGGCGCGCAATTAGGTGACCAAACCTCTCCTTGACAGAACTTCTAGACATTGTAAATCTTGAAATTTAATAATATGAACAACTTTGTCGTCTCAATTATTGATTTAATAATATAACATATTGTGCAGATGATACTGTGATAATAATCGAATCAATAATATGAGAGATATGATGCAGCAATTACTGTAGCAATAATTGAGTATAACTGAGTGAATTAGCAAGTAAGCATCAATAACGGTAACACTTGCTTACTTTACTGTACTTTACTACCGGCTAGTTCAACAGTTTTTAAAGGTAACACTTCCGCCGTTATTTTTATAAAAAGATAATTATGTCATTTTCTTACTACGACAATGCTTCCGTTGTGGGCTCCACCAATGATTGTGCCGTCGTACAAATATTCCCTATTAAAACGAATATTCCCCGATCAATCGAATATTATATAACCACTTGCTTACTTTGCAAAATTTGTAAATATTACCCACAACTATAACATATTATTATATCCACACCATAATATTAAAAAAAAATATATTTCGAGAAATTTAAATCTTTATTCATAAAATCTGGGGTCTCACACCAAGCGAAGGACGGAAGCATGTAAGACATGCGGAAAGACTCGCATGGGAGTCTGCTTAAAGGGGAAATCAGTGTGCTATAACTGTGGGCAGGAGGGGAATTTGTCACCCAACTGTCCTAACCCTAAGAAGAACAAGGGGGTGTTTTGTCTGTTGGTCATTGGACCACATAGCAAGAAATTGCCCGAAAAAGGGTTTAGAGGGAAATAAGGGTTCTAGTAGTGGTAAGTTAGCCATTATTGGACCAACACCGTTAATGGGTAGACCCTCAGCTCGTACATTTAATATGGCTGTCCAAGATGCGGTTGCATCAACGGATGTGGTAGCAGGTATCATTCCGGTCAATGAGATAAATGCTTATGTGCTATTTGACTCGGGTGCTACTTGTTCTTTTATAGCATGTGAATTTGCTAAGCGATTAGGTTTAATCCTTGAGAAGTTACCAATACCTTTAAACGTTAAGGTAACAAATGAATAGATAATCCCCATTGAACATATTCATAAGGATTGTTGTGTACAAATTAGAGGGAATAAGTTATCGGTAGATTTGGTACAGATAAGGTTAAAAGAATTCGATGTAATTCTTGGTATGGATTGGTTGGTTAACCATAAGGCGATAATAGATTGCCATACGAAAAGTGTAAACCTTCGGCTTTCTGAGAAAACCAAGGTAGTGTTCTTCTGTAGTAAATCACCGAGACGCTCTTATTGTCAGTCGATGACATAAGCTAGGAAGATGTTGAGAAAAGGGTGTGTAGGTTATCTGTTCCATGTTGTGGATACCCAAAGAGTGGGAACATTCTTGGACCAAATACCTATAGTGCAAGAGTTAGCGGATGTATTTTCGGAGGAGTTACCAGGTATTCCACCAGACAGAAAGGTTGAGTTTGTAATTGATCTGTTACCGGGAACGGCACCAGTTTCAAGGGCACCATATCGGATGGCGCCAGTTGAGAAGAAGGAGTTAATGGTTCAGTTGCAAGAAGTATTAGATGGAAAGTACATTCAACAGAGTGTGTCTCCTTGGGGAACACCGGTGTTGTTTGTTAATAAAAAGGATGGGTCATTAAGACTTTGTATCGACTATCGAGAGTTGAACAAGTTGACGATTAAGAATAAATACCCGTTGCCCAGGATCGATGATCTATTTGATCAGTTGAAAGGGGCTAAGTATTTTTCTAAGATAGATTTGCGCATGGGGTATCATCAG
The DNA here is from genome assembly GCA_020205615.1 of Panax quinquefolius. Lineage (NCBI taxonomy): Eukaryota > Viridiplantae > Streptophyta > Magnoliopsida > Apiales > Araliaceae > Panax > Panax quinquefolius. The sequence goes on along the minus strand of JAINUW010000432.1, from coordinate 319,242 downwards.
TTAAAAGTGAGGAAGGAGGATGTACCTAAGATGATGTTCAGAACTCGTTATGGTCATTACGAGTTTCTGGTAATGTTGTTTGGGTTGACTAATGCGCCAGCCGCATTTATGGATATGATGAACAGAGTGTTCAAACAGTATTTGGACAAGTTTGTCGTAGTGTTCATTGATGATATTCTAGTCTATTTTAAGACATCAGAAGATCATGTAGAACATTTAAGGATAGTGTTGGAAACACTAAGGAAGGAGAAGTTGTATTCGAAATTCACAAAGTGTGAATTTTGGCTTGAGAGAGTGCAGTTTCTAGGGCATGTTATTGATATAGATGGCATTTTCGTGGATCCAGCAAAAGTAGAAGTAGTTAATGAATGAGAGAAACTGAAAATTCCAACCGAAGTTCGAAGTTTTCTGGGATTGGCGGGATACTATAGAAGGTTTATTCCGGACTTTTCTAAAATAGCCTACTCTGTTGACAAATCTGACAAGAAAAATGTGAGAACAATTTTCAAGAGTTGAAGAAAAGGTTAAGTGAGGCAACTGTATTGTCTTTACCAGACGATACAGGGAATTTTGTAGTGTATAGCGATACTTCGCATAAAGGACTAGGTTGCATGCTCATGTAGCATGACAATGTCATTGCGTATGCGTCACGCCAATTGAAAGATTATGAGAAGGTCTATCCTACTCATGATCTGGAATTGGCAGCTGTAGTTTTTTCCTTGAAGATATGGAGGCATTATCTATATGGTGAGAAGTGTGAAATATACACGGACCACAAAAGTCTGAAATATATCTTCACACAGAAGGAGTTGAACATGAGACAGAGAAGATGGTTAGAGCTAATAAAAGATTATGACTGTGATATTTTATATCATCCGGGGAAGGCAAATGTAGTAGCCGATGCACTAAGTAGGAAGGTTAGAGAGAAACTGTCAATGTTAACAACTCAGAATGAGTTGATAACAGCGATGACAAACATGGAATTAGAAGATAAGTTACCGAAGGAGGCGGTGGAAATGTTATTTTCCATGGAAACCCAATCGACCATAGTGGAACGGGTTAGGGGAGTAAAATTGAGCAACGAGGAATGCAAACAGATGAAGAAGAGGGTTGAAGATGAAGAGAAGACTATGTATAACCTCGATAAGGAGGGATTACTTCGTTTTAAAGGAAGAATTTGGGTTCTGAATGATCCCGAATTGAAAGAGGAGATAATGATGGAGGCTCATAGTTTAAGGTACTCGATACATCCCGGTAGTACGAAGATGTATCAAGACCTTCGTCAGAACTTTTGGTGGCCGAACATGAAGAGAGATAGCAGAATACGTTAGTAGGTGCTTAACTTGTCAAAAAGTTAAGTTTGAACACCAACGACCTAGCGGATTGTTGCAACCGTTAGAAATCCAAGAGTGGAAGTGGGTGCACATCACAATGGACTTTGTGGTGGGACTTCCAACAACAAGAAAAGGATACGATGCTATTTGGGTGACAGCGGATCAATTGACGAAATCGGCTCATTTTCTACCAATAGGAGTTAGGTATAACCTAGATCAGTTAGCTAAGTTGTATGTCAAGGAAATTATTTCTAGGCATGGAGTACCTGTTGTGATTATGTCAGATCGTGATCCATGATTCACATCGAACTTTTGGAGGAGTTTGCAAGATGAAATGGGAACACAATTAAGATTGAGTACGGCATATCATCCTCAGACGGATGGTCAGAGTGAAAGGACTATTCAAACGCTAGAAGATATGTTAAGATCTTGCGTTATGGATTTCAAAGGGAGTTGGGACAAATATCTACCGTTGGTGGAATTTTTGTACAACAATAGTTTTCACACTAGTATAGGCATGCCGCCTTACAAAGCGTTGTATGAAAGGAAGTGCCGAACTCCATTATGTTGGGATGAGGTGGGTGAACATCAGATGTTGGGACTTAAGATGGTACAGCAAATGGCGGACATGGTGAAGTTAATACGTACTCGATTAGTTGCTGCTCAAGATAGGCAGAAGAAGTATGCAGATCCTCACAGAGAAAAGAGAGAATTCGATGTAGGATCTTTTGTTTTTCTGAAAGTATCACCTTGGATGGGAAGATACATTTTGGAAAAAAAGGGAAGTTAAGTCCAAGGTTTGTAGGACCTTTTGAGATTTTAAGAAGAGTAGGAGAGGTGGCTTATGAAGTAGCCTTACCTCCAGAAATGGAACTCATTCATAATGTGTTTCATGTGTCAGTGTTGCGTCCTTATAAATTGGACTATAAACATGTAATAGGGTATGAATCTATTTAGATAGAGAAAGACTTGTCCTACGAGGAACTTCCAGTTCAAATTATTGATAGGAAGGAATAGGTTTTAAGAAATAAGGTTATACCTCCAGTGAAGGTGTTATGGAGAAACCACAATGCTAAAGAAGCAACGTGGGAGCTCGAGAGTAAAATGAAGGAAGATTCTCCTAATTTGTTTATGTAATTATAAGCTAAGATTCTGGGGACAGAATCCTTATAAGGGGGAGAGAATGTAACGCTCGAGAAAATCAGATTTTTATGACAATTAAATTTTTATTTGATTATGTGAATTAAATGAATTTAATTGATTTATTATGTGAGTAAACTATGTGAAGGTCATTCTATGACCTAGAATGTGCTAATATGGTTAGTAATCTGGCTAAGTGCTATGATTAATTATTTGGAATTTCCAAGACGAAAATATTTGTTTTTTGAGAAATTTTCGTAAAAACACTATTCATCCGTTTTTGTTCGGGGAATTATTTTGAAATTCCGAGAAACGTGTAATGATAGAATATCGAGATAAGATGAAATATCTGATAATATTTCATTTATGACAAACAGAGTTTTTGCCTGCGGACTTAAAACCTAAGTGATTAGTGGGTTAAGCCCAAGTCTTATGTTAATTCATTTGAGTTGGATTATTAATTAGTCTAATTATTTGAATGAGCAAGCCCAAGTGATTAGTGGGTTAAGCCCAAGTCAAGGCCCAATGTTAATTTAGTTAAGCCTAATTCATGAAAACCGAACCGTGGATCAAACCGGTGGGTCACCGAATGGGTAAAACCCATGGGGCAACCCATGGGATGACCCATGGCAAGGGTGGACCGGCCACTTTGGTGTGCAAGCCAAGAATAAGGCTTGGTCACCAAGCATTTTACTTGGTGACCAAGAGTGAATAGTAAGGAGGTTTGTGTGTAATGCCTATTATGCCCTCCATTCTATTTTCTATAAATAGGAAGCTAGGTTTGGCCATTTGAGAGTTTTTTAATTCCCTAACTTAGATTATTTGAGAGAGAAAGAGAGCTAGACTACACAAATCATGCACTTTGGAAGCTTTGACTTAGAGTTTTCAAGAGATTTCATAAGAGTTCTTGAGGTAATAATCCTTATCTTTCATTTCCATCTCTTTTGATTTTCTTTTATCTTAGAGGATCATAAAATGGGTGGTATATGTCTTGTATAGTGGATTAAAGATGACTTACCATAGATTTAATCTCTATAAGTCATGAGATCGTAAGAATCATAGGGTTCGTTATAATTTCAAACCATGAAAATATTGTTTGTTGAGATCAATTATTTATAAACGATTGAACTCCATCAATACGTTAATATATGCATCTTGCTTGGTTAGGATGTAGATATGAAATCCATGGAGTATTCCATGAGATTCGGCTTAGAGAACATTAGTAACGAAGTTATGGCGAATTTCACAGAATTAGATGTTAAACGTCGAAAACATTGGAATTCCGGATTTGAGGTCAAAAGTTGACGTGAGACTTGAAAATGTTATTTTTCAATGTCGAAACATGAGATAGGGTAATTAAGAGTTGTGGGTTCGAGAATTGTCGGATTTCAACTTAAAACGAAGAAAACGAGCATTGAACGCTCATTAATGTTTACGAACGTTTAGAAATTGAACTCAATAGTGAATTTTGAGTTATTGGATCCAAAAGTGTCGAATTCTTATATGAACGCGTAGATTATGTCATTTATGACGTGTAGGCTTTTGAAATGACCAAATCGGTCTTATAACGAAGAAGTTATGACCCTTGGAATTTCACAAAATTTTTCAAAACTGTTGAAATTCTGGTACTGAGGTCTGGCGTTGTGGCACCAGACGTAGTCTAAAATGCCGCGTCATGCCGTTGCAAGACAGATGTATTTGGTATCACTTTGCTAAATGGCATGCAATGGCCATCGTTTTAGTAAAGTCTACATCATATGATCAGCCGAGACCAAGCCTTGCTACATCGCTAATCGGCGCCGCAACGACAGTCTAGTACTATAGAGGTCGCGCCGCAGCACGAGTGTAAGGCTTTGGATATGGACTTAGGTTTTGAACTTCAATTGTTCAGGGACCTAAAGGGGTAATGTTTGTACACTTCATAAGTGAATTAAAGCTATTCCTATACTACCTATACTAAGATATATGGTATTGAACTTAGGAGTTGAATGCATGCTAATAGGTTATGAATGATGAACAAAGTTCGTATTTTATCAACGACGCTCGAGTCCGGTTAATAACGTTAGTTGAGTAATGAGCCGGGACGAAGGGTAATGAGTCGAGTTAACTTTATTATTAATATTAAGTTAACTAAGACATAAAAGAGAAAGAAGTTGGTAAAACAATGTGAACATTTGTTTGTTAGCTAATTATAATGTGCTATGTGAATATATCATGTAGATTCTATAAAGGTTGTGGTCAGTCAATTAAGTTATTTGAAGACGCTGAAAGGCAAGTTTTCTTAACGCTTGTCTAACTTTCCAGTTAGTCAAGTTTTATGTGATTCATTGAACTGAATTGCACGACTGGTTTTAAAGAAAGGGTCGATGCCAGATTTTAACTCGACTAGACTATTCGTAAGATATAGATTAATTATGATTCATATCTTTCTATATAGAAATGTTAACGCTATCCTATGCCAAGTAATTGGTACGGATGTAAAGGTAAGGTTTGTCTATGAACAAGCAAAAGTATTTTTCATTGATTATTCAATGGGCACGCGAGTTTGCCAAAAATATTAAATGTAAATACGTTTAATGAATGAGTGTTGATCACCTAGAAGTGTTCGTAAGTAATTCGGACGTAACAGCCTTAGTGCTGTGAAATCCTTTTCAAGTATAAAAATTGAAAGTTACTGTTCATGGTCTATCGACCTGTTCAGAATTCCTAATCTATTCTATACTTTGGGAATTAATGTTATGAACTGTTAAAGTAATGTTGTTTCATGATACTTCATAACTATTGTTCAGTTATATAGGAATTGTTAAGTAATTCACGAATGTGGTATTACTATTATCCTTTGTTAAAACTTGCTGAGCTGTCATACTCACTTCTTGCATGAATTATATAATAGCAGTTAAGGATGAACGTCCTAAGAATGCCAAGAGAGATAAGGGCAAAGATAAGATGGATGCTTAGCCATTGTGTAATAAATTAGTAAGTTTGTATGTATCATACATTATGAACAACGAACGATGTAACCGGTTTATGAACTTGGGAAGGATTATACTTTGATTGTAATAAGAAGATAGCTATTACATTCACTTTGTTGTATTTTAATGGAATGATTGTATGGATATTAGTATAGTGGAGCACCATATGTTGGGTTGGAAGATACCCGAATTTGGGGACGTCACAAAAATCTACTATCTTTTATGATTTAAAAAGGTTTTTCATCACTTTTATCGCTGAGACTCAACTTAATAAATAATCCACATCATCCTAGCACTACGGCCAAGGATATTCATTAGTATCAAACCCAAAAATTATCCATGCACTACGGACCAAGGATATTTGTGTATTCATCAATGGTCATGATCATACCAATAACTGTCCATCAATGCACTACGAGCCAATGAGGACTTTTACCACATCATTTGTAATATTACGATCATGATTATACTGAATAACCCCTGGTCATAATTATACCAAGTCCATCTATGCACTACAGGCCACAGATGACTTTCAACATAATATAAACATGAGGATGATGACAATGATATAAAAATTCAATAAAATAAGTTCAAGAATTAATTTATCCAGGAACCAATAACTCCAAGTTGTCAACATGATACTGCTTTTTGGGGTAAAACTCAAGAATGCTCAGAAAAATATTTTCATGAAAAGATACTGGATGAAGCACAAATATCAAGGATATTCCACTAATTTCATGGAGTATAAAAGCCAAAACTTTAACCAACTGAGTATAATAAAGAATGGAATAACAAAAGAAATCACCTGGCATGCGATAGACCGCACAGACAGGTTATTCCAATAGAATAATAAATAACGGATCTAGGTCATGCTTAAATGCACAGACAGGATATTCCAACAGAATAATAAATAACGGAACCAGGTCAGGCAAAATTTGCACCGACAGGATGTTTCAACAGAATAATAAATAACGGAACCAGGTCATGCGTAAACGCACGAACAGGATGTTCCAACAGAATAATAAAGAATGGAATAACAAAAGAATTTCACCATGTATGCGGTACTTCGCATAGACAGGTCATTCCCAGGAAAGAGGGGGCTTTCAAATAAGGATTTCTCCCTATTGGCACACAATTAGGTGACCAAACCTCTCCTTGACAGAACTTCTAGACATCGTTAATATTGCAAATAATAATATTAATAACTTTGTCGTCCGAATTATTGATTTAATAATATATAAAATATCGACAATAATTGAATCAAATAACGTGAGATACTATGCAACAATTATTGTAGCAATAATTGAACAAAACTGAGTTACTTCTCACGTAAGCATTAATAATCAATATTTTGTGCTACTATGCAACCACGTATATTACTGTACTTTTAACACCGGGTGTTTCAATAGTTAATGGTAAAACTTCTGCCGTTATTTTCATAAAATATTTTTGTCATTTTCTCAATCCGACAATAATTCCGCTGTGGGGTCCACCAATGATTGTATCGTCGTACGAATATTTCCTGTTAAAACGAATATTCCCCGACCAATCGAATATTATATAACAACTTGCGTACTTTGCAAAATTTATAAATAATACCCACAACTATAATATTATATCAAATTCATTCCATAATATTCAAAAATGATATTTAAAGAAAAATCATCTTTATAAAAAAAAATTGGGGTCTTACAATGCTCACTCTTGTTTGAACCATATGAACACAGCTAAGATCGAACGGACCGAAGGCTCCGGCCAGGATAAGGGCAAGGCGAAGACGAACCCGTAGAATACTTATGTAATAGTATAGGATGAATGTTTGTAATATATTTGATATTATGACAAGAACAAGTGAAAGGGTTATAAAGAACCTGGGGAATGTAAATATTATTTGAATATATAAAAGACATATTCGTTCTTTTGAGGTATTTTAAATGAATGTATGTATGAATGGTAGTACCGTGTAGCACCATCTATCGGGTTGGAAGAGACCCGGATTTGGGGGTGAAACAGATTGGTATCAAAGCATTAGGTTATAAAACTTAAGGGGGGATTTAAAAACCTTAAGTCATAACCTTAAGAGGAGTCAAAGAAGTAAAAGAAGAAAATAACCTTATAAAAATGCATTATGATTATGTTATGTGTTTTTATTATTCTACTGACGTGTACTAATCAAATTAATTGTTTTGTGTAGATGTCAGGAGTAAACAGAATGTATGTAGATGGTCAAGCCATTAGTGAAGAATCGGTGAACCAAGTAGAGGTTTTACCGAACCCCATAGTAGTATATCTAGAGGTGGTAGTTATTGAGTTTGGAGACTCAGATGATACTGACTACATGTCAGTATTCGATGGGATTATAGAGGAGGAAGTGGAAATAATGTCCTTTAATCTAGTAGCTATAGCAGCCGAGATAGCTCCTGGGGGGTCGATGATGTCTTTATTAATTTTAGTATTGGATAGAAATATCCATTACTATCAGGGGGTTAAGGAGCTGAAGGCAGAGCTCCAAACTATTATAGAGGACAAGACTGATGTTGAGTCCATGTGGGAGCAGGAGCACGATGAAAGAGTTTTAGCCAAGGACAAAGTCCATGAGCTAAAACATGAGGTCTTTGAGCTCAAGGAGGAGCTAAAGACAAAACTGCAGAATATAGGGAGAATTTTCTATGTCCATAGGAGTTCTCACACAGATTTTTGTAGAGGTAGGGCAGACGCGGTATACTATCAGCCGTGATATTATTGCCGGTCTTGCCAAGGCAGATTTCAATAATTCCTTGAGGCAGATGTAGACTAGTAGTAGCTATAGTAGTTAAGTATATAAATACTTTATAATTAGTATTGACGTAAAGCCCTCTTTGTATAGTGAAGGGTAGTCTTTTGTAAATCCCAATTTTTGGAAAGAGACAGCAAGAAAGTAATGTAATCAGATCAGGTTGTGTAATGTAACCGATGTAGTATTATACTACAAAGAATGAATATAAGCCTTTTTATGGAAATCAATGAGTAATGGATGTTGAAGTTATTGTTTATTAGTAAATAATAACTAATAAGAAAGGAATAATAACGAAATGTGTTTATTGTATCAACAAAATGACTCTGAGAAGAGTGCAACGTAACTAAGGAACGAATGTGAATCAGCCGGAGGGATGTCCGGTTAACCCGATGTAGGAATTTGTTAATTTAATAACAGCCGCATTTAATAGTACATGGGCTAATATCCCCGTAAATCTGGGCGTAGCATGAGCTACTACCTTTAAGGATTTCAAGAGCGTGGGTCCGCCGGAGTTCAAAGGAACTACAGACCCTATTGAAGCCCAAATGTGGGTTAAGCTAATAGAGAAGGCATTTGTGATAGAAAATGTCAACAAGGCCCAAAAGGTTGTCTTTGCCACCTATATGATGATGGGAGAGGCCAACTTTTGGTGGGAAGCCAATCAGGCTAGGGCCAGAATAGCGAATCTGACGTGGGAGAGGTTCAAGAAGATATTCTTCGAGAACTACTTTCCCACGAGCATGCAAGGGAGGATGGAGATGCGATTTCTCAAGTTGAAATAATTGGACATGTCGGTTCCCCAATACGCCGCCAAGTTTAATGAACTGACGAGGTTCGCTCCACACCAAGTTGATACCGAGGTTAGGAAGGCGCGACGGTTTGAGTAGGGCTTGAAACCCTGGCTCTATAACCGTATTTTGGTGTTCCAAAGTACTTCTTTTGGAACAATTTTAGAGAAGGCAATAATTGTCGAAGGTTGTAGTGAGGCTCTTAGTCAATACCACAAGGACAAGAAGAGCAAGGGTAAAGTAGGTGGGGGAGTAAAGATTGAGGGAGCCAGTGGTAGTGGCGAGGGTCAAAAGAGGAAGGTATTTTGCTCTGGGGATTTCGGAGTGAAGCAAAGAGACTCGAAGAGGAGGATGGAGGCCTGCAAAACTTGTGGGAAGACTCACTTAGGAGTCTGTCTCAAGGGGAAGGCCGTCTGTTACAACTGTGGATAGGAGGGGCACATTACGCCTAACTTTCCGAGTCTGAAGAAAAACCACGGATGCTTTGTGTGTGGGTCAACTGACCACATGGAAAAGAACTACCCGAAGAAGGGGATGGACGGGAACTGGGGCACTAATAGCGGTAAGTTAGCTATTGGGGGTCCAGCGCAGCCGGGTAGGCCGATGAGTCGTAACATGATAGTCCAAGATGCAGTTGCATTAGGGGACGTCTTCGCAGGTATTATTTCGATCAGCGACATAAATGCTTACGTACTGTTTGATTCTGGTGCTACTTGTTCGTTTATAGCATGTGATTTTGCTAGACGATTAGGATTACATCCCGAAAAGTTGTCTATACCTTTAAATATTAAGGTAGCAAACGAAGAAATAATTCTTGTTGAAGATGTTCATAGGAGTTGTTGCGTAGATATACGGGGTTGTAAATTATCCATAGATTTGTTACCAATAAAGTTAGGAGAATTTGACGTAATTCTCTGGATGGATTGGTTAGTTAACCATGGGGCAATTATAGATTGTCAAAAGAAATGTGTGAACATTAAAATGTAAGACAACCTCAGGTAGTATTTTACGGGAATAGATCATTGGGACGTTCGTGTTGTCTAACCATGACACAAACTAGGAAATTACTAAAGAAGGGATGCGTAGGTTATCTGTGTCATGTTGTTGATACCCAGAGAGTGGTAGCAACCATGGAACAAATACCTTTGGTGAGAGAATCCGCTGATGTATTTCTGAGTGAATTGTCAGGTCTTCCGCCGAATAGGGAGATAGAGTTCGTAATAGACATTGTGCCAGGAGCGTCACCAGTTTCCAGGGCACCATATCGTATGCCGCCAGTGGAAATGAAGGAGTTGATGGTGCAGTTGCAAGAACTGTTGAAAAGAAAGTACATTCAACCGAGTGTCTCGCCGTGGGGAGCACCGGTACTTTTTGTCAAAAAGAAGGATGGATCGTTAAGACTTTGTATCGACTACCGAGAGTTGAACAAGTTAACAATAAAGAATAAATACCCATTGCCCAGGATCGATGATCTCTTTGATCAGTTAAAAGGGGCTAAGTATTTTTCTAAATTAGATTTAAGAATGTGGTATCATCAGTTAAAGTTTAGGAAGGAGGATGTACCAAAGACAGAGGACTCATTATGGTCATAACGAGTTTCTGGTGATGTCATTTGGGTTGACAAATGCATTAACTGCATTTATAGATATGATGAACAGAGTGTTCAAACAATATTTGGACAAATTCCTCTTGGTGTTTATCGATGATATTCTAGTCTACTCTAAGATGCCAGAAGATCATGCTGAACACCTAAGGTTAGTGTTGGAGACACTAAGGAAGGAGAAGTTATATAAAAAATTCATGAAGTGTGAATTTTGGTTAGAGAAGGTGCAATTTTTAGGTCATGTCATTGATCATGAGGGAATTTCGGTAGATCCAGCGAAGGTAGAAGTCGTGATGAATTGGGAACAACTGAAAATGCTAACTGAGGTACTGAGTTTCCTAGGGTTAGCAGGTTACTATCGGAGATTCATCCAGGATTTTTCTAAGATAGCTACTCCATTAACTAATTTGACAAGGAAGACGGTGAAAAAAGTGTGGACTGATAAATGTGAGGATAGTTTTCAAGAACTGATGAAGAGGTTGAGTGAAGCGTTTGTTTATTCATTGCCCGATGACACGGGAAATTTTGTAGTTTATAGCGATGCTTCGCATATAAGACTTGGTTGCGTGCTCATGCAACATGGCAAGGTCATTGCATATGCATCTAGGTAGTTGAAAGATTATGAGAAAGTTTATCCTACTCATGATCTAGAACTGGCCGCAGTAGTTTTTACTCTAAAGATATGGAGAAAATGTCTTTATATACAAAATGTGAGATAAGACTCTAAAATATATCTTCACACAGAAGGAGTTGAGTATGAGGCAGAGGAGATGGCTGGAGTTGATAAAGGATTGCGACTGTGAAATCCTGTATCACCCTGGAAAAGCCAATGTAGTTTCCGACGCCTTAAGTAGGAAGGGTCGAGAAAAGTTGTCTTTGTTAACGGCTCAAACTAAGTTAATAACAGAGATGGCAAGGATGGAATTGGAAGTCAAGCTGCCGAGTGAAGTAGGACAAATGCTTTTTACGACGGAGATTCAATCGACCATCGTAGAGAGAGTTAAGGAGGTGCAGCTCAAAACTGATGAGTGTGATCGGATGAAGGAGCGGCTGGCCAATGAAAAATATAGTAAGTATAGTCTTGATAATGAGGGATTGTTAAGATTTGAAGGAAGAATTTGGGTTTCAAATGAGACAAAATTAAAGGGGCAGGTTCTACAAGAGGCTCATAGTTTGAGATTTTTGATTCATCTTGGTAGTACTAAGATGTATCAAGATCTTCGATAGAGTTTCTGGTGGCCAAACATAAAGAGAGAGATAGTTGAGTATGTTAGTAAGTGCTTGACTTGTCAAAGAGTTAAGGCTGAACATCAACGACCAAGTGGCTTATTACAGTCATTAGATATTCCGGAGTGGAAATGGGAGAATATCACGATGGATTTTGTGGTGGGTCTTCTGACTACTCAGAAAGGGTATGATGTGATTTGGGTAATAGTGGACCGGTTGACGAAGTTGGCTCACTTTTTGCCAATTAGGGTTAAGTATAACTTAGATCAGTTAGCTAGAATCTATGTTAAGGAAATAATTTCCAGACATGGAGTACCAGTATTGATTGTTTCAGATCGTGACCCACGATTCACATCGAACTTTTGGAGGAGTGTACAAGAGTAGTTAGGAACGTAGTTGAATTTGAGTACGGCGTATCATCCACAAACGGATGGACAGAGCGAGAGGACAATTCAGACGTTAGAAGATATGCTAAGATCTTGCGTCATGGATTTCAAGGGTAGTTGGGATAATCATCTACCATTAGTAAAGTTTGCGTTTAACAATAATTATCATGCAAGCATAGGTATGCTGCCTTATGAAGCTTTGTATGGGAGGAAATGCAGAACACCACTATATTGGGATGGGGTAGGAGAACACCGAATATTGGGACCAAAATTGGTACAACAGACAGCGGACATTGTCAAGATGATACAAATGCATCTCTTAGCAGCTCAAGACAGACAGAAGAAGTTTACGGATCCGCATAGAGAGAATAGAGAATTTGAAGTAGGTTCGTACGTATTTTTAAAAGTATCTCCCTAGAAGGGAAAGATACGTTTTGGAAAGAAGGGAAAGTTAAGTCCGAGGTTTATAGGACCTTTTGAGGTATTAAAACGGGTGGGGCGAGGTAGCATACATAATAGCATTACCTCTAGACCTAGAACGAATACATAACTTATTTCACGTATCGGTATTACGTCCTTATAAGCCAGATTATAAGCACGTGATAGAGTATGAACCTATTCATATCGAGAAGCACTTAACGTACGAGGAAACGCTGATTCAAATTATCGCTAGAAAAGAACAAGTTCTGCGAAATAAAGTCATACCTTCCATGAAGGTGATATGGAAGAACCACAATGCAGAAGAAGCAACGTGGGAGTTAGAAGAAATGATGAAAAAGAATTACCCTCAATTATTTGTGTAATTTTTTTTATAGCGAGATTCTGGGGACAGAATCCTCGTAAGGGGGAGAGAATGTAACACCCCAGAAAATTGAACCTTTTGTAAATACTTTTAATAATAAATAAATAATATTATTTATTATTATTAGGTATTAGTAAGATGAATGTCATTCTATAACTTAGAAATGTTGGAATGTCATAGTATTTTATCTACGTGAGAGAATTAAAGTGTTTGAATTTCTAAGACGAAAATAAAGGATTTTCGAGAAATTTTTCTAAAAAACACTATTCATCGATTTTCGCTCAGGAATTATTTTTGAACTTCGGAGAAATACGTAACGTTATAATATTAATTTGAGATGGATTATGTAATAATAATTTAAGTATGGAAAATGTAATATTTCGCATGCGGACTTAATTTGGGAACATTAGGTTAATTAAGCGTTAAGGAAAGAAAGTTGTAATCGTATGATGCGTATGCATTTATACGAGGTAATGAATGTAAGTATAATATGACGTATTATACTATTGTGTATGGAGAATGAAATAACATGTATTACGAATAAATATACGAGCTAGCATACGAGAATTATACGTGAGGTATGCATGTTAAGTTGTTTAATTAAAGGGAATGGACTTGTAGGATTATTAACATAATGGTAGAAGTCCAATAGAAAGGATACTCAAGTCCAAGTGTTTGATATGTTATGAGTCCAAACTATTGTAGTATAAGCCCAACAAGGAATTAGCTAGATTAATTAGCAAGCCCAATATGATAAGCCATGATCCATGGAACAAACCATGTTAATGTGGGTAGACTTGATGGACAAACATTTTGTGTGGTGACCAAGTGTTCTGATGGCCAAGAAATAGAAGTAACTAGCAATTTTACTTGGTTGCTAGGTTATAAATAGTAAGGAGGTGGAAGTTGAGGAGGTGATTAAAGGAGGTGGAATGTCCAAATGACTAAAGTGCCCTAACTTTGGGTTGCCTATAAATAGAGATCTCTCAATTCATTTGATTGCTTGATTAAAAATTCCTCTCAACTCCACTCAAGATAAGTAACTTATTGGTTAGAGAGAATAAGCCACATAAGTCAAGAATAAGTCAAAAGTTCTTTACTAGTTTCCAAAGAGAAGAGAAGTAAAAGTTCTTTTAGGGTAAGACTCTTGTCTAATATATATTCATCTCTATCATTGTACGATGATAAGAGAATTATGATTGTATGCTAAGAACATATAAGAAGTCATTGATGAACGAACTTAAGCTGAATAAGTTGAATAAGCAACTTGAACCCAAATAAGATGATAAACTTGTGAAGAACTTGTCATATGTTTGGCATATGATGTTTGTATGTTCAATATAGTATGAGAACATTGATTGATGGACTTAAGTTCATAGTAAGTCATAAGCATGAGAATTTGTAATTCATAAGTTAATTAAGTCATTGACTTATGAGAATAAGTCAAAACCTACTTTGTCAATAAGTTGGTGTAATAAGTAACTTGAAATGTTCATGTGTTGGTTAATGTCAATTTAGAAAGTTTAGTAATGAAGCTTTGCTGGAATTCACACGATTGGATGATAATCTTCGAATTCGTGAAATTCTCGGAATGGAAGTCGTATTTGGTGTTTGAAGTCGGAAACGTTGGTTTTCGAAGGAGACAAGTCATATTTGGCGTTATAGAGTTGCGGACTCAAAAATGACCGGATTCCGACTTAGAACGAAGAAACGAGTGTTGAGCATTTACGAACGTTTATTATTTTCGTTAAAAATGAACTAATAGGTAAATTTTTAGCAAACAAAGTCAAATAGATAAAATTCTTGCATGAACACATAGAGTATGTAATTTGTGAACCGTAGGCTTTTGAACAAGCCAATTCAGACTTATAACGAAGAAGTTATGAGTCCAGGAGTTTCGTAAAATTTTTAAATTTTGCAAATTGTCTGAGGCATAGAGTTGGCGCCGCGGCGCCAACCCAAGGACAAAAGGGTGGCGCTACAGCACCGTAATAGTTTTAGGGCATACTGCTAACTTGCGCCGCGGCGCAAGATGCAGAGTTAAGTGTGGCGCCGTGGCGCCAGTCCTAGAGTTTTGACAGACAAGAATGTTTACAAGTATATAAGGAAAGATGACTCTTAGTAATGAACTAAGGTGTTAATATAACATTGTTAAGGAATTGTTAGACACTTAATATATGATGATTAAAGGTTGATAACCAATTGAATGTGAACGTAATGTGAATGACGTAATGAAAAGTCAGAAACCATAATAACAGATCTAAGTCAGAATTTAGATTAAGATGAAGGGTAAGATATAATAATATACCTACTTGATTATATAAGACCTAATGTGGTACGTTATATGATCATGTATTGTAGAGACATAGAGACTTAAAGTGTATGTGTGATAATCAGTAAGCATACGCTGAAGGCAAGTTTTCTAACCCTTGTTTTAGTTCAATCTGGACAAGCTTTGTGATTCATGTATTCTTTCGCATGAAGTCTTGAATGATGAAGTCAAAGCCAAATCTTTCGGCTAGACTTATATTATGATTCTGTCAAGCATGGTTAATGTTTACCGAGTTATATTGGTATAGTTTTCAATCAAAGACTGAGTATGCTAAGATGTTTTTATCGTTTAACGACAGGAATGTGAGGTTGCCACAACTTAAACGTACACACGTTTAATGAATGTAGTGTTGATCAACATAGAGTACTATGGGTTGATCACCCAGAAGTGCTCGTAAGAAATGTCGGACTTACGCACTCAGTGTCGGGATGTCCTTTTCAAAGAACTTATGAAATGCTCAAGGTCTTGGATGGGAACTGATGTTTTATTGAATATTGTTGTTGTAAAACGTTTTGAATAAAAAGAAGTGCTATTTTGAATTAGCGATAGTACTTCATAACTATTGTTCAGTTATTGAAGATATGCGAGTTCTATGTTTCAAGCATGTTGATTATTAGAATTGTAGTACTTGCTGAGCTAGTCATGCTCACTCTTGCTTGAACCATATGAACACAACTAAGATCGAACAGACTGAAGGCTCCGGCAAGGATAAGGGCAAGACGAAGACGAACCCGTAAAATACTTATGTAATAGTATAGGATGAATGTTTGTAATATATTTGATATTATGACAAGAACAAGTGAAAGGGTTATAAAGAACCTGGGGAATATAAATATTATTTGAATATATAAAAGACATATTCGTTCTTTTGAGGTATTTCAATTGAATGTATGTATGAATGGTAGTATAGTGTAGCACCATCTGTTGGGTCGGAAGAGACCCGGATTTGGGGGCGTCACATCAAGACAGGCTGAAGAAGTTTACTGATTCGCATCAAAAAAATAGAGAATTTGAAGTAGCTACTTATGTCTTTCTGAAGGTATCTCCTTGGAAAGGAAAGATACGCTTTGGAAAGAAGGGAAAGTTAAGTCCAAGGTTTATAAAACCTTTCGAAGTATTAAAACGTGTAGGTGAGGTAGCTTATATGGTAGCATTTCCTCCAGACCTAGAACGAATACATAACATGTTTCACGTATTGGTATTGCGTTCTTATAAGCCGGATTATAAGCACGTAATAGAATATGAGCCTATTCATATCGAGAAAGACTTAATGTACGAAGAAATGCCGATTCAAATTGTCGATAGAAAAGAACAATTTCTGCTGAATAAAGTCATACCTTTCATGAAGGTAATATGGAAGAACCACGATGCAGAAGAAGCAACATGGAAATTGGAAGAAATGATGAAAAAGAATTACCCTCATTTGTTTATGTAATTTTTTTTATATAGCGAGATTATGGGGATAGAATCCTTATAAGATGGAGAGAGTGTAACGCCCCAGAAAATTGAACATTTTGTAAATACTTTTAATAATGAATAAAATAATATTATTTATTATTATTATTATGTGTTAGTAAGGAGAATGTCGTTCTATAAGCTAGAAGCGCCAGAAAGATGTAGTATTTTAACTATATGGAAGAATTAAGGTGTTTGAATTTCTAAAACGAAAATAAAAGCTTTCCGAGAAATTTTCCTAAAACACTATTCATCAATTTCTGCTCGGAAATTATTTTTGAACTTCCGAGAAATACGTTACTTTATATATCAATGTGAGATGGATTATGTAATAATAATCGAAGTATGGAAAACGTAATATTTCGCATGCAGACTTAATTTAAGAACGTTAGAAATATTAAGAAAAGAATGTATTAATTGTATAATGCGTAGGCATTGTGCAAGGTATTGAACGTAAGTATTATACGATGTATTATACTATTAAGAATGGAGAATGGAATACGTATATTATAATTTAGTATACGAGCTAGCATACGAGAATTATACGTGGGGTATATATGTTAAGTTGTGTAATTAAATGTAATGGACTTCTAGGATTATTAGCATAATGGTAGAAGTCTAGTAGAAAGTGATATGCAAGCCCAAGTCCAATCTATTGTAATGTAAGCCCAACAAGAAATTAGCTAGATTAATTAGCAAGCCCAATATGATAAGCCATGATCCATGGATCAAAGCATGTTAATGTGGGTAGACTTGATGGGCAAACATTTTAAGTGGTGAACAAGTGTTGTGATGACCAAGTATTAGAAGTGGTTAGCAAGTAGACTTGGTTGTTAAGTAATTAATTGTAAGGAGGTGGGATTAAGGAGGTTAATTGAGGAGGTACAATGCCTAATTGACCAAAATGCCCTAACTTTGGATTGCCTATAAATAGAGAAGCTTCAATTCATTTGTTGCTTGATAAAATTTCTCCAACCTCCTCTCAAGTTAACTAACTTATTGGTTAGAGAGAATAAGCCACATAAGTCAAGAATAAGTCAAAAGTTCTTTGCTAGTTTCCAAAGAGAGGAGAAGTACAAGTGCTTCTAGGGTAAGACTCTTGTGTAATATATACTCATCTTTATCATTGTAGGGTGATAAGAGAAGTATGATTGTATGCTAAGAACATATAAGAAGTAAGTAATGAATGAACTTAAGCCGAATAAGTTGAATAAGTCACTGACTTATGAGAATAAGTCAAAACCTACTTTGAGAATAAGTTGGTGTCTTAAGTAACATGAAACGTTCATGTGTTGGTTAAAATCCATTAAGAATGATTAGTAATGAAGTTTTTCTGGAATTCACACAATTGGACGATAATCGTCGAATTCGTGAAATTCTCAGAATGGAAGTCGTATTTTGTGTTTGAATTCAGAAATGTTGGTTTTCAATGGAGACAAGTCATATTTGGCATTATAGAGTTGCGGACTCAAAAATGACTGAATTCTGACTTAAAACAAAGAAACGAGCGTTGAACGTTCACGAACGTTTATCATTTTCGTTAAAAATGAACTAATAGGTGAAATTTTAGCAAACGAAGTCAGTTAGATAAAATTCTTGTATGAACGCATAGAGTATGGAATTTATGAACCATAGGCTTTTTAACGAGCCATTTCGGACTTATAACGAAGAAGTTATGCATCCGGGAGTTTCACCAAATTTACAAAAGTCAGACATTTTCTAAGGCGTGAGTTGGCCGCATGCCAAACCCAAGGCCAAATGGGTGCAAAGCCTTACCTTAAAGAAGATGTCTAAGCACACTGCTAACTTGCGCCGCAGCGCTACATGAAGGGTAAGGACTCGCTCCACAAATACCGCAGTTCGATGCTCATGTATATATCGTTAACTCATGCACCGCAAAGGCGACTTCTGACAGAGCGATGGGTAAGTGCCAAAGCCGCCAACCCAAGGACTTTAAATAGTAATGAATGTTTATAAGTATAACATTAACAGTAACTTAGTTTTAATAAACTGAGGAACTTAATAAAGTATGATAAGGTATTGTTAAACCTTATTTATTTTGTCTAAAGGTTGAAGGTAAGTAATTAATCATGAACGTAATGAGAACGATGTAACGAAAAGCCGAAACCAATAATAACAATCTAAGACAGGATTTAGATTGAGATGAAGGGTAAGATATAGTAGTATATATACTTGATTATGTGACCTAATGTGGTACGTTATATGATCATGTATTGTAGAGACTTAGAGACTTAAAGTGTACGTGTGATAATCAGTAAGCAGACGCTAAAGGCAAGTATTCTAACCCTTGTTCCAATTCAGTATGGACAAGCTTTGTAATTCATGTATCTTTTTACATAAAGTCTTGAATGATGAAGTCAAGGCCAATTCTTTCGGCTAGACTTGCATTATGAATTTGTCAAGCATGATTAATGTTTACCGAGTTATATTAGTATAGATTTCAATCGAAGACTGAGTATTCTAAAATGTTTTTATCATTTAACGATAGGCACGTGAGGTTGCCACAACTTAAACATATACACGTTTAATGAATGTAGTGTTGATCAACATAGAGTACTATAGGCTGATCACCTAGATGTGCTCGTAAGAAATGGCAGACTTACGGACTTAGTGTCGGGATGTCCTTTTCAAAGAACTTATGAAATGCTCAAGGTCTTGGACCGAAATTGATGTTTTACTGAATATTGTTGTTGTAAAACATTTTGAATGAAAAGAAGTGATATTTTGAATTATCGATAGTACTTTGTAACTATTGTTCAGTTATTGAAGATATACGAGTTCTATGTTTCAAGTATGTTGTTTATTAGGAATGTTGTACTTACTGAGCTAGTTATGCTCACTCTTGCTTGAACTATATGAACACAACTAAGATCGAACGGACTTAAGGCTTTGGCAAGGATAAGGGCAAGGCGAAGACGAACCCTTAAATTACTTATGTCATAGTTTAGGTGAATGTTTGTAATATATTCAATATTATGACAAGAATAGATGTATGGGTTATAAAGAACATGGGGAAATGTAATATTATTTTGAATATATAGTAGACATATCCGTTCTTTTGAGACTTTTCAATTGGATATATGTGTGAATGGTAGTACCGTGTAGCACCATCTGTCGGGTTGGAAGATACCCGAATTTGGGGGCGTCACATCACCTACCCGTTTTAACACTTCGAAAGGTCCTATAAACCTCAGACTTAACTTCCCCTTCTTTCCAAAGCGTATCTTTCCTTTCCAGGGAGATACCTTCAGAAAGACGTAAGAGCTTACTTCAAATTCTCTATTCTCTTGATGTGAATCAGTAAACTTCTGTCTGTCTTGAGCTGCTACCAAACGTATCTTTATCAGTTTAGCAATATCCTCTATTTGCTGCACCAATTCAGGTCCTAGCATTCGACGTTTTCCCACTTCATCCCAATACAATGTTATTCTGCATTTCCTTCCATACAAAGCTTTGTAAGGTGGCATTCCTATGCTTGCATGATAACTATTGTTATACGCAAACTCTACTAATGGTGGATGATCATCCCAACTACCCTTGAAATCCATGACGCAAGATCTTAACATATCTTCTAACATCTGAATTGTTCTCTCGCTCTTTCTATCAGTCTGTGGATGATATACCGTACTCAGCTTCAAGTTCATTCCCAACTGCTCTTGTAGACTCCTCCAAAAGTTCGATGTGAATCGTGGGTCATGATCTGACATAATCGATACCGGTGCTCCATGTCTAGAAATTATTTCCTTAATATAAAGTCTAGCTAATTGGTCCAAGTTATACTTGATCCTAATTGGAAAAAAGTGAGCCGACTTCATCAACCGGTCCACTGTTACCCAAATCGCATCATACCCCTTCTGAGTAGTCGGAAGTCCTACCACAAAATCCATCGTGATATTCTCCCACTTCCAGTCCAGAATTTCCAATGACTGTAGCAAGCCACTTGGTCGTTGATGTTTGGCCTTAACTCTCTGACAAGTCAAGCACCTACTCACATATTTGGCGATCTCTCTTTTCATGTTCGGCCACCAGAAACTCTGTCGAAGATCTTGATACATCTTAGTGCTACCAAGATGAATCGAAAACCTTGAACTATGAGCTTCTTGTAGAACCTGCTCCTTTAATTATGTCTCATTCAGAACCCAAATTCTTCCTTCAAATCTTAATAACCCCTCGTTATCAAGACTGTATTAGTCTTTTTTTCATTGGTTAACCGCTCCTTTACTCGGTCACACTCGTCAGTTTTGAGTTGCACCTCACCTCCTTAACTCTCTCTACGATAATAGATTGCATCTCTGTCGTAAAAAGTATCTGCCCCGATTCACTTGGCAACTTCACTTCTATCTCCATCCTAGTTATCTCTGTTATTAACTCAGTTTGAGCCGTTAACATAGACAACTTTTCCCAACCCTTTCTACTTAAGGCGTCGGCAACTACATTGGCTTTTCCAAGGTGATACATGATTTCACAATCGTAATCATTTATCAACTCCAGCCATCTCCTCTGTCTCATATTCAACTCTTTCTGAGTGAAGATATATTTCAGACCCTTATGGTCCGTGTATATCTCACATTTTCCCCATAAAGATAATATCTCCATATCTTTAGAGTAAAAACTACTGCGGCTAGTTCTAGATCATGAGTAGGGTAACCTTTCTCATAATCCTTCAACTGCAATGATGCATGTAAGACCCCAACTTTTATGAATAAAGATGATTTTTTCTATAATTATCATGTTTAAATATTATAGAATGAATTTGTTATAATGTTATAGTTGTGGGTAGTATTTATAAATTTTGCAAGGTATGTAAGTTGTTATATTATATTCGATTGGTGGGGAATATTCATTTTAGCGAGGGAATATTCGTGCATAACGGCATGAATCATTGGTGGACCCTATACGTAATTATTGTCGGATTGAGAAAACGACAAAAATATTTTTTATGAATATAGCGGCGGAAGTTTTTACAATTAATACCGTTGAACTACTCGGTAGTAGTAAAAGTACAAGATAATCTGGCGTCGTTGCGTAGTAGCACATGGTATTGATTATTGATGCTTACGTGATAAGTCACTCGCTTATACTCAATTATTGCTACTGATAATTGTTGCATCATATCTCTCATATTATTGATTCGATTATTGTCACAAGATTATCTCGCATTATATGATATATTATTAAATCAATAATTGAGACGACAAAGTTATTCATATTATTAAATTGCAATATTTATAATGTCTAGAAGTTCTGCCAAGGAGAGGTTTGGTCACCTAATTGCTCGCCGATAGGGAGAAATCCTTATTGGAAAGCCCCCTCTTTCTTGGGAACGACCTGGTTGTTAAATATTGTGAGTTATGATATTAATAATGAATAAGTTTGTGTTGATTAAAGATGAATTTGATAGTTCCATTATGTTGGGATTATTGGTGTTAGTTGAAATCGACATTTATTCCGATGATAATTGATGTCTGGGGGTTATATTGATAAATCGGGTAATTTATCGGATAAATGAGCAATTAATTGCTATTAATTCACATGCTTTTAAAACTAGTTATTCACATGTGTGTACTATTGAGTCACATTCATTTACTCTTAGGGGAGTTGGTGCAAGATTGATAATACTTGCATGACTAAGTTAAAAAGGGAGGTATTGATGGAGGTACTATACTGTATTTTGTATTTTCACATGATTATAACTATTGATTCACGTAATTGAACTATTGATTCACATTATTTACTATTAGGGGAGGTGGTGCAAGTTTGATAATACTTGCAGGACTAAATTAAAAATGAAAGAAAAGTTGGAGGTATTGTACTGTAATTTTTTGAGCCCCAAAACGTGCAATTATCGAAACTATATTTTTCTATAAATAGAAGCTCATTCTTCCTTCATTTCTCACCAATTCACCAAAGCTATAGAGCATTTATTATAGAGAGAAATTATAGAGAGAAAGAAGAAGAGAAGTCTGCTACATTTCTATTCCAGTATCCAGCTTTATTCTAAGGTAAGGGGTATTATTTCTTTTGTATTCATGAAGAGAACTTCTGTTATTCCATTCTTTATTATTCTGTTGGAATAACCTGTATACGCGGGCTACCCTATACTTGGTGAAATTCTTCTATTATTCCATTCTTTATTATTCTGTTGGAATATCCTATTTTCAGACGCTTTTGTGGGACTGGTTCCGCCTCTTTATTATTCTCATTGAAATATCTTGTCTGTATGCGTTTCTGGCGGGACCGGTTCCATCTTTATTATTCTGTTTGGAACATCTTGTCGGTGCAAGCGATTTCGCCGACTGGTTTAGATTATTTATTATTCTGTTGGAATAACCTGTCAATGCGAAGTACCTCATGCATGGTGATTTCTTTTTTTATTCCATTCTTTATTATACTTAGTTTGTTAAAGTTTTGACTTCTATACTCCATGAAATTAGTGGAATATCCTTGATATTTGCGCTTCATCCAGTATCTTTTCATGGAAATATTCTTCTGAGCATTCTTGAATTTTACTCTACAAAGAAGTATCATGTTGATAATTTGGATTTATTAGTTCCTGAATAAATTAATTCTTGAACTTTTTTTATTGAATTCTTATAGCATTGTCATCATCCTCATGTTTATATTTTTTTTTTGAGTCATCCATGGCATATGTAGTGCATGGATGGACTTGGTATGATTATGACCAGGGATTATTCAGTGTAATCATGACCGTAATGTTACAAATGATGTGGTAAAAGTCCTCATCGGCCCGTAGTGCATGGATGGACAGTTGTTGGCATGATCATGACCCTTGATGAATACATGAATATCCTTGGCCCGTAGTGCACGTATAATTTGTGGTCGTGACCCTAATGAATATCCTTGGACGTAGTGCATGGATGATGTGGATTATTTATTAAGCTGAGTCTCAGCGATAAAAAGTGATGAAAACCCTTTTTAAATCATAAAAGATAGTAGATTTTATTCTCTACTTGACTCTTTTAATGGATTGCTTGTTCACCGTAAGCAGCTTAAACTTGATGTCTATTGTATTTTATCAGTTTAACATTGTTGAAGGCTAATGATAATTTATTCTGCATTATCTTAGTCATAATATTTCTTACTGGGCTAGTTGAGCTCACCCTTTCTTTCACTGTTCTCTTCACGAAATGAGAACGTAGCCGGGACTAGTCGGGGAATGCAGTGACGGTCCGAGATGGTGTCTTAGTAGTCCCCACTATTTTATAAAATAGTGGGATAATAAATGTAATGAGGACTTATTCTGAGAGTGGATATTGTCTAGAAGTCAATATTTGTATTAAAACTCACAGCTCTTGTTGTATATTTAAGATTGTATTTATATTCTGTACCATGTATTCGGCGACTCAGAATAGGTGATGTATACCTATTTTGGGGGCGTCACAGTTGGTATCAAAGCTTAGGGATATGATCCCTGGCTAAGATGTGAGACAAGAACTAGGAGGGGAGAGACGGGGAATTCCTTCGCTAGTATGACCTACCTAAGTTTATTTGGTATTTAATTGGTCGGTCAGAGTATAGGGATAATATGTGATATGTTAATTAACCCTTGTTTTGTGACAGTATTTGAAAATGGCATCCGAGAATGTTGAGAACATCAATGGAGCACAGGAGACCGTTGAGTCTCCACAGATCAATAACCAGGACAATGTGCATCAGGAAGGCGACAATCCTCATGCAAACAACAACACTGACCAAATGATGAACGATGGAATGTTCCGAGGCTTCATGCAATGCATGCAACATCAGGCGAGAGTAGCTCCTATCCAAAATGCAGGTGGAACTCTCGGACGATCACCGCCAAATAGTTCAAAGAGCTGGGACCACCGGAGTTTTTTGGAGAGCCAAAGCCACTTAAGGCAGGGACATGGATAAAGTAGATCAACAAGATATTTGATGTCTTGGGATACTCCGAGGAGCAAAAGGTTCCCTTTGCCACCTTCATGTTGCGGGCAGAGGCAGATTACTTGTGGGAATCTGTAAAGCGTACTCAACCTGCCGCACTGAAGATGTCTTGGGAGAAGTTCCAAGAACTGTTCAACGATAAGTACTTTCCCGAAAGTATTCGTCACATAAAAGAGGTAGAGTTCTTTAAACTAGAACAAAACAACATGATCGTGTCGCAGTACGAAGCCAAGTTTGCCGAGCTATCCCGGTTTGCATCCCATTTGGTTGATAATGAGGAGAGAATGACACGAATGTTTCTAAGAGGTTTGAAACCCGAGATACGTTAATATCTTATCTCTCATAAACTGTGTTTGTATTCAGATGTTGTTAATAGGGCTCAGTTATTGGAGCGCGATAATGAGTCAACCCAACCAAAAGAGAGCAACCGACAAAATGATAATACCAAAGGAAAACAGCGATCGGCTTGCGGTGACAATAAGCGTGGAGGGAATCAACATGCCAGAAATGGTAACCTCTTCGGTGGTAATCATGGCCAAAATAATAAGAATGGACATTTCATGAAGAGGAGATTCAACAATGATGGAAAGACGTCAGCATCAGCACCTGTCGTTAAGGAAGAAGAACGACCACCTATCATATGCTTCAAATGTGGAGGGGAGGGACACATCAATCCAAATTGTGCGATTCCCACCAAAGCATGTTACAATTGTGGAAGAGAATGTCACCTGACTCGATTTTGTCATGCACCGAAGACAATTCCAGCTGGGATGGAGGCATCAAAGGCCGTCCCAGACAAGATAAAATCGGTAGTTCAAGGGAGAGCATTTGGCGTGACCTCCCAGAAAGCAAGGAACCCGAACGAGGTCATCACGGGTAAGCTTATCATATACACTAGTGAAGTATATACCTTATTTGATACCGGTTCTACCCATTCTTTTATTTCTCCTACTTGCGCTCAACGTTTAAATTTGACTCCAGAGAAATTGGACTTTGTCTTATATGTTGAAACTCCATTGGGAGAAACCTTTATTGCATCCACTATTTATAAGTCTTGTTTAGTTCAAATCGGTACCCTCACATTACCTGTCTATCTTATTTCATTGAAAATACTTGCATTTGACGTAATTCTAGGGATTGATTGGTTAACTACTCATCATGCAAAAATTGATTATTTTCGTAAGGTTGTTAGCTTTCATATTCCTAACCAACCTATTATGCGAATTCAAGCAACCAAACCATTAAAATCAATCGATATCATCTCAAGCCATAAAACTATTCGTTTATTAAAAAATGGATGTCAAGCTTTTTTAGCTCATGTCACGAATCTAAATAAAAATACGTCAGTTTTCAAAGATATTTCTATTGTTAATGAATTTCCTGACGTACTCCCTGAAGAACTTCATGGCCTACCCCCAGAGCGTGAAATTGAATTTTGTATCGACCTTGAACCCGGTACAAAACCTATTTCCAAAGCCCCATATCGAATGGCTCCTATTAAACTTCAGGAGTTAAAGACCAAATTGCAGGAATTGTTAGACATCGGTTTCATTCGTCCTAATACTTCTCCTTGGGTTGCTCCTCTTCTATTCGTGAAAAAGAAAGATGGGAGTATGCGACTTTGTATTGATTATCGGGAGTTGACCCATGAGCAACACTTGAGGCTGATACTCCAAAAGCTTCGTAAATATAAGCTTTATGCCAAGGTGAAGAAATGTGAGTTCTTACTTGAGGAAGTAGAATTCCTTGGGCACGTAATATCAAGTCATGGAATATCTGTTAACCCAGCAAAGATTGAAGCTATTCAAAGCTGGGAGCAACCCAAATCAGTGACCGAAGTACATTACTTTCTCGGCTTAGCTGGTTATTATCGGAGATTCGTGGAAGGATTTTCTCGAATCGCTACTCCATTAACTCAGCTGACTCGAAAAGATACAAAATTCGATTGGAGCGAAGAATGTGAAAAGAGTTTTCAAGAACTCAAGAGGAGACTTATTTCAGCACTTGTTCTGACAATACCATCTAGCTCGGAGGGATTTGTCATCTACAGTGATGCTCCGGGAAAAGGGTTAGGTTGTGTTGTCATGCAACATGGGAAAGTCATAGCCTATGCCTCACGACAACTCAAAGAATATGAGAGGAATTATCATACTCATGATCTAGAGTTGGCAGCAGTCGTTTTTGCACTAAAGATTTGGAGGCATTACTTGTATGGGGAGAAAGTGGAGATCTTTACGGATCATAAAAGCCTCAAATATTTCTTCACTCAAAAGGAACTAAACATGCGACAGCGACGTTGGCTTGAACTGTTGAAATATTATGATCATAGCATCCAATACCATCCTGGAAAAGCGAATGTGGTAGCTGACGCATTGAGTAGAAGATCATATGCGGGTACAAGTGCGATATTGTCAACGCAAAGGCCCATTTTGTTTGACTTGCAAATGATGGAGATAGAGATAAAGACTCCATGGACCCACATGATGATGGCAAATATACGAGTAGAACCAACTTTAATCGATAAAATTAAAGCTACTCAAATTATAGACCTAGAGCTAATGCGTATGAGGAAGAAAGTGCAAGAAGGTGCTATGCCAGAAGCAAGAATCAATGAAGAAGGAATACTTCGAGTCAATTCCAGACTTTGTGTTCCTAACAACTCTGATTTAAAGTATAAAATCATGATGAATGCGCACAACACATTGTTTTCAATCCATCGTAGGAGTACCAAAATGTATCATGATCATCGACATACATTTTGGTGGGGCAATATAAAGAGGGAGATAGCGCTGTTTATCTCAAAGTGTTTAGCTTGTCAACGAGTTAAGGCGGAGCATCAAGTACCAAAAGGTCCATTGCAACCACTTGAAATTCCAGAATGGAAGTGGGAGAACATTATCATGGATTTTGTTATTGGTCTTCCCAAAGTTTCTCAAGGCATAGATGCAATTTGGGTCATTGTTGATAGATTGACCAAGTCTGCTCATTTCTTACCTATACGAGAAACTTATACACTTGAACGTCTTGCTCGTATGTACGTAAACGAGGTTGTAAGATTGTATGGTATGCCAATATCCATAGTTTCTGATCGAGACCCAAGATTCACTTCACGATTTTAGGTTAGTTTGCAAAAAGCTATGGGCACAGATTAACGATTTAGTTCGGCATATCATCCTCAGACGGACGGACAATCAGAGAGGACTATTCAAACTCTTGAAGATTTATTAAGACCCTGTGTCCTTGACTTCAAGGGAAGTTGGGACAAGTTCTTACGATTGGTGGAGTTTTCCTACAATAACAGTTATCAATCAAGTATTGGCATGGCTCCATTCGAAGCGTTGTATGGAAGAAACTGTCATTCTCCAGTATGTTGGGATGAGGTGGGTGAAGCAACATTGTTGGGACCAGAGTTGGTACGTATGACTGTAAAAAAGATTCAAACGATCCGGCAACGTATAAAAACCTCACAAGATCGACAAAAGAGTCATGTTGATCTTCATCGAAAAGACGTGGAAATTGATGTTGGAGATCATGTGTTGTTACGTGTTGCTCCATGGAAAGGAGTTACGAGATTTGAAAAGAGAGGAGAGCTTAATCCTTAATTCATTGGCCCATTTTTAATCCTCGATCGAGTAGGGACTGTAGCCTATAGACTCGCTTTACAGCCAAGTATGTCTCGTGTTCATAACATTTTTCATATATCCATGTTACATAAATATGTAAAGGACCCGAACAACATTATTGAGTTAGAACCGGACGAAATAGCGGAAGATTTAACGTATGAAGAGGTTCCTATTCAAATCTTGGATAAGAAGGAACATATTCTATGCTCCAAGGTGATACCTCAAGTAAAAGTTTTATGGAGGAACCACGATGTTGATGAAATGACTTGGGAGATAGAATCTGAAATAAAATCAAGGTATCCTTACCTCTTCAACATACCAGGTACGTACCCTAATTTCGAGGGCAAAATTTCATAAGAAGGGGAGGTTGTAAGACCCCAACTTTTATGAATAAAGATGATTTTTCTATAATTATCATTTTTGAATATTATGGAATGAATTTGTTATAATGTTATAGTTGTGGGTAGTATTTATAAATTCTACAAAGTATGCAAGTTGTTATATTATATTCGATTGGTCGGGGAATATTCGTTTTAGCAGGGAATATTCGTATAACGTCGCAATCATTGGTGGACCCCACAACAGAATTATTGTCAGATTGAGAAAACGAAAAAAATATTTTTATGAATATAACGGTAGAAGTTTTACCATTAAAACTGTTGAACTACTCGGTATTAAAAGTACAGTAATACGCGTGGTTGCATAGTAGCACACGGTATTGATTATTGATGCTTACGTGATAAGTCACTCAGCTATACTCAATTATTAATATGGTAATTGTTGCATCATATCTCTCATATTATTGATTCGATTATTGTCACAGTATCATCTGCATTATATGATATATTATTAAATGAATAATTGAGAGGACAAAGTTATTCATATTATTAAATTGCAATATTTACAATGTTTAGAGGTTCTGCCAAGGAGAGGTTTGGTCACCTAATTGCGTGCCAATAGGGAGAAATCCTTATTGGAAAGCCCCCTCTTTCTTGGGAACGACCTGGTTGTTAAATATTCTGAGTTAGGATATTAATAATGAATAAGTTCGTGTTGATTGAAGATGATTTTGACAGTTCCATTATGTTGGGATTATTGGTGTTAGTTGAAATCGACATCTATTCTGATGATAATTGATGTCTGGGGGTTATATTGATAAATCGGGTAATTTATCGGATAAATGAGCAATTAATTGCTACCAATTCACATGCTTATATAACTATTTATTCACATGTGTGTACTATTGAGTTACATTCACTTACTATTAGGGGAGTTGGTGCAAGATTGATAATACTTGGATGACTAAGTTAAAAAGAAAGGTATAGATGGAGGTACTGTGTTGTATTTCGTATTTTCACATGATTATAACTATTGATTCACATGATTGAACTATTGATTCACATTATTTACTATTAGGGGAAGTGGTGCAAGTTTGATAATACATGCAGGACTAAATTAAAAATAAAAGAAAAGTTGGAGGTATTGTACTGTAATTTTTCGAGCCCCAAAATGTGCAATTATCGAAACTATATTTTTCTATAAATAGAAGCTCATTCTTCCTTCATTTCTCACCAATTCACCAAAGCTATAAAGCATTTATTATAGAGAGAAATTATAGAGAGAAAGAAGAAGAGAAGTCTGCTACATTTCTATTCCAGTATCCAGCTTTATTCTAAGGTAAGGGGTATTATTTCTTTTGTATTCATGAAGAGAACTTTTGTTACTCCATTCTTTATTATTCTATTGGAATAACCTATATACACGGGCTACCCTATACTTGGTGAAATTCTTATGTTATTCCATTCTTTATTATTCTCTTGGAAAATCATATGCATGCGTTTTTTTGGGACCTGATTTAGTTCCGCCTATATTATTCTGTTGGAATATCATGTTATGCATGCGTTTCTGTGGGACTTCGGTTCCATCTTTATTATTTTGTTGGAACATCATGTCGGTGCGAATTTCTCCTGACCTAGTTTCGTTATTTTTTATTCTGTTTGAATAACCTGTCTATGCGAAGTACCTCATGCATGGTGATTTCTTTTGTTATTCCATTCTTTATTATACTCAGTTGGTTAAAGTTTTGACTTCTATACTCCATGAAATTAGTGGAATATCCTTGATATTTGTGCTTCATCCAGTATCTTTTCATGGAAATATTCTTCTGAGCATTCTTGAATTTTACTCTACAAAGAAGTATCATGTTGACAATTGAGATTTATTAGTTCCTGAATAAATTAATTCTTGAACTTGTTTTATTGAATTCTTATATCATTGTCGTCATCCTCATGTTTATATTTTTTTGAAAGTCATCTGTGGCCTGTAGTGCTTGGATGGACTTGGTATGATTATGACTAGAGATTATTCGGTTTAATCATGACCGTAATTTTACAAATGATGTGTTAAAAGTCCTCAATGGCCCGTAGTGCATTGATGGACAGCTGTTAGCATGATCATGACCATTGATGAATACACGAATATCCTTGGCCCGTAGTGCATGGATAATTTATGGTCGTGACCCTAATTAATATCCTTGGCCGTAGTACAAGGATGATGTGGATTATTTATTAAGCTGAGTCTCGGCGATAAAAAGTGATGAAAAACCTTTTTAAATCATAAAAGATAGTAGATTTTATTCTCTACTTAACTATTTTAATGGATTGCTTGTTCCGCTGCAGTTAAACTTGATGTCTATTGTATTTTATCAGTTTAACATTGTTGAAGGCTAATGATAATTTATTCTACATTATCTTAGTCATAATATTTTTTACTGGTCTAGTTGAGCTCACCCTTTCTTTCACTGTTCTCTTCAGGAAATGAGAACGTAGCTAGGACTAGTCGGGGAATGGAGTGACGGTTCGAGATGGTGTCTTAGTAGTCCTCACTATTCTATAAAATAGTGTGATAATAAATATAATGAGGACTTATTCTGAGAGTGGATATTGTCTAGAAGACAATATTTGTATTAAAACTCACAACTCTTGTTGTATATTTAAGATTGTATTTGTATTATGTACCATGTATTTTGTGACTCAAAATAGGTGATGTATACCTATTTTGGGGGCATCACAATGCATGCGCAATGACATTGCCATGCTGCATGAGCACGCATCCAAGTCCTTTATGTGAAGCATCACCATAAACTACGAAATTTCTTGTGTCATCGGGTAATGACAAAACAGGCGCTTCACTCAACCTCTTCTTCAATTCTTGATAACTGTCTTCACATTTATCTGTCCACGCGTATTTCAGCGTCTTTCTTGTCAAGTTAGTCAACGGAGTAGCTATCTTAGAAAAATCCTGGATAAATCTCCGATAGTAACCTGCTAACCCTAGAAAACTTCGTACCTCAGTCGGCATTTTTGGTTGTTCCCAATTCATCACTGCTTCCATCTTCGCTGGATCTACTGAAATCCCTTCTTGATCAATGACATGACCTAAAAACTGTACCTTCTCTAACCAAAATTCACACTTCATGAATTTCGCATACAACTTCTCCTTCTTTAGTGTCTCCAACACTAATCTTAAGTGTTCAGCATGATCTTCTGGCATCTTTGAGTAGACTAGAATATCATCGATAAACACCATGACAAACTTGCCCAAATATTATTTGAACACTCTGTTCATCATATCCATAAATGCAGCTGGTGCATTAGTTAACCCAAATAACATCACCAGAAACTCGTAATGACCATAACGAGTCCTGAATGCTATCTTTGGTACTTCCTCCTTCCTAACCTTCAACTAATGATACCCCATCCGCAAATCTATTTTCAAAAAATACTTAGCCCCTTTTAACTGATCAAAGAGATCATCGATCCTGGGCAATGGGTATTTATTCTTTATCATTAACTTGTTCAACTCTCTATAGTCGATACAAAGTCTTAACGATCCGTTCTTCTTCTTAACAAATAGTACCGCTGCTCCGCACGGTGAAACACATGGTTGTATGTACTTCCTATCCAACAGTTCTTGTAACTGCACCATCAACTCCTTCATTTCCACTGGCACCATACGATACGGTGCCCTAGAAACTGGTGTCACTCTTGGCACAATGTCTATTACAAACTATGTCTCCCTATCTAGTGGAATACCCGGCAGTTCACTTGGAAATACATCCGCAAATTCACTCACTATAGGTATTTGTTCCATGGTTGCTACCACTCTCTGGGTATCAACAACATGACAGAAATAACCTACACACCCCTTCCTCAA
Organism: Panax quinquefolius; assembly: GCA_020205615.1. Lineage (NCBI taxonomy): Eukaryota > Viridiplantae > Streptophyta > Magnoliopsida > Apiales > Araliaceae > Panax > Panax quinquefolius. Next base: position 286,645 of record JAINUW010000432.1, on the reverse strand, counting down.
TAATTTTCTTGTCTGTGTCATCGTTAGACAACACGAACGTCCCGGCGATCTATTCCCATAAAATACTACCTGAGGTTGTCTTAACGTTCTAATGTTCACACATTTCTTTTGACAATCTATAATTGCCCCATGGTTTACTAACCAATCCATCCCGATAATTACGTCGAATTCTCCTAACTTTATCGGTATCAAATCTACCAATAATTTACAACCCCGTATGTCTACGCAACAACTCCTATGAATATCTTCAATAGGAATTATCTCTTCGTTCGCTACCTTAATATTTAAAGGTATAGACAAATTTTTGGGAAGTAATTCTAATCGTTTAGCAAAATCACAAGCTATGAATGAACAAGTAGCACCTGAATCAAATAACACGTAAACATTTATGTTGTTGATTGTAATAATACATGCGACAGCGTCCCCCGATGCAACTGCATCTTATACCATCGGCCTACCCGGCTGCGTTGGACCCCCAATCGCTAACTTCCCAATATTAATGCCCTAGTTTCCATCCGTTCCCTTCTTTGGGCAGCTCTTTGCCATGTGGTCAGTTGACCCACACACAAAGCACCTATGAATCTTCTTCAGATTGGGACAGTTAGGCACAATGTGCCCCTCCAGTCAACAATTATAGCACACGACCTTCCCCTTAAGACAGACTCCTAAATGAGTCTTCCCACAGGTCTTGCAGGCCTCCATCCTTCTCTTTGGGTCTCCTTGCTTCACTCCGGTATTCCCAGAGCTAAATATCTTCCTCTTCTCACCACTACCACTAGCTCCTTCTATTTTGACTCCCTTGTCAATCTTCCCCTTATTCTTCTTTTCTTTGTGGTACTGGCTCAACGCCTCGCTACCACCCTCGGCGATTATCGCCTTCTCTAAAAGGGTCCCAAAAGTAGTGCTGTGGAACACAGACACATGTTTATAGAGCCAGAGTTTCAAGCCCTGCTCGAAACATCGTGCCTTTCATTACCTTGGTGTCCACTTGGTGTGGAGCAAACCTTGATAGTTTATTAAACTTGGCAGCGTATTGGGGCACTGTCATGTCCCCTTGTTTCAAGTCAAGAAACCTCATCTCCATCCTCCCTTGCATGCTTGTGGGAAAGTAGTTCTCGAAGAATATCTCCTTGAACCTCACCCACATTACGTTCCCTATATCCGCTCTGGCTTGATTGGCCTCCCACCAAAAGTTGGCCTATCCCTTCATCATATAGGTTGCAAAGGAAACCTTCTGGGCCTCGTCGACATTTGCTATTACAAATGCCTTCTCAATTTCCTTTACCCATGTTTGGGCCTCAATAGGGTCCATAGTTCCTTTGTACTCGGGCAAACCCATGCTTTTAAAATCCTTAAAGGTCGTAGCTCGTGCTACTTTCGGATTTATGGGGATATTAGCCCCAGTTCTATTAAATGCAGCTGTTATTAAATTAACAAATTCCTGCATGGGGTTAACTGGACCTCCCTCCTGTTGATTTGTATTAACGCCTTGGTTTCGTTGCACTCTTCTTGGCGGCATTTTGCTGATACAATAAACAACACATCGTGTTATTATTTCCTTCTTATTAGTTAAGTATCATTCCAAATTAACAATAAATTTAACATCCATTGGTCGATTGTTTCATAAAAAGGCTTATATTCATTCACTCATTGCAGTATAATACTACATCATTTTATTACACAGCCTAAGCTGATTACATTACTATCCCGATATTGCTTTCCAAGAATTGGGATTTATAAAATATTACCCTTTGCTATACAAAAGAGGGCTTTACGTCACTACTAGATACAAATATTTACCTATCTAAACTACTCTATCAACTAATTTATCAAAATCCGCCTTGGCAAGACCGATAATAATATCACGGCTGATAGTATGCCGTGTCTTCCCCTCCTCTACAGGATAATCAGCTACCTGCTGCTGGAAATCTGTGTGAGAACTCCTATGGATATAGGACATTCTCCCTATCTTCTGTCGTTTGGTCTTTAGCTCCTCCTTGCGCTCAAAGACCTCATGCTTCAACTCATGGACCTTGTCCTTGGCCAAAATCCTCTCGTCATGTTCTTGCTCCCATATGGACTCCACGTCCGTCTTGTCCTCTATCACCGCTTGGAGCTCTGCCTTCAGGTCCTTAACCTCCTGACAGTAATGGATATTTCTATCCAACACTTACATGAATAATGACATCATTGACTCCCTAGGAGCCATCTCTGCTACTATAGCTACCGGTTTGAAGGACACCACCTCCATCTCTTCTTCTATCATACCATCAAATACAGACATTTGGTCAGGATCCTCTGGGTCTCCAGACTCAATCACAACAACTTCGGGCTCTTTCGCTATGGGGTTCGGTATAACCTCTACTTGGTTAACCGACTCTTCACTAACTGTTTGAACATCTAACTGAATTCCATTTACTCCTGACATCTACATAAAATAATTAAGTTGATTAGTACATGTCAGTAGAATAATAAAAACACATAACATAATCATAATGCATTTTTATAAGGTTATTTTCTTCTTTTACTTCTTTGACTCCTCTTAAGGTTATGACTTAAAGTTTTTCCTTCCCCCCATAAGTTTTATAACCTATTACTTTGATACCAACCTGTGACGCCCCCAAATCCGGGTCTCTTCCAACCCGATAGATGGCGCTACATGGTACTACCATTCATACATACATTCAATTGAAATGCCTTAAAAGAACGAATATATCTTCTATATATTAAAATAATATTTACATCCCCCAGGTTCTTTATAACCCCTTTCACTTGTTCTTGTCATAATATCAAATATATTACAATCGTTCACCATATACTATTACAAAAGTATTCTATGGGTTCGTCTTCGCTTTGCCATTATCCTTGCTGGAGCCTTCGGTCCGTTCGATCTTAGCTGTGTTCATATGGTTCAAGCAAGAGTGAGCATGACTAGCTCAACAAGTACAACATTTCTAATAAACAACATGCTTGAAACATGGGAATCGTATATGTTCAATAATGGAACAATAGTTACGAAGTACTATTGATAATTCAAAATAGCACTTCTTTTCATTCAAAACGTTTTACAACAACAATATTCTGTAAAACATCAATTCCAGTCCAAGACCTTGAGCATATCACAAGTTCTTTGAAAAGGACATCCCGACACTAAGTCCGTAAGTCCGACATTTCTTACGAGCAACACTACATGCCTGTCATTTGACGACTAGGTGATCAGCCTATAGTACTCTATGTTGATCAACACTACATTCATTAAACGTATGTACGTTTAAGTTGTGGCAACCTCACGTGCCTGTCATTTGACGACAAAACATTTTTAGCATACTCAGTCTTCGATTGAAAATCACACCAATATAACATGGTAAACATTATACATGCTTTGATAGAAACATAATTTAAGTCTAGCCGAAAGAGTTGGCGTTGACTTCATCATACATCAATTCATGCGTAAGAATACATGAATCACAAAGCTTGTCTAGACTGAACTGGTACAAGGGTTAGAGTACTTGCCTTTGGCGTTCGCTACAGTTAATAACATGTTCTTTGGTTTAAGTCTTTGAGTCTCTACAGCAATGATAATATCACATAACACATTAGGTCATGAATGAACATACATAGTCCCTAATGTATCTTACCCTTCTTCTCAATCTAATTATGACTTAGATTTGTTATTATTGCTTCCGACTTTTCGTTATGTTGTCCTTACATTCATGTTCAATTGACCTTCATTAACCTTAATTGATAATACTAAAGGTTTAAACATGTCTTAACAATATTACAATCAAGCCTTAGTTTATTACTAATGAGTTACTATTCTTTCTATACTTGAAAACTTTCTTCTCTGCCTAAAATCTTGACCAGCTGCATGCGCCATTAGCCATTATTCTTCATCTCGCCTTTATGGTGCCGAAGTTAGCGATAGTGACATCCGGTCTTAACTTCTGCTGCGCCAAATTTTACTCTCTCGGTACCAATGCATGACTGACTCTGTAGTATGTTCTTACATCATATGGTCTTTGCGGTATACCAATATAATATACTGGTTGGTCAAAATGGGCGCCAACTCATGCACCGAAAAATTTTGACAGACTTTTTATTTTGTGAACTTCTCAGACGAATAACTTCTTCGTTATAAGTCCGAATTGGCTCGTTCAAAAGCCTACGGTTCACAAATTACAAACTCTACACGTTCATGCAAGAATTTTATCTGTTTGACTTCGTTCGCTAAAATTTCACCTATTAGTTCATTTTAACGAAAACGATAAACGTTCGTGAACGTTCAACGCTCGTTTCTTCGTTCTAAGTCAGAATTCAGTCATTTTCGAGTCCGCAACTCTAAAATGACAAATGACTTGACTCCATCGAAAACCAACGTTTCTGAGTTCAAACACAAAATACGACTTCCAATCCAAGAATTTCACGAATTCGACGATTATCGTCCAATTGTGTGAATTCCGGAGAAACATCATTACTAATGATTTTGATCATTATTCTAAATGAATTCTAACCATCATATAACCATTTCAAATTACTTATTACCTTAACTTATTTTCAAATTAGTTTTGACTTATTCTTCATAAGTTCATGGCTTATCAACTTATAGCTTTCATGATTTCATTTACTTATGAATTATTATTGATTTAAGTCCTTTACTCAATGTTCTCATATCATATCCAACATACTAACTTCATATGACAAACATATTACAAGTTCATCATAAGTTCATAACTTATTTAGGTTCAAGTTACTTATTCATGACTTATTCGGCTTAAGTCCCTTGCTTAATCAATTCTTAAATGTTTTTAGCATACATGTCCATTAAATTACACTTCTCTTATCACCCTACAATGATAGAGATAAAGATGTATTAGACAAGAGTCTTACCCTTGAAGACTAGTACTTCCCTTCTTTGAAAATCTCACAAAGGTTGATTGACTTATTCTTGACTTATTCTCTCTAACACTTAAGCACTTATCTTGATAGAAGTTGAATGAAATTTAATAAAGCAACAATTGAATTGTTAGCTTGCTATTTATAGAGCTATCAAAGTTAGGGTATTATGGTCATTATAACCTCCCACCTCATCAATTAACCTCCTTACAAACCTCCTTACTATTCCTTACTTTAGCCCTAAGTAAACTTGCTAGCCACATAAAGTACTTTATCATCACAACACTTGGGCATTACACAAAGTTCTTGCCCATCAAGTCTACCCATGGGTTGCACCATGGATCCTAATTATCCAATGGATCATAATTTGGGCTTTAATCCACTTAGCTTAACTCAAATCTTTGGGCTTGTATTAAGTTACCTTGGGCTTGCACCTTAATGCATATTGGACTATCAATTGTTACACAATCCTACAAGTCCATTCCATTTAATTAAAAACCTTGACATATATACTATACGTATAATTCTCGTCTTCTAGTTCTCATATTAATTTGTTACATACGTTATTCCATTCTTCATACAGAATAGTACAATACTTCATATCATACAATCATCACACTTTCTCCTTAACGCTTATTATTCCTAACGTTCTCAAAATAAGTCCGCATGTGAAATATTACGTTTTCCATACTTAGATTATTACTACACAATCCATCTCACCTTGATATTGTAACGTTACGTATTTATCGAAAGTTCAAAAATAATTTTCGAGCGTAAATTGATGAATAGTATTTTTCGGAAAACTTTTATTTTCATTTTAGAAATTCAAACACATTAATTCTCCCACGTAGTTAAAATACTACGACGTTTTGATGTTTCTAGGTTATAGAACGACATTCATCTTACTAACACATAATAATAATAAATAATATTATTTTATTCATTATTAAAAGTATTCATAAAATGTTCGATTTTCTGGGGCGTTACAACCGTATTTGTGAATAGTGTCGTATACGTGAATAGTGTCGTATACGTCAATAGTATGTAAGAACCCGAATTTTCAGAAAATACTAAAATAAGAATTTAGTAGATAAAATTCTTAAGGCATGTGAAAGGTTGAAATAAAAATATTTAATGTGTTACGTGGTATGTGGTATTATGTTACATAGGGTAATATGCGCTATGTAATAAGAGTGGTTGTGTTTAATAAATATATATCCTTGTTATATATTTGCTAGAAATTGTAGAGTTGAATGAAGAAGATGGATAAAGTTTTATCTATTGATGTTAATTAATTTATGTGAAATTATTTTATAATAGTAAGTTGGTGACATTAAAATATCTTTGATAATCACCAATTTCTTGAGTATATATACGAGTGTGTATCAAGTCTAAGGTAATCAAATCATACTCTTTAATGGTTGACGTATAGAAGATGGGCTAAACAATTCCTTCAGAGAGCGGAGGTATATACGAATTAGTAACCGATCAGACTCACTGTGAAAATAGTGTAGACGAGACGGAAACTAATTTGTTGGTTGTTTGTGGGAAACCACTCAGTGGACTATATTGAATACTATTAAAGACTCGATGTGTGCTAGGTTTAGACTTGTATATATGTACTAGTAACTGGTATGATGTAATATGAGTTTTAGTTAGTGCTTAAGCTATCCATGGATAAATTGAGATAGTAAAGCATAAATTAGTTAATTACGAGAATTAACTAACAAATTTAAATATTGGTTAATTTATATTAAATTGGAAGTTATATTATGGAATAATATAATTTGAATATTAAAGCCTTAATTGACTATGGTGATATAGTAAGGGTTTGAAGAATCACTTAAGTAAATAGTGAGTTAATACACGTGTGGAATATGTGATTATAGTAGGTGCCTTTGTAAATATTACTTGTCATGGTATTATTTTGAACAAAAAGGATTAATTCACTTACAAAAGACGGTGAATTAATATATGTGTTTAGCATAAGCGCCGGTTCCATGCGCAAATACGACAGGGTAGTATTATTATCGTAGAAGAATGTACTGGCACCACAAGATATAAATCGTGGCCATGCTAAATATGAAGTTAGCGAGAATAACTTTGACAAGGTACTTTTGTACTCGAAATTTGAAGGAATTGTTATGTGATAATAGTAGGACTATAAAATGTTGATTTCAGTATTTCTATACTATGAATGAGCCTGTTATTAACAATTAAATTGTTTTTTACTTGATTATGTGATTAAAAATCCAATTTTTACATGATGAACGTACTTAGTTATGTTTGTAAGGTGGTAATGACAAATTATGTTATGATGACATATGTTTATATGATATTGTGATTTGAATTGTTCGGTTTAGCCCATGAGCAAGGCAAGTTCTCTTATTTATTTTTTTGTTGAAGTAATTATTGTTTCCAATTCGATTCCAATATAATGGTGCAAGATTTCTAAACTTTATTTTTATTGAGCAAGTTATTCTTGTATTTAACTTGTTGTTTAGCATGCACAATTATACAAACTAATGTTGAACAGTTTTATCGTTCAAATTGCTACACATGCTTAGTATTCGATTTTAAATAACATTGGCTTAACATTGTTCAAGCAAGGTGTGTTATAGTTATTCAAGGTGTATGCTATTAAAGCATGATTTTAATTCACCATGACGATTCAATTACGAGTATTCTATAGTATGATGTTATTAGTATTAATTTCAACTAGTCCTCTAGTTGATGATCATTGAACTTCAAATTACCCTTGAAAGCTTATCCAAACCAAACTCTCGTTGGTGCGGACTTGTACTCTAAATACTTAGATGAACAACCCTATTATTATTAGGGGATAACTTACGCGTAGCGTTAAATGTTTGTGCACAATACATGGTACAAAGGGCTGATCCCCCTAAGTACGAGGAGTCTTTATAGTCTTATGACTATTAAAGTTAGAGTTGAAAGATTACTTACAACTGTGGACATAGTTCATGGTCTTATGACCCTCAGTTATATTTATTCCACATTTTGGATTTTAGTTCCTGATTATCATGGTTAGAGTACCATTCAGTCTTGATGAGCCTATCATGGGCAGTTATTATTATTATACTCCTGTTGATTCCTTATTGTTTCAAGTGAGCATTGTTTGCTCACTCTTGCTTATATAACTCTTACAGTTAAAGACGAAAAGATTGATGTACCTAGCACCAGTAAGGGAAAAGGAAGGATGAGCAAGTGTTGAAGACTTGTAATGTGTTGATATTTGATTTTCAGATTTTAATTGAATGGTTGTAATGAAGTTTATTAATTTTCCGCATTTGAATGATTGTATTTAAAGGTTAGACAACTTGGGAGATTTTATTATGTAACCCTTTAATGAGAAAGGTTTTTATTATTCAATTTTAATGTGATTGGGTAGTTAGATTTGAATGTTTGATTAAGTGAACACCAAATCCTGTGGGAATGAAGTACCTGGGTTTGGGGGTGTAACAAGTTGGTATCAAAGCTTTAGGTTATGAACCTTAGGTGGGGAAAAAGCCTTAGGAAGTAACCTTTGAAAGGATAGTGATGATAAACTCTTATCGAGTTTTAGGAAAGAGAAAGTAATAAAACACTTATGTGCTTATGTGATTACAACTTATGTGCTCAAGAGTGTAAAGTAGTAATGATTAGTAATTAAAACATAAACTTTGGTTGACAGGATGACTAATGTAGGAGAATCCAGTCAGGATAGAGAGGAGGAGCCTCGAGATATTCAGGTGATTTGGGAACAACTACTGCCATGGGAAACAATTCCGTCGGTCACAATAGTTGAGCAGGAGAGAGTTCTTGATGAGGATGATGAGATAGAGACGTATGAGGAGGATCCCATGGAGCTGCCACAGTTGGAGGATGAGGAGGACGAGGAGGAAGAGATTCCACTTGATTCGATTGCTGCCCGTATGTACGACGAGGTGTATGATCGCAATGTGAAACTTCAAGATACCGTCGAGGAGTTGCGAGAGATAGTAGTCGAACAACAGACTTCGATGGCACAGAAAGACGATGAGATCCAAGATCTAGAAGAACGACTAAACAACGTTGAAGAGAAGCTGGTCCACACTGAAGGAGAGAATGAACGAATGATGGAGAAGATTGCAGAACTGGAGAATAAGCTGAAAAAAGAATCTACAAAAAGGGCAAGAGCCGAAGACACGTACAATGAAGCTTATCAATGAGCCGGAATAGCAGAGAGTGATGCACAGGCCAAGAGGAGAAAGATGGAAGAAATGAGCAACGTGTTCAATATCGCGATCAATCAAGCTCAGGATCGGGTCATGGGTTACCCAATCCAGTTCTAGATGCTACCCTCGTACATACTAGATCGTCGAACCATGTTCCGAATTATGGAAGAAGAGCGTCGTAAGGCTTTGTAGTATCTTAATAGGACATCGCAGGAAGTGTACTTGATTTATGATTTATGTTATGATAAATAATATGTAAATCCCAAGTGTTATGCAACCTATGGGATATGATGATGATGTCCTGAAACATTAGTAGTTCAGGAAAATAATATAAATAGCAGTGATGCTATTGTTATGATGTTTTCAAAGAATTAAGTATGAATAAAAGTTATTATCTTCTTTTATCCAAAGTGTTATGTGTTATGCGGTGATTATTTTGGGGGCAAGTTAATTAGAAGTTACTTTAAAGAGTTGAGTAATTATTTAATGAGTGTATTTTTAACAAAAAATGCCTCCAAGACGTCAACCACCCCATCAGAGAACCACTGAAGGAACCAACAATGATAATGTTGAAGCTAACCCGCTTCAAGAGTCGGTTACGTTCTCGGCAGTGCACTCTGAGTAATCAACCGCAGAACCAACAACAAAATCAAGCTACAACATTTAAGGACTTCAAGGCGGTTGGACCACCAGAATTTCATGGGTCCATGAACCCGATTGAGGCATAGACTTGGGTCATGGAGATAGAGAAAGTGTTCGATGTTACGGGAGTAGGAGAAGATTAGAAGGCTGCTTTTGGAACATTTATGTTGAAAGCAGAGGCTAGTTATTGGTGGCAGGCCAATAAAACCCGAGGAGGACCAGGAGTTATGACTTAGGAAAGGTTTAAGGAGGTTTTCTTCGAGACCTATTTCCCAGAGAGTTCGAAAAGTTAGCTAGAGGTGCAGTTTTTAGAACTGAAACAGGGAACGATGACGGTGTCGGAGTATGCCGCAAAATTTAATGAGTTGGCGAGGTTTGCGCCATACCAAGTTAGCACAGATGAACGCAAGGCGAAGAGGTTTGAACTGGGATTGAAGCTATGGTTGTTTAGTAGGGTTTCCATGTTCCAATTGAAGACATTTGCAACCGTGATGGAAAAGGCAATTCTCACCGAAGGTGGAGGCGAGGCTGTAACCAAGTTCAATCAGGAATAGAAAAAGAAGAAGAATGAATTGGAGGTTAAGAATGGAGGTGGTGGTAGTGGAAATGGTAACAATAACTTGAAAAGAAAGTGGAGTGGAAATGTGGGTGCTGGGAATCAATAAGGTAACCAGCAGAATAAAAAGTTTAAAGCATGTGCTACATGCGAGAAGTTTCACAAGGATGTATGCTTGATGGGGAAACGTGTATGCTTAAACTATGGCCAGGAGGGTCACATCACCCCAAATTGCAATCAACCCAAGAAGAATGTTTGCTACACTTGCGGGTCCAAGGATCACTTTGCTCGTGAGTGCCCTAAGAAGAAAACTGGAGAGACAATGGGAAACAAGGGAGGAAGTAGTGGAGGTAATTGGGCGATTACTGGACCAACGACATCAACCAATCCCACAACCAGAACCTTTAACATGACTGTGCAAGATGCTGTGCAATCAAAGGATGTGGTGTATAGTATTATCCCAATCAATGATATTGATGCTTATGTATTATTTGATTCGGGTGCTACTTGCTCATTTATATGTGATGAAATTGCTATGAGATTAGGATTGCCTAGTGAAGAATTGAATTTCCCTTTAAACATAGAAATTGCGAATAAGGAAGTAATTCGTGTTAGGTTTGTATACAAGAACTGTAGGATGAATATTAAAGGAAATATTTTGATGGTAGATTTAATTCCGATTAGGCTTGGAGAGTTTGATGTTATTTTGGGAATGGATTGGTTGTTCAATTGTGGAGCTATAATTGACTGCCAAAAGAAATGTGTAAACCTTATGACTCCGTCGAAGGTAGTTTTTAATGGTAGCAAATCGCCTTGACAAATGAAAAGTCTAACGATTATCCAGGCGAAAAAGTTGTTGAGTCAAGGCTGTGTGTGTTATTTAGCTTACATAGTCAATAATCAGAAGAAGGGTGTGAAACTGGAAGAAATACCAGTAGTTAGGGAATTTGTGGACGTGTTTCCGGAAAACTTTCCAGGACTTTCGCGTGACAGAGAAATCGAGTTCATGATCAACTTAGTGCCAGGAACCGCTCCGATATCGAAAGCCTCGTACAGAATGGCTCCGGTAGAGATGAAGGAACTGATGGTACAACTGTAGGAGCTGTTGGACAAGAAATACATTCAGCCGAGTATGTCACCGTGGGGAGCACCGGTGTTATTCATAAAGAAGAAGGATGGGTCAATGCGTCTTTGCTTTGATTATAGGGAGTTAAATAAAGTCACTATTAAGAATAAATATCCATTTTCGAGGATAGATAACTTGTTTGATCAGTTAAAGGGTGCCAGATATTTCTCAAAAATAGATTTGAGGAGTGGGTATCATCAACTGAATGTAAGGAAGGAGGATGTACCGATGACGGCATTCCGAACTCTGTATGGACATTACGAATTTTTGGTGATGTCTTTTGGTTTGACAAACGCCCCTGCAACGTTCATGGATTTGATGAACAGGGTGTTTAAACTATTTTTAGACAAGTTTGTGGTGGTGTTTATTGACGATATTCTGGTGTACTCTATAACTCAAGAAGAACACGTGGAACACTTACGTCTAACGCTGGAGACGTTAAGAAAGGAAAAGTTATATGCGAAATTCTCTAAATGTGAATTCTGGTTGGAACGTGTACAATTTCTTGGGCACGTAATTGACAAGGATAGAATTTCGGTGGATCCATCAAAGGTCGAAGCTGTGATAAATTGGGAACAACCAAGAACTCCATCTAAAGTAAGAAGTTTCTTGGGATTGGCAGGGTATTACGACATTTTGTTTATCCGAGATTTCTCCAAGATTGCCATCTCGTTGACAAATTTGACGAGGAAATCTGTAAAATTTGGTTGGATGGAGAAGTGTGAAGGAAGTTTCCAGGAATTGAAAAAGAAGCTAAGTATGGCACCTGTGTTGTCATTACTAGATAATACAGGAAATTTTGTGGTGTACAGTGATGCTTCACACAAGGGATTAGGATGTGTCCTTATGCAGAATGGAAAAGTCATCGCGTATGCATCAAGGCAATTGAAGGACTACGAAAAAGGGTATCCAACTCATGATTTAGAATTGGCGGCAGTTGTGTTCGCACTAAAGATATGGAGACACTATCTCTATGGAGAGAAATGTGAGATTTTCATAGACCATAAGAGTCTGAAGTATATTTTCACTCAAAAAGACTTGAACATACGTCAAAGGAGATGGATGGAATTGATAAAGGATTACGATTGTGAGATCTTTTATCATCCAGGCAAAGCAAACGTGATTGCAGATGCCTTGAGTAGGAAAGGTAGAGAAATGTTGATGCTGTTAACTGATAAGGAGGAGCTTATTACAGCAATGTCAAGATTAGAGTTGGAAATCAAATTTCTAAAAGAATCCGATGAGAAATTGTACTAGATGGAAGCCAGTTAAACTTCGGTGGACAAAGTTAAGAACGCTCAACTATAGGATGAAGAATGCAGAAAAATAAGAGAAAGTGTGGTCGAGGGAAAGGAAGTGGAATACAAGGTTGATACTGATGGAATGCTGAGATTCGATGGACGAATCTGGGTTCCAAAGATACAGATATAAAGAAGAGACATCTTGATGAAAGTTCATAGCTCGGGATATTCGATTCATCCAAGAAGTACGAAAATGTATCAAGATTTGAGGCAACATTTTTAGTGGCCAAACATGAAAAGAGACGCTGCAGAATGCGTTGCAAAATGCTTAACATGTCAGAGAGTCAAAGCCGACCATCAAAGACCAAGCGGGTTACTTCAACTGTTGGAGATACCGGAATGGAAATGGGAACATATCACAATGGATTTTGTAGTAGGTCTCCCAACGACTCAGAAAGGATACGATACGATTTGGGTGATAGTGGACAGATTGACAAAATCTACACACTGTTTGCCAATAAAGATTAGATTAAATCTTGATCAGCTGGAAAAATTATATGTTAAAGAGATCGTTGCAAGACATGGAGTTCCAGTGTCAATTATGTTAGACAGAGATCTGAGATTCACATCAAACTTCTGGAAGAGACTACAAGAATGTATGGGAACACAATTGCGAATGAGTACGACATATCATCCGCAAACAGATGGCCAAAGCGAACGAACGATTCAGACATTAGAAGATATGCTGAGAGCATGCGTCATGGATTTCAAAGGAAGCTGGGATGAGCAATTACCGTTGGTGGAATTTTCCTACAATAACAGTTACCACGCAGACATTGGCATGCCGCCTTACGAAGCATTGTACGGCAGGAGGTGCAGAACTCGACTGTGATGGGATGAAGTCGGTGAATGTCAACTGTTAGGACCAGAACTGGTACAACAAACTACTGAGGATGTCAAACTCATCAGAACAAGATTGATAGCTACTCAAGAAAAACAAAAGAAATATGCTGAACAACACAGACAAGATCGTGCATTAGACGTAGGAAATTACGTTTTCCTAAAAGTTTTACCTTGGAAGGGAAAAATTCGATTTGGTAAGAAGGGGAAACTAAGCCCGAGGTTTATTGGACCCTTCGAAGTGCTGTGAAAAGTTGAAGAGGTGGCTTACGAGGTAGCTCTACCTCAAGAATTGCAAAACATTCATAATGTTTTTCACGTTTCGGTGTTATGACCATATAAGTATGATTACAAGCACGTGATCGAGTACGAACCATTGCAGTTTGAGAAAGACCTATCCTATGAAGAGGTTCTTATCCAGATAGTCGACAGGAAAGTACAAGTACTTAGAAATAAAGTGATACCTTCTGTGAAGGTGATATGGAAGAACCACAATGTCGAAGAGGCTACGTGGGAACTCGAAGCTGAAATGATGAAGAATTACCCTGAGATATTTGTTTAATCCGTGTCTTCGATTCTGGGGGCAGAATCTTTGTAAGTAAGGGAGAATATGACGAATGAGTTGTTTGAGTTGTGATTTTGAGGACAGAATCCTTGTATGGAGGGAATGATGTAACATTCTAGAATTTTTAATTGTTATATTAAATATTTATTGAATTATTTAAGTATTTAATGGATGTGTTTATTGTTGAATAAATAATTTTTCAAATTTGATTCAATTTAGTTAACTATTTGTTAAATAAATAATTAAGGAAATTAATTATTTATGCTAATTTAATTTAATTATTAAGTTAGAGAGTTTTGATTAATTGAATTGTTATTCTTTTTATTTGAATTTGTAATTAAAAGGATGTATTAGTTGGTTAAATAAAATTATAATTATATAGAAATTATAATTTTGTGGTATTGATTTATGTGATGAAGTAATTTAATAAATTGTTATTAGAATTATTTTAATTAAATAAAAGTGTGACAAATACTCTTTTATAAAGGAGTTATTAAAATAACTTAAAGGAGTTTAATTCAGTTTTGCCAAACAAGGCATATTGCCTATTAAGTCTTTATTCTAATTGTGTTTTACCAAACAAGGCATAAGGGTTAATTGATTATATTTTAGTAAGTAACCAAATAAGCCTTATGCCTTTTTGTTTTCAAAATAAAAATAACTGATGTCAGTTAAGCTAGTATTATATTATATAATTAATATATATTATATATTATATGCGTTATATTCTAAGATGTAAGAATAGAAGAGAGAGGTAAGAGAGAAGAAAAGAAAAACTCAGAGGAAGAAGAAGAAGAGAAGAAGAAAAGTGAGAGAATCCTAGAGAATTGGGAGTGAAGAGGTGAAAAGCTTGACAATCAAAGTGATAGTATCATCATCTTCTTCAAGGTATCATCTTATTTTTTTTAGTTTTAAAAGTTTAGTTTTTCTCTTCCCTAATTCTCTGTAGAATCCTTGTGTAAAGATAAATTGTTGTTGTTATGTTGCTTTATATGATATACTAATCATATTAAAACTATTTTCATAAGTTATAATTAATGAATTGATGATATGTATGTAATTTGTGAAGAAAAATATTTTTTTCAAATAGTTTTTGTGAATATATATTGTTTGATTTAAGGTTGATATTAAGGGTTAATTAGTTGTTTAGTTGATAAATTGATTATTGAATGTGGTAGATTATGTATAATCATTGATAAAGTGCTTTGAATTAACTATTTTGGTTGGAAAACAAAATCACAGTGTTTATTTTCTTTAAAAACATCAAAAAGTGAGTTTTTATCAAAAACAATGAAATTGGATGTTTTAAATTTGTTGTTTATGTTGTTATATGGGTAGAAACATGTTAGAAGTTCTTGAATTATGTTTACATGAAGTCTTTGTATGAATTACATGTGAATTAGACTGTTAGAAAGGAGCTTGTAGGCCAAAATTGGATTTTGTTCACATCATTGCCGGGTCATCAATCAAGATCGCGCCATTTCCATGCTTGCAACTGACTTAAAGATATTAATCTCGTCTCATGAAACACGGCTCCATCTTGTGCCGCGACCTAGTAGTATTATTATCGCGTCACATTATCATCTCGCCGCCATTACTGCACCGCACAAATATAAATTGTGGCGCCGCAACGCGAGTTAGTAGAATGGCCTGACAGTGTACTTTTTGTACTCAAAATTTGAAGGAATTGTTATGTGATAATAGTAGGACTGTAAAATATTGATTTCAGTATTTCTATACTATGAATGAGCCTATTATTAACAATTAAATTGTTTTGTAACTGGATTATGTGATTAAAAAACCAATTTTTACATGATGAACATACTTATTCATGTTTGTAAGGTGGTAATGACTAATTATGTCATGATGACATATGTTTATTGGATATTGTGATTTGAATTGTTTGGTTTAGCCCACGAGCAAGGCAAGTTCTCTAATCTATTTTCTTGTTGAAGCAATTATTGTTTATAATTCGATTCCAATATAATGGTGTTAGATTTCTTAACTTTATTTTTATTGAGCAAGTTATTCTTGTATTTAACTTGTTGTTTAGCATGCACAATTATACATACTAATGTTGAACAGTTTTAACGTTCAAATTGCTACGCATGCTTAGTATTCGATTTTAAATAACATTGGCTTAACATTGTTCAAGCAAGGTGTGTTATAGTTATTCAAGGTGTATGCTATTAGATTATTCCTAAATCATGATTTTAATTTACCATGACGATTCAATTACGAGTATTCTATAGTATGATGTTATTAGTATTAATTTCAACTAGTCCTCTAGTTAATGATCATTGAACTTCAAATTACCCTTGAAATCTTATCCAAACCAAACTCTCGTTGGTGCGGACTTGTACTCTAAATACTAAGATGAACAACCCTATTATTATTAGGGGATAACTTACGCGTAGCGTTAAATGTTTTTGCACAATACATGGTACAAAGGGTTGATCCCCCTAAGTACGAGGAGTCCTTATAGTCTTATGACTGTTAAAGTTGGAGTTGAAAGATTACTTACAACTATGGACATAGTTCATGGTCTTATGACCCTCAGTTATATTTATCCACATTTTGTATTTCAGTTCCTGATTATCATGGTTAGAGTACCATTCAGTCTTGATGAGCCTATCATGGGCAGTTATTATTATTATTATACTCCTGTTAATTCCTTATTGTTTCAAGTGAGCATTGTTTGCTCACTCTAGCTTATATAACTCTTATAGTTAAAGACAAAAAGGTTGATGTACCCAGTACAAGTAAAGAAAAAGGAAAGATGAGCAAGTGTTGAAGACTTGTAATGTGTTGATATTTGATTTTCAGATTTTAATTGAATGGTTGTAATGAAGTTTATTAATTTTCCGCATTTGAATGATTGTATTTAAAGGTTAGACAACCTAAGAGATTTTATTATATAACCCTTTAATGAGAAAGGTTTTTATTATTAAATTTTAATGTGATTGGGTAGTTAGATATGAATGTTTGATTAAGTGAACACCAAATCCTGTAGGAATGAAGTACCTGGGTTTGGGGGTGTCACACAACGTATCTAAATACTCACAAAAATACGCTCGACAATATAGAGAGAGAGAAAAAACTTGTTTCTTGTGTAATTTTCAATTCTAACTTAAGCGCTTATTTATAGGAAAATGCTAGAACACCAAAGGAGACTAAATAATAAAATAATATTACAATTTTTTCTTTTTTCCTACGCAGCCACTCTTGAAAAATCTTCAGCCACCACAATTGGGCCCACCCAAAATCAGCACATGTATTCAACACCAACCAAAAGTGGGTCCCACCCAATTTTAATAAAAATTATTTTATTTTTCGAAACTTCAGTAATTCATAATAAACAGCCATTTTATCAGAACAATATGAATTTTATATCCATTCCACACGAAATTGAATTCTCTACAACTTTGTAGCTTTAAGTTTTTCCAAATTCCAGACAAAAAATATCCGAAATCTACAAACGGACGATTTTCAACACCTTTTAAAAATTTTAACGGTTCCAAATTTGTGGACATATACTCAACTTATATATGTATAACATATCCAAAAATCACAATGATCCAACGGTCGGATTAAAATTATAACTCACACAATAGAGCTTTAAGAACACCGATTTGATCTTTTAATACCTCCAATCCAACAAAATATTGATAAAACACATCAGCATTAATTCTTTCATTTATAACCACAATAAATAAATCCATCATTTATATCCACATCAAATAAATATTCTCTTATCATATAAATCAATAATTAATTATTCACAAATAATATTACAGAATCACAATAATGAAAACTAGGCACTTCCCAGGAAAGAGGGGTTTTCCGATAAGGATTTCTCCTTACTGGGGCGCAATTTAGGTGACCAAACCTCTCCTTGACAGAACTTTCTAGACATTACCAATAATGCTATCTAATAATATTATTCAAATAATATGAATTATTGATCTGATAATGGAAAATGTCATGCAAAGACAATTATTATCAAACAACAATAATATAAAATATCAACGCAGCAATTATTGAATCAATAAAATAAAATATTGAACAATAATTACTGTAACAATTATTGAGTAGTGCCTTCTTACGTAAGAATCAATAATTCAACAATACTGTGTGATACCATGTGCTACTGTGCAACCACGCGTATTACTGTATTTTAACCACCAAGTAATCCAACAATGTTAACGGTAACAACTACGTTGTTATTTATAAAAACTCAAACTTTTCGTTTTCTTCATCTGACAGTTATTCTGTTATGGGACCCATAAATGGCTGCGCCGTCGTACGAATATTCCCCGACAACAAGAATATTCCCCAATAGAAATGTGTATTTTATAACCACTTGCGTATTTTGAAAATTTTACATATATCACTCTTAACTTTAAACTTTTATCAATTTAACCATTTACTGAATAATAATTATAAGAAAAAATGAATACTTTTATTTCATAAAATTCGGGGTCTTATAATCTCCCCTCCTTATTAAATTTCATCCCCGAAATTTACGTACCTGGTATTTTAAAGAGTTGAGAATACCTTATTTTTTTTTCAGATTTCATCTTCCCTGTCATCGTGATTTCTCCATATCTCATCTCTTGTATTTCAAATATCATTCTAGAATACAGCTTCAAAACAAAGGTTAATTGACATATCACAATTTGTCAACTTAAGTAAGAAAATTCAGCTTAGGGAGGACACACACTAGCGAAGGATATTACTCGTCTCTCCCTTCCTAGTTCTAATCCCGGATCTCCGCCAGAGATCATATCCCTAAGCTCTGATACCAACTATGACTCATGTCTCAACTGTATACAGCACCTCACAATGATACCTATCAGTTTGCCACTGCAGAACGGCGTCCCCTACGGAGAGTCTGGCTTCGGTGCATCCCACACAAGGAAGTCACCAGCGAGAGGCTCAGGGCTCTTTACTTATAGCTCTGATACAAACTATGACGCGCCCAAAATAGGTATACAACATCCATTCTGATTCACCAAATACATGGTACATAAAACAAACTACAACTTCAATAATACAATTATCGTGCAAAATACGACAACACATACTGTGAGTTTAAATACAAATATTGTCTTCTAGACAATATCCACACTCAAATAAGTCCTCATTACAATTATTCATACACTATCTTACAAAAATAGTGAGGACTGCTACAACAACTGTAAGACCCCGAAATTTTTTTAAATAAAAAGGAATTTCCTTTATTTGTTATTTTGAAATAGTAAGGGTTGATTTGATTAATGTGGATAGTTAAGGGTTAAATACGCAAATATTTCAAAATAAGCAAGTGGTTATAAAATATTCATTTTTGTCGGGGAATATTCATTTGGTCGTGGAATATTAAATCTTTGTCGGGAATATTAAATATTTACGGCAAGCGACCATGTGTGGGCCCCATAACGGAAAGCGATTGGATGAAGAAAATGACAAATATAAGTTGGTTAAAAATAACGGCGTAGTTGTTACCGTTAAGACTGTTGGAATACCCGGTGGTTAAAATACAGTAATACGCGTGGTTGCACAGTAGCACACGGTATTGCACAGTATTGTTGAATTATTGATCCTTACGTAAGAAGGCACTACTCAATAATTTTCACAGTAATTACTGTTCAATAGTTTATTTTATTGATTCAATAATTGCTGCGTTGGTATTTTATATTATTGTTGTTCAATAATTGTCACCGCACGAAGATTTCCCATTATCGATAAATAATTCATATTATTTGAATAATATTGTTAGATAACATTATTGGCAATGTCTAGAAAGTTCGTCTAAGGAGAGGTTTGGTCACCTAATTGCGCCCAAGAAGGAGAAATCCTTATCTGAAGCCCTCTTTTCTGAAACTACTGGTCATTATAATTGTGATTCTCGTAATATTATTTGTGAATAATTAATTATTGATTCATATGATAAAGAAATATTTATTTTATGTGGATATAAATGATGGATTTATTTATGTGGTTATAAATGAAGAAATTATTGTTGAGGTGTTTTATCGATTTTATCGGATTGAGGTGTTAAAAATCAAATCGTGGGTTTTGAGATATATTGCGGGGTTATAATTTTAATCCGACCGTTGGATCGTTGTAATTTTTGGGTATGTTATACATACATAAGTTGAGTATATGTCCACAAATTTTGAACCGTTAAAAATGCACGAATGATTTGTTGTGAATTTTAAGAGGTGTCGGATTCGTAAATTAGGTTTATAATTGATTTTGGTGGAAAATTCTAGAATTGAGTGGGCCCCACTTGTGGTTGGTGAAAAAATGTGCTGAATTTTATTTCAAATGTGGTGGGTGGCAATAGTAGCGAATAAAGCCATCGTGTAGTCGGTCAAGTCTGCCTTGGTACGGCTAACATTTTCCTATAAATAGAGGGCTAAGTTAGAATTGAAAATCACACCAAAAACAAAGTTTTCTCTCTTCTCTCTCTATATTATTGAGTTTTTTGTGAGTATTTAGATACTTTGAGAGTTCTTTGTTCAAGACAAGTTTCATTCAAAGATCACTTCCGACCTTTCCTTCCAAGTCTTCGATTCTTTGAGGTAAGGGATATTATTTTTTTCAGAATGATATTATTTCTTCAATATCATTATCTTTGAAATATTGGTTGGAATTTTTTATCAAATTTGAAACTTTTTCATGTCGGGTTACTATTCATGAGTTACTATTCATGAGTTACTATTCATGAGTTACTATTCACGAGTTACTATTCACGAGTACTATTCATGAAGCGTGAAAGATGTTTTTGTGGAATTTCTATCTTTTGGTGTCGGAGTTACTATTCACGATATCTGCAGACTATTCACGATACTGACACTATTCACGATACGGCACTATTCAATCGAAAAATAAAATTTCTTCTTTTAAGTCCAAAATATCTATTCTCGGATACTAGCTTTGATTGTATCCATGTTTTGATCATTCTTGAATTTTACACCACTATGATTATTTTTGAGGTATTGTTGGACATGGATAAAACAAAGTACGAATCCTTAATCCTTGTCATTTTGTTTCAATTTGGATTCGTTCTTTAAAAATATTTTTCATCATCCTCGGTCTTAAATGATGATATTGATGAATATCTTTGGCCCAGTAGTGTAAAGATGAATGATTTACGAAGAATATCTTTGGCTTTGTGAGTGCAAAGATGAAAGCGGTGTTTAAATGAACATGACCGATCGATGATTATCTTTGGCCTCAGAAGTGCAAAGATGAGCAAGTGTTTAAATGAACATGACCGATCGATGAATATCTTTGGCCTTTAGTGCAAAGATGAACAGTGTTGAGATGAACATGACCGATTGATGAATATCTTTGGCTGTAGTGCAAAGATGAATATTTGATTTGAGATGAATATTGATTGATGTTACAGGATAAAATATTGATGATGGACCGTTAAATTCATAGATTATAGTAGATTTCATTCTCTACGTAACTCTTCTATGAATTATTATTTCGTTCTGCGAATATTGATCTGAAACTTGTTGTGTATTGTATTCTATCGATTTTTTCCTGTTGGAGACTAACGATAATTTGTTGTATATTATCTTAGTCATAATATTCTTTATCGGGCTAGTTGAGCTCACCCTTTTCCTTGTTGTTCCATTTTTCTTCTCGGGGAGGCGAGAATGTAGCGAGTACTAGTAATGGGGTATGGAATGAAGGTTCTAGAGAGAGTTGTTTAGTAGTCCTCACCATTATTGTAAAATAATGTATCAATAAATGTGATGAGGATTTATTTGAGTATAAATATTGTCTAGAAGATAATATTTGTATTTAAACTCACAATTTTATTGTTGTGATAATAAAGTTGTAGTTGTTTACGTACCATGTATTTGGCGACTCGAAATGGGTTGGATGGAATGGACCTATTTTGGGGTCGCCAATCGCAGGTTGGTATCGAGCTTAGGATATGATCTCCTCCCATGGAGATCGGGAATAGAACTAGGAGGGAGAGACGAGTAAATCCTTTGCTAGTGTGTCCTACCTAAGCTTATTTGTTAGTTGGTCAAGATATAGGGATATTATGTGATTGATTTCCTTAATTAACCCTTGTTTTATGACAAGAATTGAGAATGTCGAATGAGAATATTAACAATGGGAGTAAATGAGACCGTGGAGATGCCTGTAGATTTACCAACGAGGAGAACGTGCAACAGTGCAATGTTCCTCCTGTGAACAACACCAATGGCGCGATGAGGAACGAGGGGATGTTTAGAAGTTTTTACAGTTCATGCAAAATCGATTTAGGGAGACTCGTGTTCAAAATACTGAGGAGGAAATGATAGCAATTCACGGTGGTCACAAACAAAGCGATTCAAAGAGTTGGGACCACTGAATTTAAGGGAAAGCCAGATCCGATCATGGCGGCGAAACATGGGTCAAACAAATTACCAAGATATTCGATGTCTTGGGATGCACGGAGAACAGAAGGTTCCATTCGCCACCTTTATGTTCCGTGGCGAAGGCGGACTCTTGGTGGGAGTCTGTGAAGCGTACCATCCAAATGCACTCAAAGATGTCATGGGAGACGTTTGAAATGGGTTCAATGACAAGTACTTCCACAAAAGTATTCGTCATATACGAAGGAAGTGGAGTTTATTAGACTAGAAAGAAATAACATGACGGTCCCCAAAGACGAGGCGAAGTTCATGGAGTTATCCAGTTTGCACCTCATTTGGTGGAGAATGAGGAACGATGATCGCGGATGTTTCGAGAGGTTTGAAACCCTAAGATACGCCGAGATCTCATTTCTCATAAATTTTCTCTCTATTCGGATGTTGTAAATGTGGCTCAATTGTTAGAGCGAGATAACGAGTACGTTCAACCGAGGGACCATAACCAGGATCATACTGAAGATAGCAGTCATCAGAATAACGATAACCAGTGGAGAAAGAAGAATACGGACAAAGGCGGTTACCACTCTGGTGGTAATCGTGGCCATGAAAATAGAAGAAGCGAGTTGGGAGGAGATTTTAAAAAGAGGAGATTCAACAACGACCATGTGAAGACGCGTTAGCGACAAAGAGTAAACCGGGTTCCAAGGAGGAGAAAAAGACCATCGGTCAGATGTTACAAATGCGGAAAGAGGGACATATCATTGGCCCGCCCACAACAGTTTAAGGTATGCTATAATTGTGGAAAAGAAAGACATATCGCTCGAGATTTATGCGATATCGAAACCCATCCAAATGAATGGTGACTCAAAAGGATGTCCTGAAAAAGTCAAAGTCAACGATTCTCGAAGAGCGCTTTGCGTCGTGGCCCCATCAAAATACGAGGAACCCGAACGGTTAGCACGGGTTAGTTAATTATAAATTCTTAAAGTTTATACCTTACTAGATATCGGTTCTACCCATTCTTTTATCTCTCTTGCTTGCGCCAACGTTTGAACTTGACTACGGAGAAATTAGACTTTGACCTATTTATGGAGACTCCGTTAGGAGAAACTTTCATTACATCCGTTGTTTAGAAATCTTGCTTGATTCAGGTTGGCACTATCACATTACCTGTTAACCTTATTTCTATAGAGATATTTGTTTTGATGTGATTTTAAGGTTAACTACTCATCATGCCAAAATTGATTGCTTTTGTAAGGTTGTTAGTTTTCATATTCCTAAGCAACCTGTTATTCGAATTCAAGCAATCAAACCATTGTAGTCAAACATTTTCATATCAATCCATGAAGTCATTCGTTTATTACGGATGTCAAGTTTTCTTAGTCCATGTTATGGATTTGAATAAAGACACGTCGATTTGAATAATATTCTGTTTGTTATTGATTTTTCCTGACGTATTTCCTGAAGAATTTCTTGGCTTACTTCCAAAGACTGATATTAAATTTTGTATCGAATTTGAACCCGGTACAAAACTCATTTCTAAAATCTCGTATCGAATGGCTCCTATTGAACTTCGTGAGTTAAAATTCAACTATAAATTTGGTACTTGAGCCTTTATCTTATGACTTCCTTTGTGGAATGCACCTAAGCGGACTCTCTGTAGGGGACGCCATATTCGTGCGATAGTAAACCGATAGGTGTCATTGTAACGTACATCCAAGGTTGGGATATGAGTCACGCTTGAGAACAACCTAAGTCGGTAATCGAAATACGTAGCTTTCAGGCTTAGTTGGTTGTTATCGGAGATTCGTTGAAGGATATTCTCGAATCGCTATTCCATTATCGCAGCTGACTCGTAGAGATACAAAATTCGAATGGAGCAAGGAATGTGGGAAGAGCTTCGAAGAACTCAAGAGGAGACTCATTTCAGCACATGTTCTGACCATGCCATCCTGGAAAAGCGAACGTGGTAGCTGACGTGTTGAGTAGAAGATCGATATATAAGTGCGAAAATGATATTGTCAAAGACTAATTTCATTATAATTTACAAATAATAGAGATGGAGATGAAAACTCTAGGTACCCACGTGATGATATACGAGTATAATCGACTTTAATCGATAAAGTTAAAGCTGTTCAAGCTACACACCGGAGCTGATGAATTTGAAGAAGGAGGTGCAAGAAGTTGTTATTTTAAAAGCGAGAATCGGTGAGGTGAGGAAAGCTCAAACCTTCGATTTATTAATCCATTTGAAATTATCGATCGAATAGGAACTGTGGCCTATAGACTCGTTTTACCACCAAGTATGACGCGTGTTCATAACGTTTTTCACGTATCGATGTTACGTAAATATGTGGACGACCAAACACGCTCATTGAAGTTAGAACCGGACGAGATAGCCAAAGACTTAACGTATGAGGAGGTACCGCAAGATTTTGGATAGGAAGGAGCATGTTCTACGCCAAGAAAGATCATACCACAAGTTAAAGTTTTGTGGAGGAATCATGCTATAGAGGAAATGACCGGGAATTGGAAACTAAATGAAAGCGAGGTATCTTTACCTTTTCAAACACCAGTACGTCGTCAATTTCGAGGATGAAATTTCATAAGGAGGGAGGTTGTAAGACCAAAAATTTTTTAAATAAAAGGAATTTCCTTTATTTGTTATTTTGAAATAGTAAGGGTTGATTTGATTAATGTGGATAGTTAAGGGTTAAATTACGCAAATATTTCAAAATAAGTAAGTGGTTATAAAATATTCATTTTGTCTGGAATATTCATTTGGTCGTGGAATATTCGCATCGTCTTGGGAATATTAAATGCGACGGCGCATGACCATGTGTGGGCCCCATAACTGAAAAGCGATTGGATGAAGAAAACGACAAATATAAGTTGGTTAAAAATAACGGCGTAGTTGTTATCGTTAAGATCATTTGGAATACCCGGTGGTTAAAATACGATGTCTACGCTGGTTGCACAAGAAGACGCTTGATTACATGATATTGTTGAATTATTGATCCTTACGTAAGAAGGCACTACTCAATAATTTTCACAAGAATTATCGTTCTATAGTTTATTTTATTGATTCAATAATTCTTTGCGTTGGTATTTTATATTATTGTTGTTCAATAATTGTCACCGCACAAAGATTTCCCATTATCGGATCAATAATTCATATTATTTGAATAATATTATTAGATAACATTATTGGCAATGTCTAGAAAGTTCTGCTATAAGAGAGGTTTGGTCACCTAATTGCATACACCATGAGGAGAAATCCTTATCTGAAAGCCCCTCTTTCCAGAACTACTGGTTTGTCATAATTGTGATTACGTAATATTATTTGTGAATAATTAATTATTGATTCATATGATAAAGAAATATTTATTTTATGTGGATATAAATGATGGATTTATTTACGTGGTTATAAATGAAGAAATTATTGTTGAGGTGTTTTATCAAGATTTTATCGGATTGGAGGTGTTAAAAATCAAATCGTGGGTTTTGAGATATATTAAGGGGTTATAATTTTTAATCCGACCGTTGGATCGTTGTAATTTTTGGGTATGTTATACATACATAAGTTGAGTATATGTCCACAAATTTTGAACCGTTAAAAATGCACGAATGATTTATTGTGAATTTTAAGAGGTGTCGGATTCGAAAATTAGGTTTATAATTGATTTTGGTGGAAAATTCTAGAATTGAGTGGGCCCCACTTGTGGTTGGTGAAAAAAATGTGCTGAATTTTATTTCAAATGTGGTGGATGGCAATAGTAGTAGCAGTAAAGCCATCGTGTGGCAGTCAAGTCCGCTTCATGGGCTAACATTTTCCTATAAATAGAGGGCTAAGTTAGAATTGAAAATCACACCGTAAACAAAGTTTTCTCTTTTCTCTCTATATTATTGAGCGTATTTTGTGAGTATTTAGATACTTTGAGAGTTCTTTGTTCAAGATAAGTTTCATTCAAAGATCACTTCCGAGCCTTTCCTTCAAGTAATGATTCTTTGAGGTAAGGGATATTATTTTTTTTCGTAATGATATTATTTCTTCAATATCATTATCTTTGAAATATTGGTTGGAATTTTTATCAAATTTGAAACTTTTTCATGTCGGGGTTACTATTCATGAGTTACTATTCACGAAGTTACTATTCATGAGTTACTATTCACGAGTTACTATTCACGAGTACTATTCATGAAGCGTGAAGATGTTTTTGTGGAATTTCTATCTTTTGGTGTCTGAGTTACTATTCACGATACGGACTATTCACGATATCTGACTATTCACGTGATACTGAAGACTATTCAATCAAAAATAAAATTTCTTCTTTTCGTCCAAAATATCTATTCGGATACTAGCTTTGATTGTATCCATGTTTTGATCATTCTTGAATTTTACACCACTATGATTATTTTTGAGGTATTGTTGGACATGGATAAAACAAAGTACTGAATCCTTAATCCTTGTCATTTTGTTTCAATTGGATTCGTTCTTTAAAAATATTTTTCATCATCCTCGCCTTAAATGATGATATTGATGAATATCTTTGGCCCAGAGTGTAAAGATGAATGATTTAGAAGAATATCTTTGTCCTGTGAAGGCAAAGATGAGCGGTGTTTAAATGAACATGACCGATCGATGAATATCTTTGGCTCAGTAGCAAAGATGAGCGTGTGTTTAAATGAACATGACCGATCGATGAATATCTTTGGCCTTTAGTGCAAAGATGAACAGTGTTGAGATGAACATGATGGATTGATGAATATCTTTGGCACATGTAGTGCAAAAGATGAATATTTGATTTGAGATGAATATTGATTGATGTTACAGGGATAAAATATTGATGATGGACTGTTAAATTCATAGATTATAGTAGATTTCATTCTCTACGTAACTCTTCTATGAATTATTATTTCCACTGCGAATATTGATCTGAAACTTGTTGTCTATTGTATTCTATCGTATTTTTCCTCGTTGGAGACTAACGATAATTTGTTGTATATTATCTTAGTCATAATATTCTTCTTTGGGCTAGTTGAGCTCACCCTTTTCCTTGTTGTTCCATTTTTCTTCTCAGGAGGCGAGAATGTAGCGAGTACTAGTCGGGGTATGGAATGAAGGTTCTAGAGAGAGTTGTTTAGTAGTCCTCACCATTATTGTAAAATAATGTATCAATAAATGTGATGAGGATTTATTTGAGTATAAATATTGTCTAGAAGATAATATTTGTATTTAAACTCACAGTTTTATTGTTGTGATAATAAAGTTGTAGTTGTTTCTGTACCATGTATTTGGCGACTCAGAATGGGTTGGATGGAATTGACCTATTTTGGGGTCGTCACAACAACTTTCTAGAACCATCACTCCATACCCCGACTAGATCCTGCTATGTTCTCACCTCCTGAGAAAAAAAATGGAACAAAAGGAAAAAGGTGAGCTCAACTAGCCCAATAAAGAATATTATAAATAAGATAATATACAACAAATTATCATTATTCCTCAACAGGGAAAAATCTGGTAAAATATAATAGACAACAAGTTTTAGATCAACAAATGCAGCGGAAACAACAATCCATTAGAAGAGTCACGTAGAGAATGAGTTCTACTATCTTTTAAGATTTAAAAGTCCATCATCAATATTTTATCCTTGTAACAACAATCAATAAACATCATTAATCAAATATTCTTCTTTGCACTACATGCCAAAGATATTCATTTGTATCACCAGTCGGTCATGTTCATCTCAACACCTGTTCATCTATGCACTACGGGCCAAAGATATTCATCAGTTAATCATTCATCTTTGTACTATGGGCGAAAGATATTCAGTAACATCATCATTTAAGACTACGGATGATGAAAAATATTTTAAAGAAAACGAATCCAGTGAGACAGAAGGACAAATATTAGGGATTCGTATAACAGTTTATCCAAGATCAATAATACTTCATAATAACCAATTGTGAAGCAGAATTCAAAAATAAAGATCAAAACATGGATACAATCAAAGATAGTAACCATAATAGACATCTTGGACAAAAAGGACAAATTTCATTTTTTGGTGAATAGTGTCGTATACGTGAATAGTAACCCCGACACAAAAAGGTAGAAATTCCACAATAATATTTATATCAATATTTCAGTATAATGATATTGAAAGAATAACATCATTACGAAAGAAAATAACATCCCTTACCTCAAAAGAGCAGTATTTCTGATTAGAATATCGGATGTAACGCTGAAGAAAACTTGCACAGATTAGAAACTCTCAAAGTATCTAAATACTCACAAAAATACGCTCGACAATATAGAGAGAGAGAAAAAAAAACTTATTTAGACAATCCATTTTGTGTAGAAATTGCAAATAATGAAAAGATACCGGTTAAGACCATACATTAGAACTGCAGTGTGATGATTAAAGGGCACAACTTTGGGGTAGATCTTATACCAATCTAATTGGGAGAATTTGATGTAATTTTGGGAATGGATTGGTTGGTTAACCATAACGCGATGATTGATTATCATCAAAAACATATAAACCTTTTGACTGCATCAAAGTCAAACATAGTTGTAGACACTCAAAATTTTTTGCGCACTTGTTACTGACATTGTAGGAGGGGCAGATTCATCTTTTGAATATAACCATGGATGACAACTCACATCCATTCCGGATACTACCGGAAGTTCAGTCTTAACCTTGGAACACATATCGAGAACATCATTTTCAACCCCGAAACACACACCGAGAACATCATTTCCAACCCCAGAACACAAACCGGAAGTATCATTTCCAACCTCGAAAATAACTCTGAGTTTCGTCCTTGGCGATAACCCCAAGGAATGTTGTTACCGTTCCGACAATAACTCCAGAAATGCTTGTTTCAAGTGCATGCTATTAGCTTCAAATTAGACCTCCTGCCAAGGCACTCATACCTCAGACTCGGAGCTAACACCGGGCAGACAGGCACTTTCACTGATGACCTTGCGGCATTCAAACACTTGCAGATGTCCAATCTCAGATGTAACCCTTAGCAACATCTGCTTTCAACTCAAACCGGTGATAACCACGGTGAGTAGTCAAACGTTATCTTCCCACCTTAACACATGCGCATCATCTCAACACTTCATACATACATACATATAATAGTGTCCTACAAGAACCAAGGAGTTCCAATCCCGAGTGAGTATTACGCGTGGCAACACACCAGATAGAATTTGAAGCTTGAAGACCATGGGCATGGTCCCCTCTTCCTGACTTTGTTCAACCTCTAATCCATGTTATTGCATAACTCTCGACACAAGCAGTCCGAAGAAGGTCTTATATACCTCATTCGGATGCTCAGATTGAAGTTTTGCAAGTTTGAACGGACATTATAGTGCACAAGTGCACGTACTTTGAGACATCGGGACCCGGGGCACCCTGGATAGCCGCAGGTACACCTGCGGCTCCCCCCTCTATAAATAGAGGGCTTGGGGTGGCCATTTGAAAAAAGAGAGAGAAGGGAGGAAGCCCTGTCCAATTTGCTCTGTACACAACCATATTGAGTGATTGCTCTTTTTTAAACACCTGTTAGCTCATATATAGCTATACATTTACCGACGGAAGCTAAGTGTTTATCCATATAGAGTCATAGAAAAGGGCATTTTACTAATAAATTGGAAGTATAAAAAGGTCTCAATTCTTATTGGGCACAGGGTTTAAAAAACCTCTTTCACAAAACTTCATTGCTATATCTTCCTTAAAACTGATTTTTTCTATAAATTCAAACCCTTTGTATATAGGTGCGAACGAGGCCTCGCACTACTTTCAAATAATTACACATTGATCCACACACACACACATTCATATAACAATTTCTTGAAAAGTGGCGGTCATCGTGGCAACACGGATGTCGGGGGGGTGCCTACACCTTCGCTCTGCATAATCAAGCCCCCGAACCCAAATGAATTTCAGTTTCACAGACCCGTTTAGCAGTGTTACATCACTGGGTTAATGTGCAAACCTTTTCGGTTGCGTTAGTGCAACCAGTTAAAAACACCAACTGGCGACTCTTAAAGTAAAATTGTCGATATTATACATGTCGGACCTTTTTCACTTATTTTTTCAAAATAATCTCACATAACATGAGAACACCAAAGAAAAAGTAAGGAAAAGGGACAAATAAAAAATCCCGACATCGACATGTGGCGACTCTGCTGGGGATTCTAGTAAGAGGGCTTAAGCCGCTATTCCAAGCTTTTTAAAACTGTTATATACTTGTGTGTGGATGGTGCATTTACATTTATGATGAATGTGTACGAATGCATTTTACTTACTACACTATACTATATCTATCTGTGATATTAGTGCTTCGCATATGTCATCATTTTCATAAACGGTGAGACACGTTGTATGTGAATGTATGTTGTGTGGTTCCTTCTTCAAGAGGCTATCCTGTAGGTGTTTGATTACTGGACTCGTAAGAAGACTAATTCCCACGAGGCTCAGGAAAGGCACCACCCATATTCGCTCAAGTTGAAAGACCGGATTAACTTCCCGTCAAGTAGATTGTGATGATCTGGGAACCTTCATGCCAAAAAGCCACGACAGTAATCCTAAGATAGGTCAACCTCTGATAAACCAAACGCGGAGGAAAGTCTCTTCATACTTTCCATTTTCAATTACTTGTAAAAGCATTTACTTGTAAATTCATTCAATGCTCGTCTTTATGTATTAGAAAATATGAAGATTATTTGTACATACATGTTATCAATTAACAATCATTTTTGTAGGACAATATTCATAAAATTGACAAATTACAATAACATTTACATTATCCCTAATACTAAACTACACAAGTTTTTTATAGGGAAATAATTGGGCCTATTACCCGCTCAAAATCCAAAAAGGCCACGAGCCTAAAACCAATCAAGTCTTCTTCTGACCAGTCTAATCCTGTTTCTTGAGAAGAATTTGATGGATTGAGTAAACAAATCATAGATCTGGCTATTCTGCTTAAAGAACTACATCAGTCCACTTAGGGTACAAAGATGCCCACACATACAGAATCATCTTCACAAGGAGGAGCTCAAGGTTTGGAAAAAATAAATCCAAAACCTCAGTTGGATACGACCAACAAAGACCCTGAAGGCACCCATCTCAAAGGAGATCCAGACACCGGTGATATCAGGAAGAAGGTCCTCCAAATGGAGGAAACTATCCGTGCTCTCAAAGGGATTGGAACACATATAAGTGTCTCATATACCGACCTTTGCATATTCCCTGGTGTTCATTATCTAGAGAAATTCAAAACCCCTGATTTTGAAAAGTATGATGGATTAGGGGATCCGTATACCCATTTAAAGGTATTCATTGGAGAACTTGGATCTTGTGCGGAAAATGAAAAGCTCAGAATGCAGCTGTTTCAAAAGAGTCTGATTGGAGAAGCCCGTTCATGGTATACCAGATTAGACAACTCCAAGATCCATAGCTGGGAATAGCTAGCTCACGCATTCCTCATTCAATAAAATTTTCAATCTCAGATGGCTCCTGATCGGTATCAGATTACCAAGACCAATAAACAGTTTAATGAGTCATTCAGAGAGTATGCTCAAAGGTGGAGGCACCTTGCTGCTCAAGTTATTCCTTCCATGACGGATTCAGAAATGGTCATGACTTTCATAGAAATATAGGAAGCTCCTTTCTATGAGAGAGTTTTAGCTGGTATTGGCAAACCATTCTCTGAAATGATCAAGCATGGAGAGATGGCTGAGATGGGATTGAAGTTAGGTAAGATTCAAGACCTAGCCGCTCTTAAGGCTGTTGCTGAGCACATCCAGTCCAAATCTTATGGAAACAACCCCCGGAGGGTTCGTAAAAAGAAAGAGGAGGATGTTTCCTTGATACTACAAGGTCAGAAAGGCAATCAGAACATGCCTATACAGAGGAGAAACTAATCCCCTTTCCAAGCACAATCTTCAAACCCTCCATTGCCTAAAAGTGGAGAAGTAAAGCGTCCTCGAACGTTAACACCATTAAGGGACTCGCTCAAGAATATTCTTGCTCTTCTGACTACTCTGAAGAAAATCACACGTCTTTTTCCACCAGCCAACCCTAATGGGAGGGGTTTTAATGCTACTCAGAAGTGTGCTTATCATGTCGGATCACCTGGACATAATACTCAAGACTGTTGGGCCTTGAAACACAAGATCCAAGATTTAATAGACAATGGTGAGATCGTGGTCAACAAACCAGATCAACCTCATGTGCAAGACAACCCTATTCCTCAACATAAAGAAGAAGAGGTCAACATGATTATTTGGAGCACTGGATAGAGTTCCAGTTTTAATAGTGAATCATCCCAGACCATCAAAGACGGTGTTAACAGATGGGATTATGCAAATTTCTAATTTACTATTGAATGAAAGATGAAAGCTCTTTGCAAGAAAATTGAGCAATTGGCAGAACTGGTGACCCACCAACATCAAGTCACACGCCAATTAATCAGCCAGGAGCATGCCTATCTCCTTCCTTTTTTCATGAATGCTCCACCATCACCTTTAGAAAGTGAAGCTATGGAGGATAAGGTTGCGAATAGAGCAAATGCTAAAGCCCGTCGGTATTTTGCCAATCAGAGGGAATTTACCTATCTAGGCCAATCTATGGTGGAGATATTTCAAATGTTGATTAATGAAGGAAGAATTACCTTCCTTCTGCCTCCAATCAATCCCCGTTCAAGACGGTTCAACTCTGATGGAGTATGTCAATATCATTCACATAATGGAAGGGGAATACATGTCCTACTAAATGGAAGGGATCAGTAGCAGTTATATCTGTTGTGGATGATGAGACTATCAAAGCAATTCCCATACAATCAATTCAACTCAAAGGAGCTGGCAATCCTTTGAAAGTTGCCACACCAGAGCCAATTTCTTTACCCTTCAGACCATAAAATCCTGTTGTCAGCTTAAACAAGGTTCCATGGAATTATGGAGAAGCTGAAGGATCCACGTCTCATACTACTGCTACAGTGTCGAAGGAAAATCCATTGTATCTTCCTCAGCGGGTTGTAAAGCCTACTTGCAAAGCAAAGGGAAAGATTCCCATGGAGAAGATTGAAAAATTCCTCCGCACTATGGGTCATAATGAAGCCAAGGTGGTTCTAAGCTTAAGAGAACCTCCACATCAGATATCAATACTGGACTTGGTTTTCTCTTTCGAGGATCATTGAACGAACTTATTGAAGGTTTTGGATAAAGCCTACTAGCCAAAATCAGTGGATGTGGAAAAATTTCAACATTTGGTTGATCATATTTTCAACAACAATGTGATATCCTTCACTGATGATGACCGGTCATTGCAAGCTATTGCATATCGCAGTTTTGTCCTCCGGATATATGCTAGCTGGAGTTTTGATAGATGGAGGTTCATCTCTGAATATCTATCCTTATGCCACCTTAGTGAAGATGAATGTCAATCTCAAGTGGATCCAAAGCAGCCATACGGTTATCAAAGATTTTGATTGATCCCGACGAAATTCCATCGGAAAGATTGAGCTGCCAGTTGAGATTGGTCCAAATACATTCAATGTATCCTTCCACGTCCTCAGGATAAATTTAGGACACAACCTACTATTCGGAAGACCTTGGATACACATGGATGGAGCTATTCCCTCCACACTACATCAACAACTCAAATACATTATCAATAATAGTCTACCAATCATCAGCTTCAATTCAGAAGTTGAGCTGACCAGTTTTCATGCTCTAGAAGTGAGTAACACACACTACCATCCTATTGGAGAGCCACTTCCCATACCCAAGATTTCAGCCAAGGTTATGTCGGCCACTCAAGAAATGATGTCATTGGGTCATCAGCCTGGACAAGGGCTTGGTAAAAATCAACAGGGTATTGAGCACCCAATTTAAGTGTCCAATCAAATTGGGATAGGCGGACTAGGCTATTCTGCCAGCTCAAGTCACAGGAATCCTCATAAGTATAAACATGTTCCTCAAGCTTCTGCTACATGGCGATTTATTCCATCTGCAGCACATGAGCTGATACAGTCTCCAGTAAAGGTGCCAGCCCATGTTGTGGTTATGTTGTTTCCCAAGCCAATACCAATCAAAGAAAAAGAGGTGTTTGGAAGAAAAGGAACGAAAATGTAAACATGACATCGCCTTGATGATGTCAGGCGTACACATCATTGTTTATGATGAACATACAAACAGATACACCCCAGACGATGATTGCCCAGATGTCATGGTTATCATTTAGGAGAAGGAGGACAATGACAATCCCTCCATCACTACAGTCCAACATGACTTTTCCCTTGACAATTGGAGCAGCATTCCATGCATTAGTTGACGAGGGTAAAATGGGCAGAAAATCCCTCTGCCCTGTAGATAACTTTAATTGCTTACTTTTCTATACAGTACTAGTAGTTATTTTATCAATTACATGCTAACACTTTTGTATGATCGAATAGTTGCATATTTTAAGTGAAAACATATTTTGTTTCAGGACTCTGAATTTAGATGTGTCTGTACTTGCTAATGAGGTGCCTTCTCTCCACAAGGGTTGTAATTTTGATGCAAAGTTGGACTCAGACTTGATGGAAATACAAGAGGACATTGAGATACCTTAGGAGATTAAGGAATGGGTCGCAGACAAACCTAAACCCAACCTTGACCAATCCACTTCTTTTAATCTTGGAACCTTAGAAAACCTTGAGCTAATCCAGATTGGTTCAGACCTCACCCCAAACCAGCAGAATGAAATGGTTGCACTATTAACCCAATTCCAGGATGTGTTTGCATGGTCTCATGAGGACATGGTGGGTTTATCCACCAACATTGTTCTTCATCGCCTTCCCATTAAAGAAGGATTCAAGCCAGTTAGGCAGAAGCTCAGGCGATTGAAACCTGAGTGGAGTTTAAAGGTTAAAAAAGAAATTGTAAAATAATTTCAAGCTGGCATTATCATGTATGCCTGTTGGGACCAGTGAGAGCTAGCTGGCATTATCATGGTGTTTTTCAAGTTGTCAACCTATATTTTGAGAGAGAGAAAGAGCTAGGCTCAAGCAAACAATCTACTTTGAAGCTTTGCCTTAGAGTTTTTCAAGAACACCAAAGAAATCCTTAAGGTAATATTCCTTAATATTAGTTCCATCTCTTTTGATTTCTTTTAGAATGAAGAATCTTAAATGGGTGGTGTAAGTCTATTATGGTGGAATAAGAATGACTTATTATAGATTCAATCTCTATAAGTCATGAGATCATAGAAATCATAAGGTTTGATATAGCTTAAAATCATAAAAATATTGATTGTTGAGATTGATTGTTGATAACCAATTGAACTCCATCAATACGTTAATATGTGTATCTTGCTTGGTTAGGATGTAGATATGAAGTCCATGGAGTATTCTATGTGACTTGGCTTAGAGAACATTAGTAACGAAGTTATGGCGAATTTCACGAAAATAGACGTTAAACGTCGAAAACGTTAAAATTCCAGATTGATAGTCAAATTTTACCGTGAGACTTGAAAATGATGTTTTTCAATGTCAACAAGTGAGATAGGGTATTTAAGAGTCGTGGACATAAGAATCGTCGGATTCTGACTTAAAATGAAAAAAAACAAACATTGAACGCTCATTAACGTTTACGAACGCTTAGAAAATGAACTCAATAGTGAATTTTGACTTATTGGATTTGAAAGTGTTGAATTCTTATATGAACGGGTAGAGTATGTCGTTTATGATGTGTAGGCTTTTGAACGGACCAAATCGGACTTATAACGAAGAAGTTATGACTCCGAGCATTTCACCAAAATTTTTATTTGTGGAAATTATCTAAGATTTTTGGACCCGAAATGCATGCACTGACATGCTTCTTTAAATGCCATGCCACAACGCCGCAAGACAAAGGTAATGGGTTATCGAAAGTGGCGCCAACACTATCGGTATAAGGAAGTCTCGCGCCATAGTGCCGAGACCGAAGCATGTGTACTTCTAACTGGCGCCGCAGCACCAGTCTTTCCTAGTAAGGTCACGCCGCGGCACCGAGTCAAGGGTTTTGTTAAAAAGTTAGGTTTTGAACTTAAGTTGTTCCGAGACCTACATGAGTTGAGTTTATATACTTAGTGAATGTACTAAGACTATTCCTATACTACCTATACTAATGTATATGGTATTGAACTTAGGAATTGAATTCATGTTAGTAAGTTATGAATGAAGAACACAAAGTGTTATCAGTGAACCCTAGTCGGGAAATAACGTTGGTACTTTGCCAATGATGATAGAGTCCGATTAATGACGTAAATTGATTAATAAGCCAGGACGAAGGGTAATAAATCGAGTTAACTTTATTAATGATATTAAGTTAACAAAAACATAAAAGAGAAAGAAGTTGGTAGGAATAATGTGAATAATTGTTTGATAGCTAATTATAGTGTGCTATATGAATATATCATATAGATTCTGTAAAGGCTAAGAACAGTCGATTAAGTTATTTGAAGATGCTAAAAGGCAAGTTTTAACTTGGCTAGACTACTCGTAAGATATAGATATATTGACATTCCTATCTTTCTATATAGAAATGTTAATGCTATCCTATGCCAAGTAATTGGTACGAATGTGAAGGTAAGGTTTTTCTATGAACAAACAAAAGTATTTTTCATCGATTATTCGATGGGCACGCGATTTTGCCAAATGTTAAACATAAATACATTTAATGAATGAGTGTTGATCAACATAGAGTACTATAGGCTGATCACATAAAAGTGCTCGTAAGTAATGCGGATGTACATCCTTAGTGCTGTGATATCCTTTTCAAGTATGAAAATAGAAAGCTACTGTTCATGGTCTATTGACTGGTTCAGAATTCCTAATCTACCCTATACTTTGGGAATTGATGATATGAAATGTCAAAGTATTTTTTTTTCATAATACTTCATAACTATTTGTTCAGTTATGTATGAATAGTCATATAATTCACGAATGTGGTATTACTGTTATCCTTTGTTAAAACATGCTGAGCTTGTTATGCTCACTTCTTGCGTGAATTATATGATTGCAGTTAAGGATGCACGTCCTGAGAATGCTAAGAGACATAAGGGCAAGGCTAAGATGAATACTTAACCATTATGTAATAGATTATTATGTTTGTATTTATTATACATTATGAACAACGAACGATGTAATCGTGTTATGAATCTGGGAAGGGTTATACTTTGATTGTCATAAGAAGATAGTAATTACATTCATTGTGTTGTATTTCAATGGAATGATTATATAGTTATGAGTATCGTGTAGCACCATCTTTCGGGTTGGAAGATACCCGAATTTAGGGGCGTCACAGGTTGGTATCAAAGCATTAGGTTATAAAACTTAAGGGGGGGAAGAACCTTAGGCTAATAACCTCGTAATGAAGGTAAAGTCCGAAGAAATAAATTCGAGTTAAATGAATTAACAATGTATTGAGAAAACTCATTACCGAAAGAATTTAAAAGATGGAAATTAATCTTAAATAAATTAAATGTGATTTATGTTGATACTATTATGTATTATGTACTAATCAACGTGTTATGTGTTATGTAGATGTCAATCGATAGCACGATGTATAGAGACATTCATGTTGTGAGTGAAGAATTAGTGAACCAAGTGGAGGTAGTACCTATGCTAGTGGCGGAAGTACTGTTTGTGGTTCTAGAAGACTCAGATATTGAGGAGTACTTCTCTGAGGAGCAATACTCCGAGGAGACAATGGGGATAACGTCATATCTGAATATGATGATCGATGTAGAGGAGGAGATGGAAGTAACGTCGATTAATACGGTAATACCTACTTAGGAGCCAACACCTCCGGATGCAATGAGATCATTATATCTGGAAATGTTGGATAGGAATGTGCATCTGTGCACTATTGTAGAGACGTAGAATGAGGAGATAACCGCCTTATATGAGGCAAAGTAATCTGCAGAGGCGGATTTTGAGTCAGAGCACGATGAGAAAGTGCTTATGACGGATAAGGCACGGGACTATAAGGAAGAGGCCTTCGAGCTTCGAAAGAAATTGGTTGAAAAAGACTGGAAGATAGCGAGGATGCCATACATCCATGAATGTGCTCATGATGATTTCAAGTTGAAAATTGATTGTTATTCTATTGAGTCAGGACAAACTCGACACACCATAAGTCGAGATATTGTGTCGTTACTGCCAAATCAGAAATATGAGAATGCCGTTCGACAGTGTTAGTAGATCGTTAGATCTTTTTTTGGTATATGAGTAGTGACGTAAAACCCTCTTTTATATAATTAAAAGGTAGTATTTTTGTAAATCCCAATTTTTGTAGAAGTCAATCACGGGATAGTATGTAATAGCTTTTTAAATAAGGGAACATGATGTAAATAGTTTTGATTATGAAAGCATATTAATATAATGAAGTTTTTATTTAATGTGCTTGTTGTGGTATGAGTTGTTATTTGGGAATGATAACTAAGTAGTTAAATAAATAATAACGAAACTTTAATTATTTAATCAGAATTATGCCGCCAAGAAGGAGACAACGTAACCAAGAGGCCGAGTCTCATAATGAAAATTAGGGGGGTCCTAATAACCCTATGCAAGAGTTCGTTAATTTATTAACGGCTGCATTTAACCAAGTTGGGGGAGGAATTCCTGTAGCTCCTGGGGTAGTGAGAACAACTACCTTCAAGGAATTTAAGAGTGTGGGTCCTCCTGAGTTCCAAGGAACGACGGACCCACTAGAGGCCTAGACATTGGTAAAAAAGATTGAAAAGGCGTTTGTGATTACAAATGTAGGTGAGGCGCAAAAGACTTCTTTTGCGACTTACATTATGAATGGGGAAGCCAACTACTGGTGGGAGGCTCACCAGGGTGGGGCTAGGACAGAAGCTGTTACGTGGGAACAGTTTAAGAAGGTATTCTTCGAAAACTACTTCTCTACTAGCATGCAAGGTAGGATGGAGATTAAGTTCTTAAAACTTAAGCAGGAGGATATGATAGTTCCACAGTATGCTGCCAAATTCAATGAATTGGCGAGGTTTGAGCAGGGCTTAAAACTCTGGCTCTACAATAGAATATCAATTTTTCAGAGTGCTTCCTATGGGACCATTCTGGAAAAGGAAATAATAGCTGAACGTGGTGGTGAGGCATTGTCTCAGTACCACAAGGAGCGAAAGAACAAGAGTAAGTTAGAAGGAGGTAGTAAGGCTGAAGTTACAAGCGGAAGCAGCAACTTGCCTAAGAGGAAGAGCTTTAACCCTGGGAATCCTAGGGTAAAGTAGGGAGATCCTAAGCGGAGGATGGAGGCATGCAAGACATGCAGAAAGACTCATATGGGAGTCTGTTTAAAGAGGAAATCAGTCTTCTACAACTGTTGGCAGGAGGGGCATTTGTCACCCAACTGTCCTAACCCTTAGAAGAACCAGGGGTGTTTTGTTTGTGGGTCATTGGGCCACATGTCAAGAAATTGCCCGAAGAAAGGGTTTGAGGGGAATAAGGGTTCTGGTAGTGGTAAGTTAGCCATTACTGGACCAACACAATCAGTGGGTAGACCCTTAGCCCGTACGTTTAATATGACTGTCCAAGATGCTGTTGCATCAACGGATGTGGTATCAGGTATCATTCCGGTCAATGAGATAAATGCTTATGTGCTATTTGACTCGGGTGTTACTTGTTCTTTTATAGCATGTGAATTTACTAAGCGATTAGGTTTAATCCCTGAAAAGTTATCAATACCTTTAGAAATTAAGGTAGCAAACAAAGAAATAATCCTCATTGAACATATTCATAAGGATTGCTGCGTAGAGATTAGAGGGAATAAGTTATCGGTAGATTTGGTACCGATAAGGTTAAAAGAATTCGATGTAATTCTTGGTATGGATTGATTGGTTAACCATAAGGCGATAATAGATTGCCATAGGAAAAGTGTAAACCTTCAGTTTTCTAAGAAAACGTAGCAAACAAAGAAATAATCCTCATTAAACATATTCATAAGGATTGCTGCGTAGAGATTAAAGGGAATAAGTTATCGGTAGATTTGGTACCGATAAGGTTAAAAGAATTCGATGTAATTCTTGGTATGGATTGATTGGTTAACCATAAGGCGATAATAGATTGCCATAGGAAAAGTGTAAACCTTCAGTTTTCTAAGAAAACTAAGGTAGTGTTCTTTGGTAGTAAATCACCGAGACGCTCTTGTTGTCTATCGATGACACAAGCTAGGAAGATGTTGAGAAAAGGGTGTGTAGGTTATCTGTGCCATGTTGTGGATACCCAAAGGGTGGGAACATCCTTGGACCAGATACCTATAGTGCAAGAATTCGCGGATGTATTTCCAGAAGAGTTATCGGGTATTCCACCGGATAGGGAGGTAGAGTTTGTAATTGATCTGTTACTGGGAATGGCACCAGTTTCAAGGGCACCATATCGGATGGCGCCAATTGAGATGAAGGAGTTAATGGTTTAATTACAGGAACTATTAGACAGAAAGTACATTCAACCGAGTGTGTCTCCTTGGGGAGCACCGGTATTGTTTGTAAAGAAAAAGGATGGGTCATTAAGACTTTGTATCGACAATCGGGAATTGATCAAGTTAACGATTTAGAATAACTACTCGTTGCCCAGGATCGATGATCTATTTGATCAGTTGAAAGCGGCAAAATATTTTTCTAAGATAGATTTGCGCACGGGGTATCATTAGTTAAAGGTGAGAAAGGAGGATATACCTAAGATGGTGTTCGTAACTCGTTATGGTCATTACGAAGTTTACGGTGATGTCGTTGGTTGACTAATGCGCCACCGCAAATTATGGATATGATGAACAGTGTTTCAAACAAAGATTTGGACAAGTTCGTCGTAGTGTTCATTGATGATATTCTAGTCTATTCTAAGACGTCAGAAGATCATGCCAAACATTTAAGGATAGTGTTGGAAACACTAAGGAAGGAAAAGTTGTATGCGAAATTCACAAAGTGGTGAATTTTGGCTCGAGAGAGTGCAGTTTCTAGGACATGTTATTGATAAAGATGGAATTTCCGTGGATCCAGCAAAAGTAGAAGCAGTTAATGAGTGGGAGCAACCAAAAATGCCAACCAAGGTTCAGAGTTTTCTGGGGTTAGCGGGATACTATAGAAGGTTCATTCCGGACTTTTCTAAAATAGCTACTCCATTGACAAATCTGACAAGAAAGTCGGTGACGTATGTGTGGACTGAAAAATGTGAGAACAGTTTTCAAGAATTAAAGAAGAAGTTAAGTGAGGCTCTTGTATTGTCCTTACCAGATGATATAGGGAACTTTGAAGTATATAGCGATGCTTCGCATAAAGGACTGGGTTGCGTGCTCATGGAGCATGGCAAGGTCATTGCGTATGCGTCACGTCAATTAAAGGATTATGAGAAGGCATATCCTACTCATGATCTGGAATTGGCAGTTGTAGTTTTTGCCTTGAAGATATGGAGGCATTATCTATATGGTGAGAAGTGTGAGATATACACGGACTACAAAAGTCTGAAATATATCTTCACACAGAAGGAGTTGAACATGAGACAAAGAAGGTGGTTAGAGTTAATAAAAGATTACGACTGTGATATCTTATATCATCTGGGGAAGGCAAATGTAGTAGTCGATGCGCTAAGTAGAAAGGGTAGAGAGAAACTGTTAATGTTAACAACTCAAGATGAGTTGATAACAGTGATGGCAAGACTGGAGTTAGAAGTTAAGTTATCGGAGGAAGCGGTGGAAATGTTATTTTTCATAGAAACCCGACCGACCATAGTGGAACGGGTTAGGAGAGTACAATTGAGCAACGAGGAATGCAAGAAGATGAAGAAGAGGGTAGAAGATGAAGAGAAGACTAAGTATAACCTCGATAAGGAGGGATTACTTCGTTTTGAAGGAAGAATTTGGGTTCCTAATGATCCCAAATTAAAGGAGGAGATAATGATGGAGGGTCATAGTTTGAGGTACTCGATACATCCCGGTAGTACGAAGATGTATCAAGACCTTCATCATAACTTTTTGTGGCCGAACATGAAAAGGGAGATAGCAGAATATGTTAGTAGGTGCTTAATTTGTCAAAACGTTAAGGCTGAACACCAACGACCGAGCGGGTTGTTGCAACTG
Organism: Panax quinquefolius; assembly: GCA_020205615.1. Taxonomy (NCBI): domain Eukaryota; kingdom Viridiplantae; phylum Streptophyta; class Magnoliopsida; order Apiales; family Araliaceae; genus Panax; species Panax quinquefolius. The sequence continues at coordinate 243,993 of JAINUW010000432.1, read as the reverse complement.
TTAGAAATTCCAGAATGGAAATGGGAGCACATCACAATGGATTTTGTGGTGGAACTTCCAACAACAAGGAAAGGATGCGATGTTATTTGGGTGATAGTGGATAAATTGACGAAATCGGCTCATTTTCTACCAATAGGAGTTAGGTATAACCTAGATCAGTTAGCTAAGCTGTATGTCAAGGAAATTATTTCCAGACATGGAGTACCTATTTCGATTGTGTCAGATCGTGATCCACGATTCACATCGAACTTTTGGAGGAGTTTGCAAGAGCAAATGGGAACGCAGCTAAGATTGAGTACAGCGTATCATCCTCAGACGGATGGTCAGAGTGAACGGACAATTCAAACTCTAGAATATATGTTAAGATCTTACGTTATGGATTTCAAAGGGAGTTGGGACGAGTATCTACCGTTGGTGGAATTTTCATACAACAATAGTTTTCACGCTAGTATAGGCATGTCGCCTTACGAAGCGTTGTATGGAAGAAAGTGTCGAACTCTATTATGTTGGGATGAGGTGGGTGAACGTCAGATGTTGGGACCTGAGATGGTACAGCAAATGGCGAACATGGTAAAGATAATACGTGCTCGATTGGTAGCGGCCCAAGATAGGCAGAAGAAGTATGCAGATCCTTATAGAGAAAAGATAGAATTCGTGTAGGATCTTTTGTATTTCTGAAAGTATCGCCTTGAACGGGAAGATACGTTTTGAAAAGAAAGGGAAGTTAAGTCCAAGGTTTGTAGGACCTTTTGAGATTTTAAGAAGGGTAGGAGAGGTGGCTTATAAAGTAGCCTTACCTCCAGAAATGGAACGCATTCATAATGTATTTCATGAGTCGGTGTTGCGTCCTTATAAACGGGACTATAAACATGTAATAGAGTATGAATCTATTCAGATAGAGAAAGATTTATCCTATGAGGAACTTCCAATTCAAATTATTGATAGGAAGGAACAAGTATTAAGAAATAAGGTCATACCTTCAGTTAAGGTGTTATGGAGAAACCACAATGCTGAAGAACCAACGTGGGAACTCGAAAATAAAATGAAGGAAGATTTTCCTCATTTGTTCATGTAATTATAAGTTAGATTCTGGAGACAGAATCCTTATAAGGGGGAGAGAATGTAACACCCGAGAAAATTGGATTTTTTATGCCAATTAAATTTTTATTTGATTATGTGAATTAAATGAATTTAATTGATTTATTTTGTGAGTAAGCTATGTGAAGGTCGTTCTATGACCTAGAATGTGTTTATATGGTTAGTAATCTGGCTACGTGCTAGAATTAATTGTTTAGAATTTCCAAAACGAAAATAAATGTTTTTCGAGAAATTTCCGTAAAAACACTATTCATCCGTTTCTGATCGGGGAATTATTTTGAAATTTCGAGAAATGCATAATGATAGAATATCGAGATAAGATGAAATATCTAATAATATTTTATTTATGGCAAACGAAGTTTTCGCCTGCGGACTTAAAACCTAAGGGTTGAGTATATTGATTTCTGAGAAGGAAATGAAACGCGTAGAAGGAATTGTGTTATAGTTAGAGCATGTGTTATACAAATATGATACTATTTAGTATCTATGTATAATACGATGAATTAATATGAAGTACAATACGATTATCGTATGAGTATTATACGGAGAGAATACGTGAATTATACGTGTAGAATACGATTGGTATTATGGAATTAGGTTAAGACATAATGTGAATTCATGTGATTTGGATTATGTCTAGTCCAAACAATTGAATGAGCAAGCCCAATGAATTAATTGGTTAAGCCCAAGCTAAAGCCCAATGTTTGAATGATTAAGCCCAATCCAAGAAAATCGAACCATGGATCGAACCGGTGGGTCACCGAATGGGTAAAACCAATTGGGGCAACCCATGGTGTGGTGGGCCGGCCACTTGGTGTGCAAGGGAAGATATTCACTTGGTCACCAAGTATTTTACTTTGTGACAAAGTGTTGAATAGTAAGGAGGTGGTGGTGTAATGTCCAAATTGCCCTCCATTTCATTTGCTTATAAATAGAAGGCTAGAGTTGGTCACTTGAAGTTTTTCAAGTTGTCAACCTATATTTTGAGAGATAGAAAGAGCTAGACTCAAGCAAACAATCTACTTTGAAGCTTTGCCTTAGAGTTTTTCAAGAACACCAAAGAAATCCTTAAGGTAATATTCCTTAATATTAGTTCCATCTCTTTTGATTTCTTTTAGAATGAAGAATCATAAATGGGTGGTGTAAGTCTATTATGGTGGAATAAGAATGACTTTTTATAGATTCAATCTCCATAAGTCATGAGATCATAGAAATCATAAGGTTTGATATAGCTTAAAATCATGAAAATATTGATTGTTGAGATTGATTGTTGATAAACAATTGAACTCCATCAATACGTTAATATGTGCATCTTGCTTGGTTGGGATGTAGATATGAAGTCCATGGAGTATTCCATGTGATTTGGCTTAGAGAACATTAGTAACGAAGTTATGGTGAATTTCACGGAAATAGACGTTAAACGTCAAAAACGTTGAAATTCCGGATTGATAGTTAAAAGTTACTGATAGACTTGAAAATGTTGTTTTTCAATGTCAACACGTGAGATAGGGTATTTAAGAGTCGTGGACTCAAGAATCGTCGGATTCTGACTTAAAACGAAGAAACTAACATGGAACGCTCATTAACATTTCAGAATGCTTAGAAAATGAACTCAATAGTGAATTTGGAGTTATCAGATTTGAAAGTATTGAATTCTTATATGAACGCATAGAGTATTTCATTTTTGACTTGTAGGCTTTTGAACGGACCAAATCGGACTTATAACGAAGAAGTTATGGCTCCGAGAATCTCACCAAAATATTTATCTTTGGAAATTATCTGCATCGAGGTTTGGTATTTGCCATTTCGCATAATGCTTTCAAATGTCATACGGTACCACAAAACGACATAGTATAATGGGTTATCGAAAAGTGAAATACAGCACCAATCGGTATAAAGAAGTCTCGCATCACAAAGACCGAGACCGAAGCATGGGTACTGCTAATTGGCGCCGCATCGCCAGTCTTGCCTAGTAAGGTCACGCCGCGACGTCGAGTCAGGGGTTTTGTTAGAAAGTTAGGTTTTGAACTTCAGTTGTTCTGAGACGTACATAGGTTTAGTTTATATACTTAATGAATGTACTAAGACTATTCATATACTACCTATACTATTGTATATGGTATTGAACTTAGGAATTGAATGCATATTAGTAAGTTATGAATGAAGAACACAAAGTGTTATCAGTGAACCCTAGTCGGGAAATAACGTTGGTACTTTGCCAATGATGATAGAGTCTGGTTAATGACGTAAATTGATTAATAAGCCGGGACAAAGGGTAATAGGTCGAGTTAACTTTATTAATGATCTTAAGTTAACAAAGACATAAAAGAGAAAGAAGTTGGTAGGAACAATGTGAATAATTGTTTGATAGCTAATTACAGTGTGTTATGTGAATATATCATGTAGATTCTGTAAAGGCTGAGAACAGTCGATTAAGTTATTTGAAGACGCTGAAAGGCAAGTTTTCTTAACGCTTGTCTGACTTTCAGGTTAGCCAAGTTTTATGTGATTCATTGTACTAAATTGCAGGACTGGTTTAAAATAAAGGGTTAATGCCAGATTTAACTCGGCTAGACTACTCGTAAGATATAGATTGATTGACATTCATATCTTTCTATATAGAAATGTTAATGCTATCCTATGCCAAGTAATTGGTACGGATGTGAAGGTAAGTTTTGTCTATGAACAAACAAAATTATTTCTCATCGATTATTCGATGGGCACACGAGTTTGCAAAATGTTAAACGTAAATACGTTTAACGAATGAGTGTTGATCAACAAAGAGTACTATAGGTTGATCACCTAGAAGTGCTCGTAAGTAATGCGGATGTATAGCCTTAGTGCTGTGATATCCTTTTCAAGTATGAAAACAGAAAGCTACTGTTCATGGTCTATTAACCGGTTCAGAATTCCTAATCTACTCTATACTTTGGGAATTGATGATATGAAATGTTATAGTATTATTGTTTCATAATACTTCATAACTATTTGTTCAGTTATGTATGAATAGTCATGTAATTCACGAATGTGATATTACTGTTATCCTTTGTTAAAACTTGTTGAGCTTGTTATGCTCACTTCTTGCTTGAATTATATGATTGCAGTTAAGGATGAACGTCCTGAGAATGCTAAGAGAGATAAGGGCAAGGCTAAGATGGATACTTAACCATCGTGTAATATATTAGTATGTTTGTATGTATTATACATTATGAACAATGAACGATGTAATCGGGTTATGAACCTGGGAAGGGTTATACTTTGATTGTAATAAGAATATAGTAATTACATTCATTGTGTTGTATTTCAATGGAATGATTGTATAGTTATGAGTACCGTGTAGCATCATCTGTTGGGTTGGAAGATACCCGAATTTGGGGGCGTCACATTATGGGATCCTTATACCCATTTGAAGGTATTCATTAGAGAACTTGGATCTTATGTGGAAAATGAAAAGGTCAGAATGCAGCTGTTTCAGAAGAGTCTAACTGGAGAAGACCGTTCATGGTATACCAGATTAGACAACTCCAAGATCCATAGCTGGGAAGAGCTAGCTCACGCCTTCCTCACTCAATACAGTTTTCAATCTCAGATGGCTCCTGATTGGTATCAGATTACCAAGATCAAGAAACAGTCTAATGAGTCTTTCAGAGAGTATGCTCAAAGGTGGAGGCGCCTTGCTGCTCAAGTTATTCCTTCCATGACGGATTCAGAAATGGTCATGACTTTCATAGACATACAAGAAGCTCCTTTCTATGAGAGAGTTTTAGCTTGTATTGGCAAACCACTCTTTGAAATGATCAAGCACGTTGAGATGGCTGAGATGAGATTGAAGTTAGGTAAGATTCAAGACCTGGCCGCTCTAAAGGTAGTTGCTGAGCACATCCAGTCCGGATCTTATGGAAACAACCCCTGGAGGGTCCATAAAAAGAAAGAAGAGGATGTTTTCTTGATACTACAAGGTAAGAAAGGCAATCAGAACATGCCTATACAGAGGAGAAACTACTTCCCATTCCAAGCATAATCTTCAAACCCTCCATTGGCCTAAAAGTGGAGAGGTAAAGCATCCTCGAACATTCACACCCTTATGGGACTCGCTCGAGAATATTCTTGCTCTTCTAACCACTCAGAAGAAACTCACACGTCTTCTTCCCCAGCCAACCCTAATGGGAGGGGTTTTAATGCTACTCGGAAGTGTGCTTATCATGCCGAATAACCTATACAATATACTCAAGATTGTTGGTCCTTAAAACACAAGATCCAAGATTTAATAGACAACGGTGAGATCGTGGTCAACAAAATAGATCAACTTCATGTGCAAGACAACCCTCTTCCTCAACACAAAGAAGAAGAGGTCAACATGATTAGTTGGAGTACTGGACAGAGTTCTAGTTTTAATGATGAATCATCCCATACCATCAAAGATGGTGTTGACAAATGAGATTATGCAAAGTTCCAATTTACTATGGAACGCAAGATGAAAGCTCTTTGCAAGCAAATTGAGCAATTGGCAGAACTTGTGACCCACAAGTATCAAGTCACACGACAATTAATCAGCCAGGATCATGTCTATCTCATTCCTTTTGTCATTAATGCTCCACCATCACCTTCAGAAAGCGAAGCTATGGAGGATAAGGTTGCGAAGAGAGAAAATGGTAAAGCCATCGGGATTTCCCAATCATAGGGAATTTACCTATCTGGGCCAATCTATGGAGGAGATATTTCAAATGTTGATCAATGAAGGAAGAATTACCTCCCTTCTGCCAACAATCAATCCTCGTTCAGAAATAATATCATCTGTCAATATGGACAACCAGAGGTCATTGTGTAAGACAATGCTAAGAACCTCAATAACAAAATGATGGAGGAGTTATGCAGTAAATTCCACATCAAACACCTTAACTCCGTCATCTACCATCCAAAGATGAATGGTGTTGTTGAAGCGGCTAATAAAAATATCAAGAAGATCATGTAAAAAATGTCCGCCAATCACAAAGGATGGTCTAACCTCTTGCCTCTGACTTTATTAGCCTCTGAACTTCCACGCGCATTTCCACCGGGCAACCTCTCACTACATTAGCCTATGGGATGGAAGCAGTGCTCCCCATAAAGTTAGAAATGGAATCCCTTTGAGTGTTGATGGATGCTCAGTTGGATGAAGACTAATGGTTACAATACAAGTATCACCAATTGTCTCAAATAGACGAAAGGCTAACCGCGGCTATCTTCAATGGTCAGTTATATCAGCAAAGGATCGCACGATCCTACAACATGTCCTGCTACGACAGTTTTAACAACATGACTTGGTTTTAAAGAAGATCATTGACAACCAAGATCAATCTAAGGGAAAATTCGCTCCTAACTAGGAAGGTCCATTTGTTGTCAAGGAGGTATTGACAGGAGGTGCTCTCAGACTACAAGAAATGGATGGCGATTAATTTCCACAGCTTATCAACTCAGACTCGGTGAAATGGTACTATGTCTGATGATATCATCAAGCAAACATCCTGGTATTGATCATCCAATCACCAGTCATTCAGGTTTTGAACCCTTCCCTTTTATATACTCTTCTGCCCCTCAGGGAAACATACACAACAAACCAGCAGCCTGGTTTCACCTCATTTCAAACTTTTCATACAATTTCGGTTATCCTGAAGATGGGATTGGACCTTTCACACTTGCAGTTTATCCTAAAGACGGGATTAAACTTTTCTACGCTTTAAGTTTGTCCTTAAGACGAGATCAAACTTTCTCCACACTAGCAGTTTGTCCCCATCATGGGATCAAACTTTCTTCTCCCCGCAGTATAGCCTGCACATGGGATTCACACTTCTTTTCCTGCAATTCATCTTGAGGGGAGAACTACGTCGACCTGATCTCCCTGATACACGGTAGTACATAGGCAACCATATTCTATATGGCCCGGTCGTAATAAACAAAAAATAATAAAAACATTTCTACCCTTTCTCTACAAAAAAAAACCACAAAAATACTTTTATATCCCTCTTCATCAATAAAGCTTCTGTTTTTCACATTCAGTGTTGAACCTCTTACACCAGGTTTGAACTACGCAGACTTGATCTCCTCTTTAATAGGAGTACGTAGGCAGAAATTTATGGTTCAGTCTAACCCCTACAAGAACAAAAATACTTGTCACACGGTACTGGGATCACACTTCAATCCACCACATTTAATCGATTTCAGACCAAAGGGATGGAATTACCCAACTTCTTCTCACAAATAGGAGATTCGGTGACCATCTAAGTTGCGGTTGTGCCTCAAAGAGCAACACCAATCCATAAGAGTTGGAATTAACTAGGCTTCTCACAAATAGAAGTATTGGCGACCATCTGTGGTGCGATCAATCTCAGAGAGGAAAACCCACCCTCCTCTCCACTTTTCAACACAGATACCAGTCCCAAGACACCGCATATGGTAGGGATACATATAGATCAATGAGCCGTTCTGAGAGATCCTATGATAACTCATTGTCTACCTATCAAGGATAAGTTCAGAATGCATCAAGATCACAAGTCCTGAAGAAATAGGCAAATATCAAGCAAGTATCAAGGTACAACTGAAAAGGGAAGTGAATCAAAATGTATTTCCTTGCCATACATAATACTGTTTGATATATAATATGTATTGTACATGACAAAATGGCTAAGCTAGTCTGTGCAGAAAAATACAAATCTATCTACAGATATGCGTGTATGCGGACTATCAGATCTATCATAGTATCCCTCTCTGAAGACGGAGGTAAAGCTGCAAGCTCCTTCCCAATGTCATCTACACGAGCTAGCAAATCAGTGGCTAACTGCATGGTGGCATAATGCTCATCGATGTATGCACTCATATCAGCAAGGATGCCAGTCGTATGGGATCAAACTGAAGTACTGTCTGCAATGGCCATATCCCTAGCAGATATAGCAGCATCCCACTCCACAATCAATTCATCCCTGTCTGATCTAGCCTCATTCCTCTCTACTAAAGCGGCGTCTCTCCCATCAAAAGCTGTCAACATCGCGGCCCTAGCCTGATCTCTCTCATAGGTCATCAGATGTAGACTCTGCTCCAAATGTTGTCTTGAATACTGAGTAATAATGACACTCGGGGTGGGACAATCCATCACTAATGCTGGCAACCCAGCAGTCAAATCCTCACCAATGGGAATGTCAGCCTCCTCTATAGGCTCCTCATCATCGGACTCTATATCCTGCACTGTAGATACTACCATAGTCAATGCATTCTCTGTCTCCATCCATACTGAATACTCTGCAGAATAACCTAGATGACTGATAGAAAACTCAGCTAGCTCTCGCTGGTCCCAACATGCATACAACCTAGATCTGTCCGCTGATGATAAGTGGCGAGAAGCGAAACGCTGAATCACTACCTCCTCATATGGGTGGAAATCCTGAAACTGGTCAAACTGACACATCACGACCAGTGGGTGGTAGGTGATCATCCCTCTCAAACAAGTTAGAGGAAGATAATTCATGCCCGAAGGATGAGTAATGAAATTTTAGGGTGAACTAAGCCCTGCACACGGTAATATAGCGAACGGATCTCCGATCCCTGCCAGGAAAGCTGACCAAGATGGAACATCTGTACACTCCGTAGGCTGAAAGGAGTATGACATGGCTATATCATGGGTGAAACAATACACATGCCGCTTGAATGTGCCCATCTGTCTCATGTGTGACATAAACCACACATACAACATGACTGAGTTGCCTATGAACACTCCTGCCGGATAAGTGCAGCAGTATGTGGCCGACCTCAGAGTCTCTGTAATAATCATCGATATGATGGTGTGACCCTCCCTGAGAGCTCTCACTGCCATAATGAAGCCGATGTCCAACTCATCCATATACCGTGGCATGTAGAGGTATGACATTACACACAATAGCAATACATCCACTCTGGTTGAACACCAATGATCCTCCGGTGTGGTGAAATCCCCGAAATGACGTGCATAACTATCCTCAGAGCCAAATCTGTCAAACAAAAAATGATGGGATATCACGTGGCCGGATGTAATCTCGTCCTGTACCACTCTACGCCTCAATTCGATGAGGGTCATGAACTGTCTACTCATGTCTCCGATTTCCATATGCACGCAAGGTCTGTCCAACGACAGCATCGTCAATCATGCATACTCCTCCAGAGTAGGAGTCAACTCCTGGGTCCCGAATCGGAAAACCTGCCTCTCCGATACCCAGTTCTCCAGCATACCCTCCACGAATCCTATGGGAACCTAAAACATCAAGGTCAAGTGTCATAAATGATCTCTGTAAACCTGTAACAAATGATATCTACCATGGCGCATACCGGATGCCACAAAAATGACATACTATCATACCATGGCTAGCAGCGTCAAGAAGACATACCAGGTAGTGTGCCACAAAAATGGTTGAGTATCTCTTGGACATACATACATATACATAATAACATGCATAATACAAGAAGACATCAATATGATATAGGGAATGAAAAAAGATCATCCAGTATATCATCATCTAATACATCTTTGATACTGTATCTCTTTGGGACATACATACACATCTCAACATAACATAAAAGATATATGCGAATGATAAAGCTACAATAGAGGCCTGGCAATATGATATGTACATCGGGAATGAAAAATCGATGTCTACATAATCAATCTCCTAAGTATATCATCATCACTACATCTTTATGTCGGCTAAAATATCTGATGGAATCTATGGGGCGAAGCTACGCAACATCTCAACAGAGATTAAAAGATTAAAAGATATACGCCTCTGAAGAATGGGGCAAATCTACATCGATACCCAATGTCACATCTACATCGTCCAATCACTCCATGAAAGTCGTCTGCTCGAAAATCGCTTTGATGTGCCAAAATTTTGTAATTACTTTTAATAATGAATAAAATAATATTATTTATTATTATTACGTGTTGAGAAGATGAAGGTAGATTCATAACCTAGAAACGCGTCGAGCGACGTCGTAGTATTTTAACTTCGACGTGGGAGAATTAAAGTGTTTGAATTTCTAAAAATCGAAAATAAAAATAATGTTTTTATTTATTATTAGAAATTTTTTAAAAAACACTATTCATCGATTTCTTTGAATTTCTAAAATGAAAATAAAAGTTTTTCGAGAACTATTTTTGAAACTTTTTTGAAAGAAATACGTAACGTTATAATATCGAGGTGAGATCGATTATGTAATAATAACCTAAGTATGGAAAACATAATATTTAGCATGCATTATTGGGACTTAATTTGGGAACGTTAGGTTATTAAGCGTTAAAGGAAGAGAGTTGTGATTATATAATGTGTATACATTATATGAAAGTAAAGAATTAAGTATAATATTATGTATTGTACTATTATGCATGAAGAATGAGGTAACGTATATTACGAATTAATATATGAGTAAGTATATGAAGATTATGCGTGGGGTATAAAGGTGAAGTTATATAATTTAAGGTAATGGACTTGTAGGATTGATAGTCTAATATAGAAGTCCAAGGTATGTGATCATCAAGCCAAAGTGTTTGATTATCATAAGCCCAAACTATTGTAGCATGAGCCCATTAAGAGAGAAGCTAGATTAATTATCAAAGCCCAATGATTTAGACGTGATCCATGGAGCGATCCAAGTGTAAGTGAGTAGACTTGATGGGCAAGGTTAATGTGTGGTGACCAAGTGATGTGATAAGAAAGTGTTGTGGCTGGCAAGTTTACTTAGTGGCTAGATAATGAATAGTAAGGAGGTGGAGTATGAGGAGGTGAAGTGAGGAGGTGGAATAAGGAGGTGGGATGTGCTAATGACCATTCTACCCTAGCTTTTGATAGCCTATAAATACCAAGCTCATTTCAATTTTGTTGGTTTCTATTTCATCCAACTTTTCTCTCAATATAAAGCTATTTATTGGTTAGGAAGAATAAGCCACTTAAGCACTTATAAGCCACTTCAACCTTTGCTAGTTTTCCAACGTGAATTGAAGTCTTAGTCTTCAAGGGTAAGACTCATCTCTTTTATCTACATCTCTTCTATGATAGGATTGATAGGGAAGGGTGATGGTTTGATAATAACATGTAATAAGTTATTAAGTAATGAACTTAAGCCGAATAAGCAACTCGAACATTAATAAGTTGCTAGAACCATGAAGAACGTATCATGTGTTGCCATATGATGATTAATATGTTGAATTTAGCATGAAAACATTGATTAGTAAACTTAAGTTGCTAATAAGCCTTGTGCATGGAGATTTCTAGTTCATAAGTTAAATAAGTTAATGACTTATGGAAATAAGTCAAATCCTATTTTGATTATAATTTGGTGTAGTAAATAACTTGTAATGATCATATGTTGATTAAAATCCATTAAGAACGCTTAGTAATGTACCTTTGCCGGGATTCACACGATTGGACGATTATCGTCGAATTCGTGAAATTCTCGGAATGGAAGTCATATTTTGTGTTTGAAGTCAAAAACGTTAGTTTTCGATGGAGACAAGTCATATTGGTCATTATAGAGTTGCGGACTCGAAAATGACTGAATTCCGACTTAGAACAAAGAAACGAGCGTTGAACATTCACGAACGTTTATCGTTTTCGATAAAAATTAACTAATAGGTGATATTTTAGCAAACGAAGTCAAATAGATAAAATTCTTGCATGAACGCATAGATTATGAAATTTGTGAACCGTAGGCTTTTGAACAGACCAATTCGGACTTAAAACAAAGAAGTTATGCGTCCGGAAAGTTCGTAAAAATTTTTAAAACTGCAAAATTTTCTAAGGCACGAGAGCCATGAAGCCATGTGCGACTCTAAGCTCGAATGGCCATATACATAAAGACGAGGCAGGAGAGGTCGGTGCATCGCTAACTCACTTGCATGTATGATAGTCTCAAGGTAAAACTTGGTACCGCGACGCCAGGTCAAGAAAAATGATGGTGAAGAATGACTTCAAGTATAGAAGGAAATGGAACTTATTAGTAATGAATTAAGATGTAATCATAACATGGTTAAGACATTGTAAGGTACTTGTAAGACACTAATGCATGTTGATTAAGAGTTAATAATCAATCGAAGATTAGCAGAATGTGAATGACGTAATGAAAGCCGAAAATCCTAAATAACGAATCTAAGTTAGGATTTACATTGAGATGAAAGGTAAGATATAATAGTATACATACTTGATTTTATAATACCTAATGTGGTACATTATATGATTATGTATTGTAGAATCATAGAGACTTAAAGTGTACGTGTGTTAATCAGCAAATAGACGCTAAAGGCAAATATTCTAACCCTTGTTCCAGTTCAATCTGAACAAGCTGTGTAATTCATGTATTCTTTTGAATGAAGTTTTTAACGATGAAGTCAAAGCCAATTCTTTCGGCAAGACTTATATTATGAATCTGTCTAGCATGATTAATGTTTACCGAATTATATTGGTATGGTTTTCAATCGAAGACCAAGTATGCTAAAATGTTTTTGTCGTTTAACGACAGGCACGTGAGGTTGCCACAACTTAAACGTATACACGTTTAATGAATGTAGTGTTGATCAACATAGAGTACTATGAGCTGATCACTCAGAAGTGCTCGTAAGCTATGATGGACTTACGGACTTAGTGTCGGGTTGTCCTTTTCAAAAGAACTTATGATATGCTCATAGATTTGAGCCATAATTGTTATTCTACCGAGTATGGTTGTATAAAACGTTTTGAAGGAAAAGAAGTGCTATTTTGAATTATCGATAGTACTTCGTAACTATTGTTCATTTATTAAAGCTATATGAGTTCTATGTTTCAAGCATGTTGTTTATTAAAATTGTAGTACTTGCTGAGCTAGCCATGCTCACTCTTGTTTGAACCATATGAACACGCCCAAGATCGAGCTGAAAGGCTCTCAAGAATAAGAATAAGGCGCAAGAAAGATGAACCCTTAGATACTTATGTAATAGTATAGGTGAACGATTGTAATATATTTGATATTATGACATGAACAAACGAATGGGTTACAAAGAACCTGGGAAATGTAATATTATTTTGGATATATAGAAGTTATATTAGTCCTTTTGTGACTATTCAGTTGAATGAATGAATGAATGAATGAATGGTAGTACCGTACAGCACCATTTGTCGGGTTGGAAAAGTCCCGGATTTGGGGGCGTCATTGGTTGGTATCAAAGCATTAGGTTAATAAACTTAAGGAGGGAATTAAAAACCTTAAGTCATAACCTTAAGAGGAGTCAAAGAAGTACAAGAAGAAAATAACCTTATAAAAATGCATTATGATTATGTTATGTGTTTTATTATTCTACTAACATGTACTAATCAACTTAATTGTGTTGTGTAGATGTCAGGAGTAAACGAGATGTTTGTTAGTGATCAAGCCATTAGTGAAGAGTCGGTGAACCAAATAGAGGTTTTACCGAACCCTATAGCAGCAAAGCCAGATGTAGTGATTATTGAGTCTGGAGACTCAGAGGAAGCTGATTATATGTCAGTGTTTGACATGATGATAGAGGTGGAGGTAGAGACAGTCTCCTTTAACCCAGTGGCTATAGCAGCTGAGATAGCTCCTGGGGGGTCGATGATGTCTCTGTTCACGTTAGTGTTGGATAAAAATATCCATTACTGTCAGGAGGTTAAGGAGCTTAAGGTAGAGCTCCAAATTGTTAGAGAGGACAAGACTGATGTCGAGTCCATGTGGGAGCAGGAACACGACGAGAGGATTATGGCTAAGGACAAAGTTCATGATTTAAAGCACGAGGTCTTTGAGCTCAAGGAGGAGCTAAAGACTAAGGTACAGAAGATAGGTAAAATGTCCTATATCTATAGGAGTTCTCATATGGATTTTCAGTAGCAGGTAGCTGGATATCCTATAGAGGTGGGGCAATCACGGCATTCTATTAGCCGTGATATCATTGTCGGTCTTGCCAAGGCAGATTTTGATAATGCCTTGAGGCAGATGTAGATTAGTGGTATTTAAGGTAGTATGTAAATATTTTGTAAGTAGTAGTGATGTAAAGCCCTTTTGTATAGTAAAGGGTAGTCTTTTGTAAATCCCAATTTTTGAAAGCGATAATGGGAAAGTAATGTAAGCGAACTTAGTCGTGTATGTAACCGATGTAGTATTATACTACTGAAGAATGAATATAAGTCCTTTTATGGAAAGCAATGTGTTTTTGGATGTGGACGTTATTGTTTAATATTAAATGATAACTAATAAAGAAAGGAATAATAACGTAATGTGTTTATTATATCGACAAAATGCAGCGCAGAGAAGAAAGTGCAACGTAACCAAGAAACAAACATAAATCAACCGAGGAGGTCCAAGTTAATCCGATGCAGGAGTTTGTTAACTTAATAACCACCGCATTTAATAGAATAGGGCTAATATCCCCATAAATCCGGGAGTAGCACGAGCTACGACCTTTAAGGATTTCAAAAGTGTGGGTTCGCCGGAGTTCAAAGGAACTACGGACCCAATCGAAGCCCAAACGTGGGTTAAGGAAATAAAGAAGGCATTTGTAATTGCAAATGTCGACGAGGGCCAGAAGGTTGCCTTTGCGACCTATATGATGAAGGGAGAGGCCAATTTTTGGTGGGAAGCCAATCGGGCTAGGGTTGGGATAGCGAATTTGACGTGGGATAGGTTCAAGGAGATATTCTTCGAGAACTACTTTCCCACGAGCATGCAAGGAAGGATGGAGATGCGGTTTCTCTAGTTTAAACAAGGGGACATGACTATTCCCCAATACGCTGCCAAGTTCAATGAACTGGCGAGGTTCATTCCACATCAAGTGGATACCGAGGTAAAGAAGGCGCGACGGTTCGAGCAGGGCTTGAAACCCTGTCTCTATAACCGTATATCAGTGTTCCAAAGTACTTCTTTTGGAACCATTTTAGGGAAGGCGATAATCGCCGAAGGTGGTAGTGAGGCGTTGAGCCAATACCACAAAGAAAATAAGAATAAGGGAAAGGTTGATGGAAGAGTCAGGATTGAGGGAGCCTGTGGAAGTGGCGAGGGTCAGAAGATGAAGGTATTTAGCTCTGGGAATACCAGAGTGAAGCAAGGAGACCCGAAGAGAAGAATGGAGGCATGCAAACCTGTGGGAAGACTCACTTAGGAGTCTATCTCAAGGGGAAGGCCGTCTGTTATAATTGCGAATAGGAGGGGCACATTGCGCCAAATTGTCCAAGTCCGAAGAAGAACCATGGATGCTTTGTGTGTGGATCAACTGACCACATAGTGAAGAACTGCCTGAAGAAAGGGACGGACGGGAATCGGGGCGCTAATAGTGGTAAGTTAGCTACTAGTGGTCCAGCGCAACCAGGTAGGCCGATGGGTCGTACCTTTAACATGACAGTCCAAGATGCGGTTGCATCAGCGGACGTCGTCGCAGGTATTATTCCGATCAATGATATCAATGCGTATGTGCTGTTTGATTTGGGTGCTACTTGTTCATTTATAGCATGCGATTTTGCTAGACGATTAGGATTACTTCCCGAAAAGTTGTCTATACCTTTAAATATTAAGGTAGCAAACGAAGAGATAATTCCTATTGAAAATGTTCATAGGAGTTTTTGCGTAGATATACGGGGTTGTAAATTATCGGTAGATTTATTACCAATAAAGTTAGGAGAATTCGATGTAATTCTTGGAATGGATTAGTTGGTAAACCATGGGGCAATTATAGATTGTCAAAAGAAATGAGTGAACATTAAGATGTTAAAACAACCTCAGGTAGTATTTTACGGGAATAGATCGCTAGGACGTTCGTGTTGTTTAACCATGACACAAACTAGGAAATTATTGAGGAAGGGGTGCGTAGGTTATCTGTGCCATGTTGTTGATACCCAGAGAGTGGTAGCAACCATGGAACAAATACCTATAGTGAGAGAATTCGCCGATGTATTTCTGAGTGAATTGCCTGGTCTTCCGCCGGATAGGGAGACAGAATTCGTGATAGACATTGTGCCAGGAGCGGCACCAGTTTCTAGGGCACCGTATCGTATGGCGCCAGTGGAAATGAAGGAGTTGATGGTGCAGTTGCAAGAACTGTTGGATCGAAGTACATTCAGCCGAGTGTGTCACCGTGGGGAGCACCGGTACTGTTTGTCAAGAAAAAGGATGGATCGTTAAGACTTTGTATCGACTATAGAGAGTTGAACAAGTTAACAATAAAGAATAAATACCCATTGCCTAGGATCGATGATCTCTTTGATCAGTTGAAAGGGGCTAAGTATTTTTCTAAAATAGATTTAAGAACGGGGTATCATCAGTTGAAGGTTAGGAAGGAGGATGTGCCAAAGATAGCATTTAGGACTCGTTATGGTCATTACGAGTTTTTAGTGATGTCGTTTGGGTTGACAAATGCACCAGCTGCATTCATGGATATGATGAACAGAGTGTTCAAATAATATTTGGACAAGTTCGTCGTGGTGTTTATAGATGATATTCTAGTCTACTCTAAGACAACAGAAGATCATGATGAACACCTAAGGTTAGTGTTAGAGACATTAATGAAGGAGAAGTTGTACGCGAAATTCACGAAGTGTGAATATTGGTTAGAGATGGTGCAGTTTTTAGGTCATGTCATTGACCATGAGGGGATTTCAGTGGATCCAGCGAAGGTGGAAGCCATGATGAATTGGGAATAACCAAAAACGCCGACTGAGGTGCAGAGTTTCTTAGGGTTAGCTGGTTACTATCGAAGATTTATCCATGATTTTTCAAAGATAGCTACTCCGTTGACTAACTTGATAAGGAAGATGGTGAAGTATGTGTGGACAGAGAAATGTGAGGACAGTTTTCAAGAATTGAAGAAAAAATTGAGTGAAGCGACTGTTTTGTCATTATCCGATGACACAGGAAATTTTATAGTTTATAGCGATGCTTCGCATAGAGGACTTGGTTGCGTGCTCATGCAGCATGGCAAGGTCATTGCGTATGCATCTAGGCAGTTGAAGGATTATGAGAAAGTTTATCCTACTCATGATCTCGAACTGGCCGCAGTAGTTTTTGCTCTAAAGATATGGAGACATTATCTTTATGGAGAAAAATGTGAGATATACACGAACCACAAAAGTCTAAAATATATCTTCACATAGAAGGAGTTGAATATGAGGCAGAGGAGATGGCTGGAGTTGATAAAGGATTACGACTGTGAAATCCTGTATCACCCTGGAAAAGCCAATGTAGTTGCCGATGCCTTAAGTAGGAAGGGTCGGGAAAAGTTGTCTTTGTTAACGGCTCAAACTGAGTTAATAACAGAGATGGCTAGGATGGAGTTGGAAGTGAAGCTGCCAAGTGAAATGGGACAAATGTTGTTTGCAACGGAGATGCAATCTACCATCGTAGAAAGAGTCAAGGAGGTGCAACTCAAAACTGATGAGTGTGACCGTATAAAAGGAGCGGTGACCAAATGAAAAGGATATAGTAAATACAGTCTTGATAACGAGGGGTTATTGAGATTTGAAGGAAGAATTTGGGTTCCAAATGAGACGGAATTAAAGGAGCAGGTTCTACAAGAGGCTCATAGTTCAAGGTTTTCGATTCATCCTAGTAGCACTAAGATGTATCAAGATCTTCGACAGAGTTTCTGGTGGCCGAACATGAAGAGAGAGATAGCCGAATACATTAGTAGGTGCTTAACTTGTCAGAGAGTTAAGGCCGAACATCAACGACCTAGTGGCTTGTTACAGTCATTAGAAATTGTGAAGTGGAAATGGGAGAATATCACGATGGATTTTGTGGTAGGACTTCCGACTACTCAGAAGGGGTATGATGCGATTTGGGTAATAGTGGACCGGTTGACGAAGTCGGCTCACTTTTTTCCAATTAGGGTTAAGTATAACTTAGACCAATTAGCTAGACTTTATATTAAGGAAATAATCTCTAGACATGGAGTGCCAGTATCGATTGTGTCAGATCGTGATCCACGATTCACGTCGAACTTTTGGAGAAGTCTACAAGAGCAGTTGGGAATGCAGTTGAAGCTGAGTATAGCGTATCATCCACAAACGGATGGACAGAGCGAGAGGACAATTCAGACGTTAGAAGATACGCTAAGATCTTGCATCATGGATTTCAAGGGTAGTTGGGATGATCATCTACCGTTAGTGGAGTTTGCATATAACAATAGTTATCATGCAAGCATAGGTATGCCACCTTACGAAGCTTTGTATGGGAGAAAATACAGAACGCCACTGTATTGGGATGAGGTAGGAGAACGCCAAATGTTGGGACCGAAATTGGTGCAATGAGGACGGCGGATATTGTCGAGAAGATCCGGATGCATCTTCTAGTACTCAAGATGCAGATGTAAGAAGAAGTTTACGGATCCTCATAGAGAGAATCGAGAGTTTGAAGTAGGTTCGTACGTATTTCTAAAAGTATCTCCCTGGAAAGGAAAGATACGTTTTGGAAAAAAGGGGAAGTTAAGTCCGAGGTTTATAGGACCTTTTGAAGTATTAAAACGGGTGGGTGAGGTAGCTTATATGATAGCGTTACCTCCAGACCTAGAATGAATACATAATGTATTTCACGTGTCGGTATTGCGTCCTTATAAGCCAGATTATAAGCACGCGATAGAATATGAGCCTCTCCATGTTGAGAAGGAACTAACGTACAAGGAAACGCCGATTAAAATTATCGATAGAAAAGAACAAGTTCTATGGAGTAAAGTCATACCTTCCGTGAAGGTGATATGGAAGAACCACGATGCAGAAGAAGCAACGTGGGAGTTAGAAGAAATGATGAAAAATAATTACCCTCAATTATTTGTGTAATTTTTTTTTTTAGCGAGATTCTGGGGACAAAATCCTTATAAGGGGGAGAGAGTGTAACGCCCCGGAAAATCGAACATTTTGTAATTACTTTTAATAATGAATAAAATAATATTATTTATTATTATTACGTGTTGAGAAGATGAAGGTCGTTCTATAACCTAGAAACGTCGAAACGTCGTAGTATTTTAACTACGTGGGAGAATTAAAGTGTTTGAATTTCTAAAACGAAAATAAAAGTTTTCCGAGAAATTTTCTGAAAACTTCATCGATTTCTTCTCGAAAACTATTTTTGAACTTCCGAGAAATACATAACGTTATAATATCGAGGTGAGATCGATTATGTAATAATAACCGAAGTATGGAAATCATAATATTTCGCATGCGGACTTAATTTGGGAACGTTAGGTTATTAAGCGTTAAAGGAAGAGAGTTGTGATTATATAATGTGTATACATTATATGAAAGTAAAGAATGTAAGTATAATACTATGTATTGTACTATTATGTATGAAGAATGAGGTAACGATATATACTAAATTAATATACGAGTAAGTATATAAAGATTATGCGTGGGGTATAAAGGTTAAGTTATATAATTTAAGGTAATGGACTTGTAGGATTGATAGTCTAATATAGAAGTCCAAGGTATGTGATCATCAAGCCCAAGTGTTTGATTATCATAAGCCCAAACTGTTGTAGCATGAGCCCATTAAGAGAGAAGCTAGATTAATTATCAAAGCCCAATGATTTAGACATGATCCATGGAGCGATCCAAGTGTAAGTGGGTAGACTTGATGGGCAAGGTTAATGTGTGGTGACCAAGTGATGTGATAAGCAAGTGTTGTGGCTAGCAAGTTTACTTAGTGGCTAGATAATGAATAGTAAGGAGGTGGAGTATGAGGAGGTGGAGTGAGGAGGTGGAAATAAGGAGGTGGGATGTGTTAATGACCATTCTACCCTAGCTTTTGATAGCCTATAAATACCAAGCTCATTTCAAGTTTGTTGGTTGTTATTTCATCCAACTTTCCTCTCAATATAAAGCTACTTATTGGTTAGGAAGAATAAGCCACTTAAGTACTTATAAGCCACTTCAACCTTTGCTAGTTTTCCAAAGTGAATTGAAGTCTTAGTCTTCAAGGGTAAGACTCATATCTTTTATCTACATCTCTTCTATGATAGGATTGATAGAGAAGGGGGATGTTTGATAATAACATGTAATAAGTTATTAAGTAATGAACTTAAGTCGAAATAAGTTGAATAAGCAACTCGAACATTAATAAGTTGTTAGAACCATGAAGAACGTATCATGTGTTGCCATATGATGATTAGTATGTTGAATTTAGCATGAAAACATTGATTAGTGGACTTAAGTTGCTAATAAGCCTTGTGCATGGAGATTTCTAGTTCATAAGTTAAATATGTTAATGACTTATGGAAATAAGTCAAATCCTATTTTGATTATATTTTGGTGTAGTAAATAACTTGTAATGATCATATGATGATTAAAATCCATTAAGAATGCTTAGTAATGTAGCTTTGCCGGAATTCACACGATTGGACGATTATCGTCGAATTCGTGAAATTCTCGTAATAGAAGTCGTATTTTGTGTTTGAAGTCGAAAACGTTGGTTTTCGATGGAGACAAGTCATATTGGTCATTATAGAGTTGCGTACTCGAAAATGACCAATTCGACTTAGAACGAAGAACGAAAGCGCCGAGCGTTCACGAACGTTTATCGTTTTTGATAAAAATGAACTCATAGGTGAAATTTTAACAAACAAAGTCAAATAGATAAAATTCTTTCATGAACGCATAGATTATGAAATTTGTGAACCGTAGGCTTTTGAACAGACCAATTCGAACTTAAAACAAAGAAGTTTTGCGTCCAGGAAGTTCGTAAAAATTTTCAAAACTGCAAAATTTTATAAGGCACAGAGTCCGCGCCGCGGCGTGACTCTAAGCCTAGAATGGCCGCAACGGAGCGCGAGGCCGGAGGCTGGTGTATTGCTAACTCGCGTCGCAGAGCGAGTCACAAGGCAATACTTGGCGCCGCGGCGCCAAGTCAAGAAAAATGATGGTGAAGAATGACTTCAAGTGTAGAAGGAAAGGGAACTTATTAGTAATGAATTAAGATGTAATCATAACATGGTTAAGACATTGTAAGGTACTTGTAAGACACTAATGCATGTTGATTAAGAGTTAATAATCAATTGAAGATTAGAGGAATGTGAATGACGTAATGAAAGCCGGAAACCCTAAATAACGAATCTAAGTTAGGATTTACATTGAGATGAAAGGTAAGATATAATAGTATACATACTTGATTGTATAATACCTAATGTGGTACGTTATATGATTATGTATTATAGAATCATAGAGACTTAAAGTGTACGTGTGTTAATCAGTAAGTAGACGCTAAAGGCAAGTATTCTAACCCTTGTTCCAGTTCAGTATGGACAAGCTGTGTAATTCATATATTCTTTCGCATGAAGTTTTTAACGATGAAGTCAAAGCCAATTCTTTTTGCAAGACTTATATTATGAATCTGTCAAGCATGATTAATGTTTACCGAATTATATTGGTATGGTTTTCAATCGAAGACCAAGTATGCTAAAATGTTTTTATCATTTAACGATAGGCACGTGAGGTTGCCACAACTTAAACGTATACACGTTTAATGAATGTATTGTTGATCAACATAGAGTACTATGAGCTGATCACTCAGAAGTACTCGTAAGCTATGACGGACTTACGGACTTAGTGTCGGGTTGTCCTTTTCAAAAGAACTTATGATATGCTCATAGATTTGAGCCATAATTGTTATTCTACCGAGTATGGTTGTATAAAACATTTTGAAGGAAAAGAAGTGATATTTTGAATTATCGATAGTACTTCGTAACTATTGTTCAGTTATTAAAGCTATATGAGTTCTATGTTTCAAGCATGTTGTTTATTAGAATTGTAGTACTTGTTGAGCTAGCCATGCTCACTCTTGCTTGAACCATAAACACAGCCAAGATCGAGTGGACCGAAGGCTCGGACAAGAATAAGGGCAAGGCGAAGACGAACCCTTACATACTTATGTAATAGTATAGGTGAACGATTGTAATATATTTGATATTATGACATGAACAAATGAATGGGTTACAAAGAACCTGGGAAATGTAATATTATTTTGGATATATAGAAGTTATATTAGTCCTTTTTTGACTATTCAGGTGAATGAATGAATGAATGGTGGTACCGTGTAGCACCATTTGTCGGGTTGGAAGAGACTCGGATTTGGGGGCATCACAAAATAATGCCTATTTGGCAAGATCGAAGCCACGCACGCCACAGATTTGAACATGGAAGCCTCTCATAGGCCCAAACCTGCCAACACAAAGGCAACATTTGCTGTCAGTCAACACTCTTAACCTGTACATGTGAAAAGATAAGAGAAATACTCACCAGCAGAAACGGGTAGAATCCTAACCAAGCCTCGGTCAAGCCTTGCGATCGCATCCGCATTACCCTTAGGAAGTAGGCAAAGGTGTAGGAACCCCAATCATAGTCTCATATACGGTCCACGTGTCGAGTGGCGCTGATTAAAGCGAATTACACCGTAGAAGAGTTATTTGCTATGAAGCAGCCCCTAATGATCATCAGAATAATCACCAAAGAATGCGATCCCTGACTCTCACATCATCGGATATAGGCTCACTCAACATCCTACTCGTAGCATCTACGCTCAAAGGACTCAGACGCACGTGCCCCGCCTTGAAAGCGCCTCATGGGAACTCCCAACAAGGATATAACGGCAGTAGGGGTAATATCCGCCATGCAAGGCACTGGATCCCCTCCAAACTCCACACCTATGATAAACCGTTAATCCATCGGCGTCATCATCACCTCATAGTTCAGCAAATGGAGTGACTAAGTTTGGTGAAACCACCGCTCCGACAATGCCCTGACGTAACCCTAGGGACAACGACGGGGAAGAATGGAAAAGAACGTCCCAAATCTCCAGCCATGCACAATCTCTCTATAGTCAACATGCAGAGCCTGATACATGGAGTGGATGATGAACCAGTTCCCTCGAGGCTATGTAAAGCCAGGGACCTACATCAAATACAGATTAACATCGGAACCCTTTGCTCCTCATCAATAGAAAATAAGGAAGATTAAAGATCAAACTTCATACCTGGTTTGCGTGCAGGTAGACTGAAGGATATCGACTCAAGTCAAGCAGAAGATCTGGGTTCGCCACTTGAATACATAGCAAATCCCTACAGGGAACACGTGGAACAGGAGCAGGAACCTCAATCGGTACATCCTCCTCCTCATCCTCGACATCCGACACTTCAACCCAGATAGGACGTATCACCGCCTCCACCAAACGACGAGCTTGTCTAACAGAACGGGGTCGAGGTACTTCAGAAGCCCTCCTCCGTACACCAGAAGTGGTCCCGCGGGAACTACTCAGCTGATCCGAATCAATAATATCTGGACAACAAGTCTCCGAATTACCTAAGAAAAGGTGTGGTAAATTCTTACCTGGAGCTTTTGAAAATGCATTTTATGATTACATGCATGCATGCATTATTTTAATATACATCTACAGTATAGTTAAAAATGCATGACTACCCAATGCCTACGTTTTGAAAATTTTTGCCATAGCCCCCTTGGTAAATGGGACTATCGACATGCACATAGGCATGACTAGGTGGCCATTCAGTAGCACACATACCAACAATCATATACATCCTACACGCATTAATACATCATAGTAAAAAATCTGTAAGTGTAGTTTAATTACCAAGGTTAGTTTACTTTTCTACCTGTACTAATTTGTCCTCAAATAGGATAAGAAATGACAGTAAAAGGTACCAATTTGACTGCTTCAAAAGTTAATTTTTTCACATCATTATGTTCAACATGGTTTAATACTAACATTTACTATGTTGAATATTTTTTATCATATCATATCAGCATGCATATTCACTACTATGTGTCTAAGTGCATTTCATGTGATAAGTCATTTTCCAACGAATAAAAACTGGAAAAGAATACATGCATATGTTACCAGGACAATGAAGAATGCTTGTACGAGGACAGAATATACAGAAAGTTATCCGAACTCAGCAGGTCTGAAGAGAAGCTCTCAGATTTCCTTCATCGCGCAACTTGAAAATAACTTATGAAAGCAACCTGCAGGGAATATATACCCACGGTTGGCCACAGGTCCACCTGCGGCAGCTGTAGGTGAACCTGCGGCACCCCTATGTGGGTCCCACACCTCTGGCTCACTCTAGTTAGAGTTGCAAAGGAGGTCTCACAAGCTAAAAAGGCCAAATCATGAATAAAAACGCTACGCGATTGAGCGGAATAACTTGGAATCCTGGTTTTCATGGGCCACAATCTGGTCCCATATTTCACTCATTCGTATTCGCTGGCATACAAGGTATACTATACCAATGGCCTCAGCTTTTACAATGCTTGCTCGATAATACCTCATAAAGGTTCGATGCCGTCAATGCAGGGTCATAACCCTAGACGTATCCCCGGTGGGGGTTACAATGCCGAAGTTATGACATAATGAACCTTCCCCGACAGGGGTTAAAATGTCAAAGTTATGAAATAATGACATATCCCCAGCGGGGGTTACAACGCCGAAGTTAAGAATCATGTACGTATCCCCAGCGGGGGGTTACAACATAATTCAAACATTGATGCACAAATCAATGAAGGTCAAGCAACCTTGACATTATCCTAGCCGATGTTAAGTAAACCTATCGAAGCAACCTTTCCCAGAAAGGGTTATAAAGCGATGCAACCATTGATACACACATCAATGAAGGTGAAGCAGCCTTGACAAATGCACCTAGTAGGGATCTATCCGGTGATACACACATCAACGGAGGTCGATGGCGACCAACAATACAGATTTGTTAGCGAAGAATTTCAAGCGTGATGATGGAATATATTATAAACATCCTCAAATAGACAAAGCTTTATCCCCACAGATCTCTTGTACATAAGAGGTACCTCTATGGAGTAAAAGTCTGTGTCTAGATTCAAGATGAGAGCCCCAACGTCACTGATTGTCATCCCAACAGGATTAACCGGCAATCATTTCATTTATGCATCATACATTTGAATCATGTTGCTGCACATAACATCATGTTTATCTTGTTGCATTTCAAGTGTCTAGGATTCTTTATCCTATCCATGCCTTGCATTGCATGAATATAATAAAGAGGGGCATCTGTAGATACTCAAAATTTTCTGCACACCTGCTACTGACATTGCATGAGGGCAGATTCATCTTTCGGATATAACCTTGGAAGACAGCTCACATCCATTCTGGATACTACCGGAAGTTCAGTCTCAACCCCGAACACACACCGGGAACATCATTTCAAACCCTGGAACACACATCGGAAGGATCATTTCCAACCTCAGAAATAACCCTGAGTTTTGTCCTTGGCAATAACCCCAAGGAATGATGTTGCAGTTCCGGTGATAACTCCGGAAATGCTTATTTCAAGTGCATGCTATCAGCTTCAAACCAGACCTCCTACCGAGGCACTCATACCTCAGACCTGGAGCTAACACCGGGCAGACAGGCACTTTCACAGATGACCTTGTGGCATTCAAACACTTGCAGCAGTCCAATCTCAGATGTAACCCTGAGCAACGTCTGATTTCAACTCAAACTGGTGATAACCCCAGTGAGGAGTCAAACGTCATCTTCCCACCTCAACACATGCGCGTTGTCTCAACACTTCATAGATACATACATAATAGTGTCCTACAAGAACCAAGGAGTTCCAATCCTGAGTGACTATTACGCGTGGCAGCACACCATATAGAATTTGATGCTTAAATACCATGGGCATTGTGAGACCCCAAATTTTATGAAATGAAAGTATTCAATTTTCTTATAATTATTCTATTTAGTAAATGGTTAAATTGATAAAAGGTTAAAGTTAAGGGTGATATGTGAAATTTTTTTAAAGTAAACAAGTTGTCATAAAATAATCGGTGATAAAAGTATAGTAATACGCATGGTTTCATAGTAGCACACGGTATTGATTATTGATGTTTACGTGAGAAGTCACTCAGTTATACTCAATTATTGCTACAGTAATTGCTGCATCATATTATTGATTCAATTATTGTCATAGTATCATCTGCATAATATGTTATATTATTAAATCAATAATTGAGATGACAAAGTTATTCATATTATTATTTACAATATTGACAATGTCTAGAAGTTCTGTCAAGGAGAGGTTTGGTCACCTAATTGCGCGCCAATTAAGGAGAAATCCTTATCGGAAAGCCCCTCTTTCTTGGGAATGACCTGGTTGTTAAATATTGTGAATTATAATATTAATGATGAATAAGTTCGTGTTGATTAAAGATGAAATTGATAGTTCCATTGTGTTGGAATTATTAGTGTTAGTGGAAATCAACATTTATTTAGATAATAATTAATGTCTGGAGGTTATATTGCCCAATCGAGAAAATAACTAGATAAATGAGCAATTAATTACTATTAATTCACATGATTATAACTATTTGTTCACATGTGTGTACTATTGATTCACATTCTTGTACTATTAGGGGAGGTGGTGCAAGATTGATAATACTTGCATGACTAAGTTAAAAATGGAGGTATAGATGGAGGTATTATACTGTATTTCGTATTTTCACATGTCTAGAACTATTAATTCACATGATTTACTATTAAATGACATGATTTACTATTAGGGGAGATGGTGCACGTTTGATAATACTTGCAGGACCAAATTAAAAATAAAGGAAAAGAGGAAGTTATTATACTGTAATATTCTAAGCCTCAAAATGTGCAATTATTGAAACTATATTTTTCTATAAATAGAAGCTCATTCTTCCTTCATTTTTCACCAATTCACTAAAGCTATAGAGCAATTATTATAGAGAGAAATTATAGAAAGAAAGAAGAAGAGAAGTCTGCTACCTCACTATTCCAGTATCCAGTTTTTCTTTTAAGGTAAGGGGTATTATTTCTTTCATATTCCTAAAGAGAGCTTCTATTATTCCATTCTTTATTATTATGTTGGAATAACCTGTCTAAGCGACGTACCGCATACATGGTAAAATTCTTCTATTATTCCATTCTTTATTATTATGTCAGAATAACATGTCTATGCGAAGCACCGCATATATGGTGAAATTATTCTGTTATTCCATTCTTTATTAATCTGTTGGAATATCCTGTCTGTACAAATTACGCATGACCTGGTTCCAATCTTTATTATTCTATTGGAATATCCTGTCTGTGCGTATTACGCATGACCTGGTTCCATTATTTATTATTCTGTTGGGAATAACCTGTCTGTGCGGTCTATCGCATGCCTGGTGAATTCTTTTGTTATTCCATTCTTTATTATTCTATTGGAATAACCTATGTATGCGGAATACCGCATGCATGGTGAATGACCTTTCGTATTCATTCTTTATTAAATTGTGGAAATGATCTGTCTACGTGGATTACCGCATGGCGGATGAAAATCCATTTGCAGTTTCGTATATCCTATTATACTCGTATGAGATATCATTTCTTTTGTACTCGTCATGAAATATCACTTTATTTGGTATTTTATTTACGAGTTACTATTCATGGGTTACTATTCACTCATGTATTATTCACTTGTGTATTCGGGGCACTTTTTGTGTCGGAGTACTATTCATGATTTACTATTCACCCGAATATTATTCACTCGGGTATTTGGGGTACTTTTCATGTCAAGGTACTATTCACGAGGAACTATTCCCGAAGTACTATTTAAGGGGTACTATTTATCCAAAAAATATATTTCTTTTCTGTCCAAATTATTTTTGGTACATGAATATTATTCTTGAATTTTACTCTACAAAGCAGTATCATGTTGACAATTTGGACGTTATTGATTTCTGCATAAATTAAATTATAAATCTTTAAAAATTATCCTTGAACTTGTTCCGTGACACCCCTAAATCTAGGTACTTCATTCCCAAAGAGATTTGGTGCTCACAATTCAAACATTCATATTATCTACCCAAATAAAATAATATTTGAATCATAAAACCTCCCCTTAAATAAGGTTACATCATTAAGTTCAAAAACATCCCAGGTTATCTAACCTTTAAGCATCATTCAAATGCGGAATTAAATTATTACATTACATCATTATTAAAAGTCTATGATCAAAACAGTAATCAAAAGTACAAATCCACATCACTTGTACATTTTTCCCTTTCCTTTGCTAGTTGAAGGCTCATCTACCTTCTCAACCTTAGCTGCAATGAGTTTATAAATATGCAAGAGTGAGCAAAACAATTGCACACTGGATATAATAATGAATCAACCGGAGAATAACAATAATAACTGCCAACAAATAGGCTCATCAAAACTGAATAGTACTCTAACAATGATAATCAGGAACTGAAATCCAAAATATGGAATACACATAACTGAGGGTCATAAGACCATGAACCATGTCCACAGTTGCGAGTAATCTTTCAACTCCAACTTTAACAGTCATAAGACTATAAAAGACTCCTCGTACTTAGGGGGATCAGCCCTTCGTACAATGTATTGTGCACAAACATTTTAACGCTACATGTAAGATATCCCCTAATAATAATAGGGTTGTTCATCTCAGTATTTAGAGTACAAGTCTGCACCAAAGAGAGTTTGGTTTGGATAAGCTTTCAAGGGTAATTTGAAGTTCAACAAACATTAACTAGAGGACTAGTTGAATCAATAGTGTTTAATAATCACATCATAAAATAGAACAATTGAGAATCATAAATGAATTGATTGTACATATTAAACTCATGCTTGAAATTACTATAGAGCATAAGTATTCAATAAAATGAATAAAATGGTAAACCTTTGCTTGAACCATAAATAAGCTAAGGTTAGAGTCTTATAACATTGGAAATGAATTTACTGCATGTACAATAACTAATAGCAAGCTGGAAACTAAAAACTTTCCCAACATGGTATTAAATTCATGCAAGGATTAAAACAGTTCAATAATAGAAGCGAGAATTCGAAAAATGCATTCATTATACAATAATAGAATTTAAGAAACTTACTTAACTATAAACAAGTTAGAATGAATCAACAAAATGAGGATTCAAATAACATTAGAGTCGAAGTTAATTCGAATGAACTAAGACGATTGAATTATTCAATCAACAGTTGAAATAAAAAGCTTGCTCAATCAAAGAATTAGGCTACATAATGTAATAATGGAACTAGCTAAACAAAAGTACAGAATTAGGAAACTTGCTCAATGTAAATATAGAGTTAGAAAACTTTCCTTGAGCGTAAGCTATAAAATTAAACTCACGATCACCTACACATAATTTTAGAACCACAATATCTATTAGATATGCTAATATACCATAACATGATCATTACCATTTACATTTCAGAAACTCTAAGTGTTTTACTTCGTAACACTTGTCTAACTTTCATTATGTATACTAAATGACCACATAATGCATTCTTGATTTACTAATCACTTTTAAAATTTTAAATTCACAATCCACATAGCATGACTCTATTTAACCTTATTGTTACATGATTCTCACATTCCATAACCTTAAACTAAGCTACAACGAACAACCAAAGTCTGCAGAATAAATAAACTTCAGTGTCTTAGAATGGCCACTCGCGTGGTGGCATTGAAGTTTCATATGGAATGTCAAGCACACAAATTCTGGCGCTTTCGCGCTTAAAGGTCATCAGCGCATATACGAAGTTGCAAAACCTAGTTTTGCAGAACAGAGCCACGACACTTTTCTTAAGCCAATTAACACGAATTTCACCCATCAAACAGTGATATTAACACGTAAAATAAGTATACCACTATCATAGTCATGATTGCTAAATTATTCAACCACTTAACACAATTTAACAATAACTAAAACTATTTTAATTTCTCAATTTTCATGTTTTTATGAAAAACTCAATTTTCTTGACATTCATCCTAAAAATCATCACTGTGAATTGAATGCATGACCAAATCATCTCATTCAAATTACATTATGTTCGTATCTCAATGAACTAACATCTACAAGCTTCAATTTATGATTTCACATATAAATTGACCATTAAAATTGATACCCAAATAGTTATATATGAAAACATATACATAGTGACAAAATTTCTACTAATATCCTACTGTCGAATAATTTAGCATGAATTTCCTTGTTTGAACATTACTCCAGCATTACAAACATGTATAACCACAATTATCAACTTTATATGTCCATAATTCAACAATTGATTTTAACAGAAAATGAGAAAATTCTTGCCGTGAAATACATATACACGTATATACACACATATATAACTCTAAGGTTGTGAACATACCTTCAATTAGCGTGTAATTCTTGCTACGATCACTAGAATTGTTGAAAATCCTAAGCCTTCTCCCAATTTCTCTCAATTCTTAGTTCTCTCTATTGCCTCTAGACTAGCAAAACTAGAATAAAGCTTTGATAGCCAGTATGTGTAATAACCAAAATGAAAAACTGATATGGGCTTAATACATATATTAAATATATCGGTTACCAACATAACGCATATAATATAAATATATTATTTTATTTATATTATTAAATTTAAATTTCAAAAATTAGAAATATCAAAAGCCCTAAAGCTTGTTTGGCAAACCATTTAAATTTTAAAGAATTAAAATACTTAAGCCTTGTTTGGCAAAAAAACAAATTTAATTTTTTGTTTTTAATTTATTTTAATAAACACTTTAGTTTATAAACTATAATAACATATTATTTTCATATCCAACATTAACCCATTAAATTAATCACATGCTATGTTTTAATTAAATATAGCCTTTTAGAAAATATCACCAAATTACAATTTTCATTATAACTTTATTTAATAATTTAACATATCATCTAAATTATTAAATCAACACAACAACATAACATCTCATGTAACAATACAAACCTCTACATTTAGATCTAATACATTTAGATTCATCAACTCTCACATCAATAAAATATTTATTTAACAAAAAAACACCTCAAATAATATTTATATAACTCAATAAATATTTAAATTACAATTTAAAATTTCGGATCGTTACATGTTCTATTGAATTATTATGTCATTGTCATCATCCTCAAGCTTTTATTGTGATTAAAGTCATCTTTGGCTTACGTGCATAGATGGACTTGGTATGATTATGATCAGGGATTATTCAGTATAATCATGACCGTAATTTGACGAATGATATGGTAAAAGTCGTCATTGGCCTGTAGTGCAAAGATGGACAGGTGTATGACATGATCATGACCACTTGTGATACTAACGAATATCCTTGGTCGTAGTGCAGGGATAATTCGATGATGTGATTGGTAAGATCATGACCATTAGTTAACAGTTGAATGTCTTTGGCCGTAGTGCATTGACAGGAAATTGATTGGTACGATCATGACCATTGGTTTTATAGTTGAATATTTTTGGCCCGTAGTGCAAAGGTAGACAACTGATTGGTATGATCATTGTTATTACATTTGAATATCTTTAGCCTTTGGGGTAAGGATATTGATTAAACATTCTATTAAGCCTTTGTGGCAAGGAGAAACTGTTGGTCTACATGATTATAAATATGAATTGTGGATTTAACTATAATCTTTGGTGGTTTAGGTGAAGAAAGGTGATGGTAGTTCTCTTTATCTCGGGTATGACAAAGAACTGATGTAGAGTATTATATGAATAAAATATTAACGATGGACTTTTAATCTAGAAGAGATAGTAGAAATTATGTACTACTTGACTCTTCTAATGGATTGCTTATTCCATTGCAGTTAAACTTGATGTTTATTGTATTTTATCAATTTAACACTGTTGAAGGCTAAGGATAATTTATTCTGCATTATCTTAGTCATAATATTTCTTACTAGGCTAGTTGAGCTCACCCTTTTGCTTTCTTTTACTCTTCAAGAAATGAGAATATAGCTGGGACTAGTTCGGGGAACGGAGTGACGGTCCAGATGATAGAATTAGTAGTCCTCTCTATTCTGTTAAATAGTGTAATAATAAATGTAATAAGGACTCCATTTGAGTTTGAATATTGTCTAGAAGATAATATTCGTATTAAAACTCTCAGATTATGTTTTGTCATATTTTACACGACTGTTGTATAATTAAGTTGTATTTAAATTTTGTACCATGTATTTGGCGACTCAAGATAGGTGATGTATACCTATTTTTGGGGCGTCACAGTTGGTATCAATGCTTAGGGATATGATCCCTGGCTGAGATGTGAGACTAGAACTAGGAGGGGGGAGACAGGTAATTCCTTCGTTAGTATGACCTACCTAAGTTATTTGGTATTTAATTGATCGGTTAGAGTATAGGGATAATAAGTGGCATGTCAATTAACCCTTATTTTGAAACTATATTCTAGAATGATATCTAAAATACAGGATATGAGAAATGGGAAAATCATGATAGAGAGAAAATAATCGGGAAGGTACAATCCAAAAAGAAAGCAAGGTATTCTCATCTCTTCGAACTACCAGGTACGTAAATTTCGAGGGCAAAATTTCATAAGGAGGGGAGATTGTGAGACCCCGAATTTTATGAAATGAAAGTATTCAATTTTTTTATAATTATTCTATTTAGTAAATGGTTAAATTGATAAAAGGTTAAAGTTAAGGGTGATATGTGAAAAGTTTTCAAAGTAAACAAGTTGTCATAAAATAATCGGTGATAAAAGTATAGTAATACGCGTTGTTGCATTGTAGCACACGGTATTGATTATTGATGCTTACGTGAGAAGTCACTCATTTATACTCAATTCAAAATTAGGTATACATCACCCATCTCGAAGTCGCCACTTACATGGTATGTAATTTAAATACAACTTATTAACATAACTGCTGTATACAATACGACATAAAACGTGAGTTTAAATACAAATATCGCTTCTACTAGATATTATACAAACTCAAACAAAAGTCCTCATTACATTATTATTATCACACTATTTTACGTATTAAATGAGGACTACTAATGCTATCTTCAGACCATCACTGCTTCCCGACTCGTCCCAAATTATATTTATCATTTCCTCAAGAGAATAAAGAAAGAAAGGGTGAGCTCAACTAGCCCAAGAAGAAATATTACGACTAAGATAATGCGTAATAAATTATCAATAGTCTTCAATAATGTTAAACCGATAAAATACAATAGACAACCAGCTTTAATCACAGCCGAATAATATGCAATCCATTAAAAGAGTCAAGTAGAAAATAAAGTCTACTATCTTTTAGGTTTTAAAAGGTTTTTCATCATCATATATAGCCGAGACTCACTTTTAATAAATATTCCACATCATCGAATCACCCCGCACTACTACCAAGGATATTCTTTAAGATCACGACCACAATTATTCATGCACACGCGCCAAGAATATTTTTGTGTATTCATTAATGGTCATGATCATGCCAACAATCGCCCATCAATGCACTACTACCAATCGAGGATTTTTATCACATCATTTGTAACATTACTACCATGATTACAATCGGTCAGTCTCTCGTCATAATCATACCAAGTCCATCTATGCACTACAAAAAAACGTATTTACTTTCAAAAAAAATATAAATACGAGGATGATGACAATGATATAAGAATTCAATAAAACAAGTTCAAGAATTATTTTATCCAGAATTATTAACGCCCAAATTGTCAACATGATACTGCTTTTGTAGAGTAAAATTCAAGAATGATCGTAAGAATATTTCCATGAAAAAGATATCGATGAAACGCAAATATCAAGGATATTCTACTAATTTCATGGAGTATAGAAGTCAAAGTTTTAACCAACCGGGTATAATAAAGAATGGAATAACAAAAGAAATCACCATGCATGCGATAGATCAATGCATGTGTTATTCCAATGTAATAATAAATAATCTAACCAAAGTCGTGAAATTCACAATCGATGTGATGTTCCAATGTAATAATAAAGATGGAACTGCATCCTGTAAAACACACGATAGATATTCCAATGTAATAATAATAAAGATTTTAACCAGTCCTGTAAAACACACATGATGATGTTCCAACAGTAATAATAATAAAGATTTTAACCAGTCCTGTAAAACACACGCATGTGATGTTCCAATGTAATAATAAAGATTTTAACCAGTCCTGTAAAACACACGCATGTGATGTTCCAACAGTAATAATAATAAAGATTTTACCAGTCCTGTAAAAACACATGCATGTGATGTTCCAATGTAATAATAGAAGAATGTCACCAAGTATAGGTAAACCACTTATACAAAAGTTATTCCAATGTAATAATAAGCAATGGAATAACAACAACAGCTTTCTTCATGAATAAGAAAGAATAACACCCCTTACATTTGGTAGAGATTGAATATCGCAGCAGCAGGTAGTAAGAATAAAATACTCTTCTTCTTTCTCTTATTCTCTCTATACTTTCTCTCTCTATAGCTCAATGAATTCGTGAAAAATAATGAAGCCCTAGGCCTCTATTTATAGAAGATTTCTAGCTTAGCACCGCCGTGTGAAAAGGCAAGTGGCTCGACGAATCGGGTTCGACGCTCAGAATGTGAAACGACAAGTGGTTCGACGCTCAGTGTGTGAAACGACAAGTGGTTCGACGTCTGTAAAGGTAATTACTATTAACGGTTGTAAATACTATCGACGGTTGGTAAATACTATTCACAAGGGTAATTACTATCGATTTAAAGGTAAATACTATTCACAAGGGTAATTACTATCGACGAAGGTAAATACTATTCACAAGGGTAATTACTATCGACGAAAGGTAAATACTATTCACAAGGGTAATTACTATCGACGGTAATTACTATTCACAAGGGTAATTACTATCGACGAAGGTAAATACTATCATCGATGAAGAGACTCTTAGATGATGACATATGAGAGCCCCATAAAATAATCAAACTTACCACAAATCATACCACAAATCATAACACATATTTAATCTTTCAATAATTATTAATCATTTATAACTTGTCGCCTCCAATTATTGATTTAATACTATAACATATTATACGATGATATCGTGACAATAATCAATCAATAATATAAGAGATATGATGCAAAGAATTATCGAAGTAATAATCGAGCATAAATGAAGTGACTTCTCACGTAAGCATCAATAATCAATACCGCAGGCTACTACGCAACCACGCCAGACATCGCATTTTTTTACCACCGGTAGTAGTTCAACAGCTTTTAATTCAGAATACCTCCGCCGTTATTTTTATAAAATATTTTTGTCGCTTTCAATCCGACAATAATGTCAGGGGGGTCCACCAATGATTGAGCCATCAGATTTAATATTCCCTAACAAAAAGAATATTCCCCACCAAACGAATATTTTATAACAACTTGCATACTTTGCAAAATTTATAAATATTACCCACAACTATAACATTATATCAAATTTATTCCATAATATTCAAAAATAATATTTATAGAAAAATTCATCTTTATTTATAAAAGTCGGGTCTTACAACCTCCCTTCTTATGAAATTTCGCCTCCTCAAATTAGGGTACGCACTGTATGTCAAGAGGTAAGGATACCTTGATTTCATTTCGCATTCTAACTCCCAAGTCATTTCCTCAACATCGTGGTTCCTCCATAAAACTTTCGACTTGAGGTATAACCTCGAGCGTAGAATATGTTCTTTCTTATCCAAAATTTGAACAGAACCTCTTCATACGCCAAATCTTCCGCTATTTCGTCCTATTCTAACTCAATAATATGGTTCGGTCTTTCACATATTTACGTAATATAGATATGTGAAAAACGCTATGAACACGAGACATATTTCAAGCAGAAAAGTTTAGTCTATAGCCACGCTCCTACTCGACGAGGATTAAAATGGACCGATGAATCGAGGATTAAGTTTTCCTCTCTTTCCAAATCTTGTAACTCCTTTCCATGGAGCAACTTTAACAACACACGATCTCCTATATCGAATTCCACGCCCTTTCGATGAAGATCAAGATAACTCTTTTGTCGATTTTGTGAGGTTTTTATACGTCATTTTGATCATTTGAATCTTTTCCGTAGTCATACGCATCAACTCCCGGCCCCAACAACGCTGCTTCACCCACACTCATCCCAAAGATACCGAGAACGACACTTTCTTCCATACAATGCTTCAATGGAGCCATGCCAATACTTGCTTGATAACCGCTGTCAGAGGGAAAACTCCACCAATGGTAAGAACTTGTCCCAACTCCCTTGAAATCAAGGACACAGTAGTCTTAATAGATCTTCAAGAGTTTGAATAGTCCTCTCCGATCGTCCGTCTGTCTCGAGGATGATATGCCGAAGCTAAATCGTAAGTCTGCGCTCATAGCTTTTTGCAACCAACCCAAAATCGTGAAGTGAATCTTCGGTCTCGATCGTAAACTATGGATACCGCATACCATGCAGCCTTACAATCTCGCTTATGTACATACGAGCAAGACGCTCAAGTGTATAAGTTTCTCAGATTTGCAGAAGAAATGAGCGTACTTGGTCAATCTATCAACAATGACCCAAATCGCATCAACGCCTTGAGAAACCTTAGAAGACCCAGAACGAAATCCATGGTAATGTGCTCCCACTTCCATTCTCGAATTTCAAGTGGTTGCAATGGACCTTTTGGTACTTGATGCTCCGCTTAACTCGCTGACAAGTTAGACACCTTGAGATAAAAAATAAATATCTCTCTCTTCATATTGCTCCACCAAAATGTATTTATTTAATATCATGATACATTTTGGTACTCCTGTGATGGATTGCAAATGGTGTGTCAGGCGCCCATCATGATATTATACTTTAAATCGTGGTCGTTAGAACACAAAGTCCGGAGTCGACTCAAGTATTCCTTCTTCATCGATTCTTGCTTCCTAAGATAAGACCTTCTTGCACTTTCTTCCTCATACGATCACCTCCGTGTCCAGTAGTAGCTCGAGCAGCCTTTAACTTTATCAATTAAAGTCTGCTCTACTCAGATACTCGCTATCATCACACGCGCCCCTCGAGTCTTTAATTAATTCTATCTCCATCCTTTGCAAGTCACACAAAATGGGCTCATACGACAATATCGCACTCAGATTTGCATATGATTTTCTACTCAATGCGCCACCTACCACGCTTGCTTTTCCCAGATGGTATCGATGGTACGATCATAATCTTTCAATAGCTTCAAGCCAACGCCGTTGTCGCATGTCGAGTTCCTTTTGAGTGAAGAAATATTTGAGGCTTTTATGATCCGTAGAAGATCTCCACTTTCTCCCCATACAAGTAATGCCTCCAAATTTTAAGTGTAAAGATAATAAATGCTAACTCTAGATCATGAGTAGGATAATTCCTCTCATATTCTTTGAGTTGTCGCGAGGCATAGGCTATAACTTTTCCATGTCGCATAAGAACACATCCCAACCCTTTGCCCAAGCATCATCAGAGATGACAAATCCTCCGAGCCGATGGTATTGTCGTAACAAAAATCAAATAAGTCTCCTCTCGAAGTTCTTGAAAACTCTTCTCACATTCTTCGCCCCAACCGAACTTTCAGATCTTTCCGAGTCACCGAAATAATGGAATAGCGATTCGAGAAAATCCTTCCACGAATCTCCGATAATAACCAAATAAACCGAGAAAGCTACGATTTCTATTAATCGATTTAGGTTGTTCCCACTTTTAATAGCTTCAATCTTTGGGGTCAATGATATTCCACGACTTGATACCACGCGCCCGCAAGGAATGCTACTTCTTCAAGCCGTAACTCGTGATTTCTTCAACTCGCATAAAGCTTATATTCACGGCTTTTGGAGTGTCACCAAGTGTTGCTCATGATCTTCACTACTTTTTGAATAAATAAGGATGTCATCAATAAAGACGACCACAAAGTGATCTAAATATTCCTCAATACTTGGCTCATCATATCCATGAAGGCAAAGAGAGCATTAGTCAATCCAAAGGACATGACTAGAATTCATAATGCCCGCATCGAGTTCTCGAAAGCCGCCTTTGAATGTCACGGTTCTAATCTTCAATCGGTGATATCCTAACGAAGATCAATCTTTGAAAAGAATTTGCTCTTGCAACCGGGTCAAACAGTCATCAATACGCGGGTAATGGATACCTATTTTTGATGGTGACGGATTCAACTCCCGATAATCAATACAAAGTCGATACTCCCATCTTTCTTCTTCACGAATAGTAATGTGAGCACCCCAAGGAGAAGTACTAACGACTAATAAAGCCAATGTCTAACAATTCCTCGCAGCTTGGTCTTTAACTCCTCAAGTTCAATAGAGCTATTCGACATGGGCTTTTGGAAATAGGTTTTGTACCGGTTCAAGGTCGATACAAAATTCAATTTCACGCCTGGGGTAGGCCAGAAGTTCTTCTGGGAATACGCCAGAAATTTATTAACAATAGAATATCGCTTAAAACCGATTTATTTTTATTTAAATCAGCGATATGAGCTAAGAAAGCTTTCGACATCCGCTTTTCAATAAACGAATAGCTTTATGGCTTGAGATGACCGTGATTGATTTTAATGGTTTGGTCGTTTGAATTCGCATAATAGGTCGATTAGGAATATGAAAGCTAACAACCTTACGAAAAACAATCAATTTTTGTATGATAAGTAGTTAACCAATCAATCCCTTGTAATCACGCCAAATGCAAGTATTTTTAATGAAATAAGATCGATGTAATGTGAGGGTACCGATTTGAACCAAACAAGACTTATAAACAAAGGGATGTAATGAAGGTTTCTCCCAACTGAGTTTCCACAGATAAGTCAAAGTCTAATTTCTCCAGAGTCAAATTTAATCGATGAGCGCAAGTAGAGAAATAAAAGAATGGGTAGAACCCCAGATCAAATAAAGTATGACTTCATTAGAGTTTATGATAAGCTTACCCGTGATGACCTCATTCGATTCTCGCTTTTTGGGAGGTCACAACAAATGCTCTCCTCAGACTACCGGCTTTGAATTTTCTCGACGGCCTTTGGTGCTCTCCATCCTAGCTTGAATTTGTCTTCTGTGAAACGACAAAATCGAGCTAAGTGACCTTCTTCCACAATTATAACACGCTTTGACTAAGCATGACGCAGCTTTGATCGATGTGTCCCTCTCCTCCGCATTTGAAGCATACGATAGTGGTCTTTCTCCTTCCTTAACAACGGGTGCCAGTGTCGACGACGCTTTCCATCATCATTGAATCTCCTTTTCTTGAAAAATGTCCATTCTATTGTTTTGGCCCCGACACACCGGGTGGTTACCATATCCGCCCGCTGATTCCTCCACGCTTGTTGTCACCGCCGACTATTCTCTCGCCGGTATTATAATTTTGCTTACCGCTTCTTTTTAGTCATAGGCTGACTCATTATCGCGCTTCCACTAATCGAGCCCTATTTACAACATCCTAATACAAACACGCTTTATGAGAAATAAGATGTCGACGATTCTCCGCTTCAAACCTCTTAAAAACATTCGCGCCATTCTCTCTTCATTATCCACCAAGTGGGACGAAACCGTGATAACTCCGCAAATTTTGCCTCGTATCATGACACCTGGCCATATTGTTTTGTTCCAACTTGATAAACTCCACCTCCTTCATGTGGCTAATACTTTCAGAAAGTATTTGTCGCTGAATGCCTCCCCGAACTTCTCCCAAGATATCTTCAAGACAAATTGTCGAGTACGCTTTACCCGATTCCCACCAAGAATCCGCCTCCGCCGCAACAACATAAAGCAAGCAAGGGAACCTTTGCTTCTTCTCTGAGCATCCCAAGACATCAAATATCTTGGTAATCTGCTTTATCCATGCTTCCGCCAAGTGGTTTTGCTTCCTTAAACTCCGGTGGTCCCAGCCTTAAATTGTTTAATGGTGACCGCCGAGAGTTTTCCGTGTTTCCACCCCACGCTTTTGGATGAGTCGCCTCGCCATCATTGCCGTGATAAATCGTGATAAAGCCTCCGAACATTTGATCATTCATCATTTGGTCAAGGTTGTTGTTTGATGAGGATTGTCGCCTTCCCCGATGCATTATCTCGATTATCGATATGTGGTGAATCAACGATCGCTCAAGGCCCATCATATTCTCAACATTCTCGATGTCATTTTCAGACATCGCCACAAAACAAAAGGTTAATCGACATGTAACAAATTATCCTTATCTTCCCACCAACCAATAAAATAAAGACATAAACTTAGTAGGTCATACTAACGGGGTATTCCTGCCTCCTCCCTCCTAGTACTATTCTCACATCTTAGCCAGTGATCATATCCCTAAGCTCGATACTAACCGCGACGCCCCCAAAATTAGGTATACATCACCCATCTTGAGTCGCCACTTACATGGTATGTAATTTAAATACAACTTATTAACATAACTGCTGTGTACAATACGACATAAAAATCGTGAGTTTAAATACAAATATCGCCTTCACTAGATATTATACAAACTCAAACAAAAAGTCCTCATTACAATTATTTATCACACTATTTTACGTAATAGTGAGGACTACTAATGCTATCTTCAGACCATCACTGCTTCCCGACTCGTCCCAAATATATATTATCATTTCCTCAAGAGAATAAAGAAAGAAAGGGTGAGCTCAACTAGCCCAAGAAGAAATATTACGACTAAGATAATGCGTAATAAATTATCAATAGTCTTCAATAATGTTAAACCGATAAAATACAATAGACAACCAGCTTTAATCATCAGCAATGAATATGCAATCCATTAAAAGAGTCAAGTAGAAAATAAAGTCTACTATCTTTTAGGTTTTAAAAGGTTTTTCATCATCAAGTATATAGCCGAGACTCACTTTTAATAAATATTCCACATCATCGAATCACCCCCGCACTACTACCAAGGATATTCTTTAAGATCACGACCACAATTATTCATGCACTACTACGCCAAGAATATTTGTGGTATTCATTAATGGTCATGATCATGCCAACAATCGCCCATCAATGCACTACTACCATCGAGGATTTTTTATCACATCATTTGTAACATTACTACCATGATTACACCGGTCAGTCTCTCGTCATAATCATACCAAGTCCATCTATGCACTACAAAAAAGCACGTATGACTTTTTCAAAAAAATATAAATACGAGGATGATGATGAAATGATATAAGAATTCAATAAAACAAGTTCAAGAATTATTTTATCCAGAATTATTAACGCCCAAATTGTCAACATGATATCGCTTTTGTAGAGTAAAAAATTCAAGAAGAATGATCGTAAGAATATTTCCATGAAAAGATATCGATGAAACGCAAATATCAAGGATATTCTACTAATTTCATGGAGTATAGAAGTCAAAGTTTTAACCAACCGGGTATAATAAAGAATGGAATAACAAAAGAAATCACCATGCATGCGATAGATCGCATGCATGTGTTATTCCAATGTAATAATAAATAACGGAACCAAAGTCGTGAAATTCACACCGATGTGATGTTCCAATGTAATAATAAAGATGGAACTGCATCCTGTAAAACACACGACATAGATATTCCAATGTATAATAAAGATTTTAACCAGTCCTGTAAAACACACGCATGTGATGTTCCAATGTAATAATAAAGATTTTAACCAGTCCTGTAAAACACACGCATGTGATGTTCCAATGTAATAATAAAGATTTTAACCAGTCCTCCTGTAAAAACACATGCATGTGATGTTCCAAAAAATAATAATAAAGATTTTACAGTCCTGTAAAAACACATGCATGTGATGTTCCAATGTAATAATAGAAGAATGTCACCAAGTATAGGTAAACCACTTATACAAAAGTTATTCCAATGTAATAATAAGCAATGGAATAACAACAGCTTCTTCATCAATAATAAGAAAGAATAACACCCTTACATTTGGTAGAGAGATTGAATACCGCAGAAGCAGTAAGAATAAAAAATACTCTTCTTCTTTCTCTCTTATTCTCTCTATACTTTCTCTCTATAGCTTGAATGAATTCGTGAAAAATAATGAAGCCCAGCCTCTATTTATAGAAGATTTCTAGCTTAGACCGCCGTGAAAAGGCAAGTGGCTCGACGACCGGGTTCGACGCTCGAATGTGAAACGACAAGTGGTTCGACGCACCAGAATGTGAAACGACAAGTGGTTCGACGTCTCGTAAAGGTAATTACTATTAACGGTTGTAAATACTATCGACGAAAGGTAAATACTATTCACAAGGGTAATTACTATCGATACTATTCAAAGGTAATCGATACTATTATTCACAAGGATAATTACTATCGACGAAGGTAAATACTATTCACAAGGGTAATTACTATCGACGGTTAAATACTATTCACAAGGGTAATTACTATCGACGGGTAATACTATTCACAAGGGTAATTACTATCGACGAAAGGTAAATACTATCGATGAAGAGACTCTTAGATGATGACATATGAGCCCCCCAAAAAATAATCAAACTTACCACAAATCATAACACATATTTAATCTTTCAATAATTATTAATCATTTATAACTTGTCGCCCTCAATTATCGATTTAATACTATAACATATTATACGTATGATACCGCGACAATAATCAATCAATAATATAAGAGATATGATGCAAAATTATCGTAGTAATAATCGAGCATAGCGAAAGTGACTTCACGTAAGCATCAATAATCAATACCGCAAGCGCTACTACGCAACTAACGCCAGACATCGCATTTTTTACCACCGGTAGTTCAACAGCTTTAATCTGTGAATACCTCCGCCGTTATTTTTATAAAATATTTTGTCGCTTTCAATCCGACAATAATGTTGTGGGGTCCACCAATGATTGAGCCATCAGATTAATATTCCCCCTAACAAAAAGAATATTCCCCACCAAACGTAATATTTTATAACAACTTGCATACTTTTTGCAAAATTTATAAATATTACCCACAACTATAACATTATATCAAATTTATTCCATAATATTCAAAAAATATATATTTATAGAAAAATTCATCTTTATTTATAAAAGTCGGGTTCATATTTTCACATGTCTGTAACTATTGATTCACATGATTTACTTTTAATTCACATGATTTACTATTAGGGGAGATGGTGCACGTTTGATAATACTTGAAGGACCAAATTAAAAATAAAGGAAAAGAGGAAGGTATTATACTGTAATATTCTGAGCCCCAAAATGTGCAATTATTGAAACTATATTTTTCTATAAATAGAAGCTCATTCTTCCTTCATTTCTCACCAATTCACTAAAGCTATAGAGCAATTATTATAGAGAGAAATTATAGAGAGAAAGAAGAAGAGAAGTCTGCTACCTCACTATTCCAGTATCTAGTTTTTCTTTTAATGTAAGGGGTATTATTTCTTTTGAATTCATGAAGAGAGCTTCTATTATTCCATTCTTTATTATTATGTTGGAATAACCTGTCTATGCGAAGTATCGCATATATGGTGAAATTCTTCTGTTATTCCATTCTTTATTATTATGTTTGAATATCCTGTTTGTGCGAATTACTCATGACCTTGTTCCATTCTTTATTATTATGTTGGAATATCTTGTCATGCATATAAAGCATAACCTTATTCCATTATTTATTATTTTGTTGGGAATAACCTGTCTATGTGGTCTATCGCATGCCTGGTGAATTCTTGTGTTATACCATTCATTATTATTCTGTTGGGAATAACCTGTCTGTGCGGTCTATCGCATGCCTGGTGAATTCTTTTGTTATTCCATTCTTTATTATGCTGTTGGAATAACATGTCTACGCAGACTACCACATGGATGGTCAATGACCTTTCGTATTCATTCTTTATTAAATTGTGGAAATGATCTGTCTACGTGGATTACCGCATGGCGGATGAAAATCCATTTACAGTTTCGTATATTCTATTATACTCGTATGAGATATCATTTCTTTTGTACTTGTCATGAAATATCTCTTTATTTGGTATTTTATTTACGAGTTACTATTCACCCAATTACTATTCACTCTAGTATTATTCACTCGGGTATTCGGGGAACTTTTCGTGTCTGAGTACTATTCACGAGTTACTATTCACAGGTTACTATTCACCCAAATTACTATTCACCTGAATATTATTCACTCGGGTATTTGGGGTACTTTTCATGTCGGGGTACTATTCATGAGGTACTATTCACGAAGTACTATGCATGGGGTACTATTCACGGGGTACTATTTACCCGAAAAATATATTTCTTTTCTGTCCAAATTTTTTTTGGTACATGGATACTATTCTTGAATTTTACTCTACAAAGCAGTATCATGTTGACAATTTAGACGTTATTGATTTCTGGATAAATTAAATTATAAATCTTTAAAATTTATCCTTGAACTTGTTTTATTGAATTATTATATCATTGTCATCATCCTCATGTTTATATTGTGATCAAAGTCATCTTTGGCTTACGTGCATAGATGGACTTGGTATGGTTATGACTAGGGATTATTCGGTATAATCATGATCGTAATGTGACGAATGATGTGGTAAAAGTCCTCATTGGCCTGTAGTGCTAAGATGGACAGGTGTTTGACAAGATCATGACCACTGGTGATACTAACGAATATCCTTGGTCGTAGTGCAGGGATAATTCCATGATGTGATTGGCAGGATCATTACCATTAGTTAATAGTTGAATGTCTTTGGTCGTAGTGCACTGACAGGAAATTGATTGTTATGATCATGACCATTGGTTTTATAGTTGAATATCTTTGGCCCGTAGTGCAAACGTAGACAACTGATTGGTATGATCATTGTTATTACATTTGAATATCTTTAGCCTTTGGGGTAAGGATATTGAGTAAACGCTCTATTAAACCTTTGTGGGAAG
The DNA here is from genome assembly GCA_020205615.1 of Panax quinquefolius. NCBI lineage: Eukaryota > Viridiplantae > Streptophyta > Magnoliopsida > Apiales > Araliaceae > Panax > Panax quinquefolius. The sequence goes on along the minus strand of JAINUW010000432.1, from coordinate 199,158 downwards.
GATAAACTATTGGTTTACATGATTATAAATATGAATTGTGGATTTAACTATAATCTTTGGTGGTTTAGGTGAAGAGATGTGATGATAGTTCTCTTTATCTTGGGTATAACAAAGAACTGATGTTGAGTATTACAGGAATGAAATATTAATGATGGAGTTTTAATCTAGAAGAGATAGTAGACATTATGTTCTACTTGACTCTTCTAATGGATTACTTATTTCGCTGCAGTTAAACTTGATGTTTATTCTATTTTATCATTTTAACACTGTTGAAGGCTAAGGATAATTTATTCTGCATTATCTTAGTCATAATATTTCTTACTAGGCTAGTTGAGCTCACCCTTTTTCTTTCTTTTACTCTTCAGGAAATGAGAATATAGTTGGGACAAGTCGGGGAACGGAGTGACGGTCCAGATGATAGAATTAGTAGTCCTCACTATTCTGTTAAATAGTGTGATAATAAATGTAATTAGGACTCCATTTGAGTTTGAATATTGTCTAGAAGACAATATTCGTATTAAAACTCTCAGATTATGTTTTGTCATATTTTACACGACTGTTGTATAATTAAGTTGTATTTGAATTTTATACCATGTATTTGGCGACTCAAGATGGGTGATGTATACCTATTTTTGGGGCGTCACAGGTATGGTCCCCTCTTCCAGACTTCGTACAACCTCTAATCCATGTCATTGCGTAACTCTCGACACAAGCAGTCCGAATAAGGTCTTATATTCCTCGTTCGGATGCTCAGATTGAAGTTCTGCAAGTTCGAGCGGACATTACAGTGCACGAGTGCAAGTCATTCGAGACGACAAGACCCGTGGAACCCGGGGCACCCCGGGCAGCCGCAGGTGCTACTGCGGCTGCCGCAGGTACACCTGTGGCTCCCCCTCTATAAATAGAGGGCTTGGGGTGGCCATTTGTAAAAAGGGAGAGAAACAAGGAAGCCCTATCCAATTTGCTCTGTACACACCCATATTGAGTGTTTGCACTTTTTTAAACACCTGTTAGCTCACATATAGCTATACATTTACCGGCGGGAGTTGAGTGTTTATCCATATAGAATCATAGAAGTCTGCATTGGCAGCCCACTGTAAGCCTTCTCACACTCTATAAAGCCTTTCTCTTCATCTTTGCACACACTATTTTACACATTGAGAGTCGTGTTGTGTGCGTTTGCCTGGACTTCGGTCCTTGCTTTACTTTTCTGTTTGTATATATATATATATATATATATATATATATATATATATGTATATATTTCTATATGGACTAACATTATCGAGTGATTTCTCGATTGAGCCTGCACTTACGCTGAGAAGCTTACTTGCTTATATATATATACTTATATATATAATCATTTTGTTGAGACATATCGATGTGCCCGGATTTTACATCCTATATGCGTATCGCTTATATATATATATATATATATATATATATATATATATATATATATATATATATATATATATATCCATTTTTTATATCCGATAAGCCTAGATTTTATATCCTGGTGTATTTACTACTTAAATATATATATATATATATATATATATTTACATTCTATCAGCACATATAGTTTACTTCACGCCTTTCTTTTACTTTTTATTTCAGGCACAGAGTTTACTTGACGCCTTTTACTGCTTTTATTTACATTTAGACCCTTTGATTTTTACTTCATGGCGGTTGATCGCTCATTTATCGCTTTATTTACATTTTGATCCCCCATGGAGTCGCTTGCAGGTGGTTGATCATGTCCATATATATATATATATATATATATATATATATTACCGCTTTATATATATATATTTACATTTTTATATATCCCCATTTCGATCCCCCATGCTTTCAGTAGTGGTTGATCATGTCTGTATATATATATATATATTTACAGTTTTTATATCTATAACTGCTTACTGTTTTCCATATAAACTGTTGTATCATGTTAGCCTTGGAATCATGTGATCACAGATTCAGTCTACTGAATCTAGATTCGGTTCCCGTGATGGACATTTTTTAGATGTAAGCAGCTTGTACATTATTTATGGTGTCTGAATTTCCATGGATGGTTGTCATGCCGATAAGGAGTTCAGCACTGCTGTATATTATTTTCTCGAAGATGCCTCGCATCTCAAAAATAAAAGCAAACAAGCCGAACATTTTACTAATAAAATGGAAGTATGAAAAGGTCTCAATTCCTATTGAGCACAGGTTTAAAAAACCTCTTTTACAAAATTAATTGCTATATCTTGCTTAAAACTGAATTTTTCTATAAATTCAAACCCTTTGTATATAGGTGTGAACGAGGCCTCGCACTACTTTCAAATAATTGCACATTGATCCACACACACACACATTCATATAACAGTTTCTTGAAAAGTGCCTTACCGTAACAACACGGATGTTGAAAGTGCCTAACACCTTCCCTCCGCATAATCAAGCCCCCGAACCCAAATGAATCTCTGTTTCACACACCCGTTTAGCAGTGTTACATCACTTGGTCAATGTGCAAACCTTTTCGGTTGCGTTGGTGCAACCAGTTAAAAACACCAACTGGCGACTCTTAAAGTCAAATCGTCGAAATTATACATGTCAGACCTTTTTCACTTATTTTTTCAAACAAATCTCACATAACATGAGAACAGCAAAGAACAAGTAACGAAAAGGGACAAATAAAATATCCCAATGTCGACAGTAGTGTTCAACGAAAGTTGTTCACCTAAGAAATCTCGATGTTTGACCATAGTTCGGGCAGAAAGATTACTTAGGAAGGGTTGTTTAGGATATTTGGCCAATATAGTTGATACTCGATAGGAAGGAGCAAAACTAGATCAAATACCTTTAGTTAGGGATTTTCCCGATTTATTTCTGAATGACTTACTAGGTTTACCTCCAGATAGGGAAATTGAGTTCGTCATTGATCTTGCACCAGGAACGGCACCAGTTTCTAAGGCACCGTATAGAATGGCACATTTAGAACTGAAAGAGTTACTCATACAATTACAAGAACTCTTAGATAAAAAGTACATACAACCTAGTTTTTCACCCTGGGGAGCACGATTATTGTTTGTAAAGAAAAAGGATAGAACTATGAGGTTATGTATAGACTATAGACAATTAAATAAGTTAACCATTAAAAATAAGTATCCTTTGCCAAGGATTAATGATTTGTTTGACCAATTAAAAGGGGCCGAATACTTTTCAAAGATTGACCTTAGAACAGGTTATCATCAATTAAAGGTAGGAAAGGAGGATATGCCAAAAATAGTGTTTAGGACACGCTACAGACATTATAAGTTTCTTGTAATGTCTTTTGGATTGACAAATGCACCGGCGCCATTTATGGATTTAATGAATCGAGTGTTTTAACCATGCTTAGACAAATTTGTTGTAGTATTTACCGATGATATTCTGGTATACTCGAAAATAAGGGAAAATCATGTTGAACACTTGGGGGTTGTTTTGGAGATATTACGAAAGGAAGAACTTTATGCAAAGTTGTCCAAGTGTTAATTCTAGTTAAAGAGAGTTCAATTTTTAGGTCATGTAATTGACAAAAATGGAATATCAGTAAATCCAACTAAGATCGAAACGGTTGTGAATTGGGAACAACCAACAACTCCAACAGAAGTAAGAAATTTTCTCGGTTTAGCGGGTTATTATCGGCGGTTTATAAAAGATTTTTTAAAAATAGCAACCCCATTAACCAATTTAACTCAAAAGATGGTGAAATACGTCTAGACAGATAAATGTGAAGAGAGCTTTCAAGAGTTGATGAAATGATTGAGCATGGCTCCAGTATTGTCCTTACCAGATGATACAAGAGGGCTTGTAGTATTTAGTGATACATCACACAAAGGTTTAGGGTGTGTGTTGATACAACATGGGAAAGTGATTGCTTATGCATCATGACAACTCAAAGATTATGAGAAGAGGTATCCTACTCATGACCTAGAGTTAGCCGCTGTAGTTTTTGCTCTAAAGATTTGGATACATTACTTGCACGGGGAGCAGTGTGAGATATATACAGATCATAAAAGTCTAAAATATATTTTTACACAAAAAGAGCTAAACTTAAGGAAGAGAATGTGGTTAGAACTGATAAAGGATTTTGATTATGAAATCTTATATCATCCAGGTAAAGCTAATGTCGTGGTTGATGCGTTGAGTAAAAATAATCAAGAAAAGTTGAACGCAATAACCCCCAATGATAGGTTAATAAAAGATTTTGAAAATTAGGAAATTGAGGTGGAATGTCTAACTACCTCTACCCAAAAGTTATTCATTATAGAGGGAGTTTCGTCTCTAATTGATAAAATAGAAGAGATGCAGGGAAAGGATGAAGAATGTCAAAAGTATAAGTCCAATATAACTCATATTAAGTATAACAAATTTAAAATAGATAACGATGGAATAATAAGATGTGAAGATAGAATTTGGGTTTCGTTAAATCAAGCCTTAAAAGAAGAAATCTTAAGAGAAGTTCATAATTCTAATTTAGCCATTCATCCTGGCAGTACTAAAATGTACAAGGACTTAAGTCGACACTTTTGGTGGTCGAATATAAAAAGAGAGATAGCCGAATGGGTAAGCAAATGTCTCACGTGTCAAAGGGTTAAGACTGAGCATCAAAAGTCGAGTGGTTTACTTTAACCCTTACCAATTTCTGAGTGGAAGTGGGAACATATAACCATGGACTTTGTTGTAGGCCTTCTAGCTACACAAAAAGGGCCATAATACCATTTGGGTAATAGTTGACCGCTTAACCAAATTAGCTCACTTTTTACCTATTAAAGTTACTCATAACTTAGACCACTTTGCAAAGCTGTACATCAACGAAATCATCTCTAGGCATGGAGTACCTATTTCTATAGTATCCGATCGAGATCCACGTTTTACTTCAAATTTTTGGAAAAGCCTTCAGAAACACTTAGGTACACAATTAAGATTAAACACAATTTATCACCCTCAGACTGATGGACAGAGTGAGAGAACCATACAAACATTAGAGGATATGTTGAGAACATGTATCATAGACTTCAAAGGAAGTTGGGATGATAAGTTACCTTTGGTAGAATTTACTTATAACAATAGTTATCATACTAGCATAAGTATGCCACCTTATGAAGCCTTATATGGGAGAAAATATAGAACACCTTTGTGTTGGGATGAGGTCAGGGAAAGGCAAATGCTAGGACATGAAATAATTCAACAAACTACTAAAACCATCAGAACTATACGTCAACAATTATAAGTATCTCAAGATCAACAAAGGAAATACGCTGATTCATATCGTCAACAATGAAACTTTAGCGTAAGAAGTCACGTATTCTGAAAGTAGTACGCACACAAGCCAATCATGTTTGATGATAAAGTATATACTTTGTAAACAATCTTATTCATTTATTAATAAAAATTATTAATTTATTAAAGGCTTTTAATTATCTACATGATGCTATTTTATAATATGTGATAAACTCATAGTTTTAAGTAATGCTTTTAGAATAATGATGATGATCATTCTAATGAGATCTAAATTCATAGAAAGCTTAAAACTAAAATAGTTTCCAATCGTTGGATTACTAAATTAGGGATTAATAAATCCGGATAGATTGGTACATACGTTGCTTTCTCATTAGATGAGGATGATTGATCTGATGATAATTTGTGTGGAGACACTAAAGCAAGTATGTAGGTGCTTATTAGAGAATAAGATCACTGAACGTGGCTCACTAAAGAATACCTAATGGAGTTTTACTTGCCTGACAATAGGAATTCCTATAGTGATAGTAGTACAAGTGATCCTTGGACTTTAGATCATCATAGTATCTTATGTATGATGAGTTATACTTTGAGTTATTCTTTAAGACCCTTAAGGGATATCAAAGGGTATGCTTGGGTATAATAAGTTATACATGGAGATAATGTATGATAAATAAAGAATCTATCACTTCTAGTAAAAGAAGAGAAATGTCCTATGTGATTCGATAAATCACAACCCTGTGACGCCCCCAAATTCGGGTATCTTCAAACCCGACATATGGTGCTACACTATACTTATAATCATACAATCATTCCATTGAATTACAATAAAATGAATGTATTTACTATCTTCTTATTACAATCAAAGTATAATCCTTCCCAGGTTCATAAACCGATTACATCATTCGTTGTTCATAATGTATTATACATACAAACATACTAGTCTATTACACGATGATTAAGTATCCATCTTAGCCTTGCCCTTATCTCTCTTAGCATTCTCAGGACGTTCATCCTTAACTGCAATCATATAATTCATGCAAGAAGTGAGCATAACAAGCTCAACAAGTTTTAACAAAGGATAACAGTAATACCACATTCGTGAATTATATGACAATTCCTACATAACTGAACAAATAGTTATGAAGTATTATGAAATAGTAATACTTTAACATTTCATATCATCAATTTCCAAAGTATAGAGTAGATTAGGAATTCTGAACCGGTCAATAGACCATGAACATTAACTTTTTATTTTCATTCTTGAAAAGGATATCACAACATTAAGGTTGTTCATCGAGCACTTCTAGGTGATCAACCTATAGTACTCTATGTTGATCGACACTCATTCATTAAACATATTTACGTTTAACATTTGGCAAACTCACGTGCCCATCGAATAATCGTTGAAAAAAATACTTTTGTTTGTTCATAGACAAACCTTACCTTCACATCTGTACCAATCACTTGGCATAGGATAGCGTTCACATTTCTATATAGAAAGATATGAATATCAATCAATCTATATCTTACGAGTAGTCTAGCCGAATTAAATCTGGCATCGACCCTTTCTTTAAAACCAGTCGTGCAATTCAGTACAATGAATCACATAAAACTTGCCTAACTTAAAAGTTAGACAAGCGTTAAGAAAACTTGCCTTTCAGCGTCTTCAAATAACTTAATCGACTGACCACAGCCTTTACAGAATCTACATGATATATTCACATAGCACACTGTAATTAGCTATCACATAATTATTCTTATTGTTCCTACAAACTTCTTTCACTTCTAAGTCTTTGTTAACTAATTAACTATAATATAGTCAACTAAACTTATTACCCTTCGTCCCGACTTATTAACAAACTAATGTTATTAACCAGACTCTAACATTGTTGGCGAAGTACCAACGGTGTTTACCGATTAGGATTCATCTATAACACTTCTTGTTTTTTGTTCATAACTTACTAACATACATTAAATTCCTAAGTTTCAATACCATATACCTTAGTATAGGTACTATAGGAATAGCTTTAATACACTTATGATGTGTACAAACATTACTTCTTTAGGTCTCTGAACAATTGAAATTAAAAACCTTAGTCACTATCAACAACCTTGCACTAGCGCCATGCACAGGCTTCTTAATATTAGGCAGGCATGGCCAGCCAGCTAATTTGTCTGGGTTCCGGCTCTGGTGCCATGCTATGACATTAGACTTTTCTCTAGAAGTGGCGCTATACGCCATTTAGCGAGAGAGCTAACATTATCAGTACAAAGATGCATGCACGACATTTATTGACTACGTCAGCGCCACTACGGACTCCTCACAAACCGTATAATTCCAATAGTTTGAAAATTTTGTGAAATTCCCGAAGCCATAACTTCTTTGTTATAGGTCCGATTTGGTCCGTTCAAAAGCATACACGTCATAAATGACATACTCTACACATTCATATAAGAATTTGACACATTCGAATTCGATAACTCAAAATTCACTATTGAGTTCAATTTCTAAGCGTCCGTAAACGTTAATGAGCGTTCAATGCTCGTTTTCTTCGTTTTAAGTCGTAATTTGACGATTCTCGAACCCACAACTCTTAATTACCCTATCTCACATGGTGACATTAAAAAACAACGTTTTTAAGTCTCACGAAAACTTTCGACCTCCAATCCGGAATTTCAACATTTTCGACGATTAACGTCTATTTCCGTGAAATTCGCTATAACTTCTTTACTAACGTTCTCTAGGACAAATAACATGGAATACTCCATGGATTTCATATCTACATCTTAACCAAGCAAGATGCATATATTAACGTATCGATCGAGTTCAATCGTTTATCAACAATCGATCTCAACAATCAATATTTCCATGGTTTAAAACTATATCGAACCTCATGATTCTTATGATCTCATGACTTATAGAGATTGAATCTATACTAAGTCATCTTTAATCCGCTATACAAGACACATACCACCTATTTATGATTCTCCATGATAAAAGAAAATCAAAAGAGATGAAAATGAGAAACAAGGAGTATTACCTCAAGAACTCTTATGAAATCTCTTGGAAAACTCTAAGTCAAACCTTCCAAAGTGTATGATTTGTGAGTCTAGCTCTCTTCCTCTCTCAAATAATCTAAGTTGGGCAATTGAAAAACTCTCAAATGACCAAACCTAGCTTCCTATTTATAGAAAATAGAATGTAGGGCAATCTAGACATTAAACCCCCACCACCTCGTTACTATTCACTCTTGGTCACCAAGTAAAATGCTTGGTGACCAAGCATTAAGCTTGGCTTTCACACCAAGGCCGACCCACTCTTGCCCATGGGTCATCCCCATGGGTTGCCCCATGGGTTTTACCCATTCGGTGACCCACCGGTTCGATCCACGATTCGATTTTCATGCATTGGGCTTAAACCATCTAACATTGGTCCTTGACTTGGGCTTAACCTAATAAACCCTTGAGCTTGTTCATTCAATTAATTGGACTTATTATAATCCAACCCAAATGAATTAACATTAAGTCTTAACTTAATTTTATAATACGAATCGTATCCTATACGTACAATTCACGTATTCTCTCCGTATACTACTCGTACGATAATCGTATTGTACTTCGTATTTACTCATCACATTACACATAGATACTAATTTGTACCATATTTGTATAACCCTCGCTTTCATTATAACGCAATTCTTCTACGCATTTCATTTCCTTCTCGGAAATCAATATACTCAACCCTTAGGTTTTAAGTCCGCAGGCGAAAACTCTGTTTGCCATAAATGAAATATTATCAGATATTTCATCTTATCTCGATATTCTATAATTACACGTTTCTCAGAATTTCTAAATAATTCCCCGAATAGAAACGGATGAATAGTGTTTTTACTTTTAAATTTCTCTCGAAAAATTTATTTTCGCTCTCGAGATTCTAAATAATTAATTCTAGCACATAGCCGATTACTAACCACATTAGCACATTCTAGGTCATGGAACGACCTTCACATAGCTTACTCACATAATAAATCAATTAAATTCATTTAATTCACATAATCAAATAAAAATTTAATTGTCATAAAAATCCAATTTTCTCGGGCGTTACAAACCCAGTAGTCCTTGGCCAAGGAAAAATAAAATTAGAAAGGAGTTTCTAATTTGCATTATTTGGAGTTGTGCATTTGGGAATCGAAATACATATAATTAAATAAAATAAGACTTGACAGTAATTCCATATCTTATATTTAATTGAGACATTGTATGGTGGAAGAATTGAATTGTACAGTAACTATTTACTCAAAGGTTATTTTATGATTAATGTTGAAATCTATATTATCTGGAAAGTCATTAATCGCTAGGGAGGCTTATCCCTATTTTACAATAAATATTATTTATTTAAATAAATTAATAGTTTAATTTATTTATTTAAATAAGAATAGAATTGTTCTAATTGATTTATTCACAAAGAAGTTTAATATGGAGAACCTAAAGGGTCATACCATAAAAGGAAGAATAATTATTTAAGAAGTTAATGGTATAATTGTAATAGTATGTTATGTGTGTTTAATTTAATCTATGGTGATAGAATAAATTAAATAGCTTAATATTTATTATTTAATATTTTATAAATATTAAATAATAATTAATAAGGGGAGTCTTATTAATATTATTACAATTATTATTATTTTAATTTCTAAAGGAGTTTGGGAATTAATTTAATATTAGTACTCTCATTTATTCCTAATAAAATTAGGAGGCTAATTAATTAAAGGATTTTAATTAATTAAAATAAAATCCAATTCCTTAATTGTTAAGGAGGGTTGCCCATATCTATAAATAAGAGGAGTCTTATTATGGGTGAGGTGGTTGTTGACTTTTTCACAACATACGTGATTCCAATTGTTGGAGAGTACGTTCTTTTTCTATAGAGATAGAAAACTAGAGTTTAGCCAAACAATCATCTTCTTGAATCTTTATTCTTTCTTGGTGGATCACCTCTAGAGGCCAAACACTTGGGTGGCTAATGTTGATCAAAGAAAGGAACCAAACCCAGTGGATTCAAGTTGAACGCGAAAATGAATGGAGGTGAACTTATACCTGAGGAAGCTCGAATCTTCAAGAGGATTATTCTTGTTTTATATCTTTTTGTTTAATTAATAATTGTGCATAAAGGATGATCCGTGTACTTGGTTTGTAAATTTTTTAAAACTCTGATTTTTCCTCGTTTTCGCTTTATTTGTGCAATTTGATTGCGTTCATAAATATTATAAACATAACAGTGGCATCAGAGCCAAACATTTATGCAAATTATTAATTGTTTTATTTGATATGTATATTGATATATCTTTAGAATAATTTAATTGGGCATAATTTGTTGTATAAAATAAAAAAAATCTGAAAACTTGTTGAAAATCGCGAACCAATATTTCGAATTTTTGTTTGCTCGTGATTCGCTGGCAAGGGTGTGGTTATTTTGAAGAATTAGAGATCAAGGAGCAAGGAGCGCTTGAAGACCTGTTTGTAATGGAGCTCGGGTTTAAATGTCATAGTTATATTTAAATATTAATTCTTGCTCCCTAGGTTTAACCTTTTGGTTCACTTGGTGGCTCTAGTGAACCAAACTAGAATAAAAGTCCATAATCAATCCGGGTAAAATATAGTATTCTATATCCCTAAATTTTTTTATATTAAGTCCTAAGCATTCAAAGATATTTGGAATATCGAATGTCGCCTTCTAGCATGATAAAAATAATAGAGCATCAATTAATTATTATAAGTTTGTTGTGTCACCACAAGGCTTATCTTAATTCTTTGAGATGTTAATTTTATCACATTTGATGCTTATAAAGAAAATTGAACAATATTATTTTTTTGTGTCACCACAAGGACAATATTTTTATTTTTTTAATATATGGAGTGCTAGGTTGGACTTAACTTAAATCATTTTAGTTCGGATGTGCACACACTTAACCATTATGATCTAAGAGGCAAAATACAAGGAGTTGCATAGTTGATGTAATTGACAAAAGTTGTCTACCTATTTATTTATATATAGCTTGTTGTGTCACCACAAGGCTATATACATTTGAAATGAGATCCTTATTCTCACTAGCATATCATTAATTAGATATTGTCGAACTATATATATTGAGGGTAATATAGTTTGAAGAAAATAGTGGGAGATACCAATTTAAAACAAGACCTAAATTATTTTGGTAATTAATAAAAGAATGTATGATAAAATGTTGTTAATTAAAAATTCATTTACAGAATTTTACAATTTCTAAATTACTATCACTGTGAAGCATATTAGATGTTATTTATCCGGACCGAATTAAATGGATTGGTTAAGGAAATTGAGAATAGTTCTCAGGACTGAAAAAGCTATCTTATGTCCTTAATACACCTACCCCTGCAATGGTTGCAGACAATGCCTCTGAGAAAGAGATTGCTACTTTTAGAAAGTGGCAAGATGATGCACAGTTGGCTCAATTCATCATGCCTGCATCCATGAGTAACGAGCTTCAGCGTCAGCATGAAATTATGGATGCTCCTACTATATTCCTGCACATCAAGTAGTTGATGGTGAAGAAAGTAGGACTGATAGATATCAGATATCTAAGGAGCTCTTTCGATATGGAATGACCGATGACACTACAGTACAGATAAAAGTCCTTAACATTATCAATTTGATTGATCAATTAGGACAACAGGTTTTGTCATGGATGGAGAGTTGAGCCAATATTTGATCTTGCACTCACTCTCGGACTCCTTTCACAATTGTTGTGAATTTTTCATATGAACAAGCTAGACATCAGCCTCGCTGATTTGCTTAACATGTTGAAAAATGTTGAGAGTCACTTTCCAACCAAGAAAGACCATGTTTTGATGGTAGGGGCGAAAGGATCTTCTAAAAGGAAGAACGATTCTAAGAAGGTAAATAGAAAAGGCATAAACAAAGGATAATAAGAACAAAACTGATATGGATAGCAAAGGAGTTTGCTTCCACCTTAATAAGCCAGGACACTGGAAAAGAAACTGCGAGAACCATCTTGCAGAGGCTAATCAAAAGAAGCTTAATGAAGCTTTAGTTACAAATACAGTTTTGGTCATGAATGAAATAAAGTTTTCTTTAAGTCAAGGTTCTACTTGGGTATTGGATACCGACTTATGTTATCATAATTATAAATTTATGAAGGGACCAAGCAGAAGTAGAAAGCTAAATAAAGATAAGTAATCCTATGTGTGGAAAATGAAGCAAAGGTTGCTGCATTAGCCATAGAAACTTATAGTTTAGCATTGCCTACGGGAAAAATCTATTAAGTCAATAAGTTGTTATTGTTTTCCAATTCTCGTTAGAAACATAATTTCCATTTTATTGTTGGACAATGTAATCTTTGGTATTACATTTAAGAACAATTTTTGTTCTATTTATAATAATAATGTTTTTATAGATTTGGAATATTACTTAATGGATTTTGTATACTTGACTTACGTGAAAATTATTTTGCAAATTGAACAAACTAGTATAAAAAAAGGAGATGATCATTCAAAGAGTTGAATGTGTGTATTTGTTGAAATACAAGTTTGAAAGGTTCAAAGAATTCAAAAGTGAAATAAATTGGCAAAGTATTAGGATTCTTTGATCGGATCAAGGAAGGAATACATATGAAATGAGTTTCTAGATCATCTCAAATGGTTTTCTCACAATGGACGCCTCCTGATACACAATAATTAATTGATGTATCTAAAAGAAAAAATCATACCTTGTTGGACATGGTGCGATCCATGATAATTTTACTGACATTCTAGTATCCTTCTCGGATAATGTCCTAGAAATTGCTGCATATCTACGAAAAAGGTAACCTCAAAATTCGGCCACAAAACTCCATAAAAGTTATGGATAGGAAGGATTCCTAATTTTAAGTAAGTTAAGATAAGGGGTTGTCAAGCTTATGTGAAAAGTTTTCAAAGGATAAGCTTTGGACAAGATTTGACAAGTACAGATTTGTGGGACATCCTAAAGTAAGTTTAGGGTAAATGTTCTATAATCCTACTTAGCAAAAGGTGTTTGTTGCGAAACACTCTACCTTCTAAGATAAAGGTGTTTATCATTGAAGATGCTAGTGGGAGGATAATAGAATATTGAAGAGTTCAAGAACCAAAAAACATTATAAGTCAAATAAGAGGAACATGTAGATAGACCTATTGTACCACAACCGAATCATAAATCTAGAATAGTACCAAAGATACCTGGGAGGTATGGATTCATCATGGATAATGATGATGAGGTAAGTATCATAGAAGATGATGGTCTAGTTACATACGATAAGGTAAGAGTTGTAGACACTCAGAGAAATGGATTAAAGCAAGATTCTCAAATATGGAATATTCGTCTTGATGAAACAAATCAAAATAGTTTGATTTTATCACAAATAAGAATGAACCTGATGTGTACAAAAGGGTTAGTGGGAGCGTTGTGACATTCATATTACTATATGTTGATATAATACGGATAAGGAATGACATGCTAATGCTAGAATCAATTAAGATGAAGTTGTCGAAACATTCCTCCATAAATGATTTGGTAAGAGTATCTTAATTGGGGATACAAATCTATATAGATAGATTAAAGAGGATGCTCGACTTAACCCAAAAAACGTATATTCATTTGATGCTAAAGTCGTTTAGAATGGAAAACTCCAAGAAATGTCTCATATTGATGAGCTATGGAGTGTATCTCTCTAAATAGTCCCCATAGACTCCTGAAAAGAGAGATCACATGAGTGACAATCATGTATGCAAGGAAATATACGAGACCTGATGATGATTTGTCATATTCTGGAGAATATCACTATGCAGTGAATTGGAAAGGTTTCAAACAACAAAGAGTTGCTAGTTTAGTGATAAAGACAAAGTATATAGCTATAAATGAATCTGCAAGTTGATTGTTTGGATGAAAATTTCATTATAGAACTAGGAATAGTTCCTAAGTCTCATCTTGGATCTAAACATGTGTTGTGGCGGTTTTATTTGATTATAGAAATCATTGAAAGATGGGAAATCACTATAAAGAAAGTGGATTCTCAAAAACAACATTACATATCCATTAACTAAAGCTTATCCAATAGCAGGATAATCGTTACTTAGAGAAGAAGGGTATGAGATACCATGACGATTGGCTTTAGTGCAAGTGGGAGATTGAAAGTAGTATGCACACAAGCCTATCATGTTTGATGATAAAGCATATACTTTGTAAACAATCTTATTCATTTATTAATAAAAAGTATTAATTTATTAAAGGCTTTTAATTATGTACATGATGTTGTTTTATAATATGTGATAAACTCATAGTTTTAAGCAATGCTTTTAGAATAATGATGATGATCATTCTAATGAGATCTAAATTCTTAGAAAGCTTAAAACTAAAATAGTTCCCAATTGTTAGATTACTAAATTGGGGATTAGTCAATCCGGATAGATTGGTACATACGTTGCTTGCTCATTGGATGAGGATGATTTGTGAGACCCCAGATTTTATCAATAAAGATTTAAATTTTGTCGAAATAATTTTTAATATTATGGTGTGAATTTGAGATAATATTATAGTTGTGGGTTGTATTTATAAATTTTGCAAAGTATGCAAGTGGTTATATTATATTCGATTGGTCGGGGAATATTCGGTTTAGCAGGGAATATTCGTATAAACGGCTCAATCATTGGTGGACCTCACAACAGAATTATTGTCGGATTGAGAAAACGACAAAAATATTTTATTGAAATAACGGCGGAAGTTTTACCGCTTGATCTTGTTGAACTACTCGGTAGTAAAAGTAAAAGAATACGTGTGGGTTGCATAGTAAGCACACCGGTATTGATTATCGATGCTTATGTGAGAAGTCACTCGGTTTGATTCCATTATTGTTTATTAATAATATGAATTATTATAAATGATAATGACGCTTTTGTTTTATTCAGTATTATTAAAGTAATAAAATGAAACATCTTTTTATATAAAATGTAATACTTTATTAAAGTTATTCTATAAATAGAATATATTATATTTTATTATGCATAGTGTTGCATAGTGTTTTGCATAGTGTTGCATAGTGTTTGCATAGTAAAATGTTTTTATATAAATAGAATATATTATATTTTATTTAAAAGATTTTGCTTTAAATATGGACCGTCAGATTAAAGTAAATCAATCTGACCTGCTCATGGATTAATTACTATGCATTCTATTTTCCTATAAATAGAAGCTCATTCCTTCATTATTTTCTTAGGAATTCACTGAAACTCTAGAGAGAGAAACTATAGAGAGAAGCTATAGAGAGAAAATCTATAGAGAGAAAGAAGAAGAGTATTCTGGTACTTCACTACTTTGATATCCAAAGTGTCTTTTCTTTGTAAGGGTATTATTTGTTGTATTCGTAAGGGATATTATTCGTTTGTATTCATGAAGAGAACCTCTCTCGTTATTCCATTCATTATTATTCTATTGGAATAACTCAGTAAAAGTGGTATACCCTATACATAACTCGTGATATATGCATACCCTATACTTGGTGAAATCCTTATGTTATTCCATCCTTATTTATTCTCATTGGAATAACTCAGTATACGCTGAATCCCCTATACTTGGTGATCTTCTTCATTATTCCATTCTTTATTATTCTGTTGGAATATCCTGTACGTGTGTTTTACACCGCACTGGTTCCATTGTTTATTATTCCGCATTTATTATTCTCGTTGAATATCCTGCATGCATGTGTTTACACCTAATTCACGGTTCCATTGTTTATTATTTAGCATTTATTATTCTCGTTGGATCATCCTCGCTTGGGTGAATTTCACCGACACCGTTCCGTTATTATTATTCTTTGAATAACTTTTACATCTAATCACCGCATGCATGGTGATTTCTTTTGTTATTCCATTCTTTATTATACCCAATTGGTTAAAACTTTGACTTCTATACTCCATGAAATTAGTAGAATATCCTTGATATTTGCGTTTCATCCAAAGATCTTTTCATGGAAATATTCTTCTGATCATTCTTGAATTTTACTCTACAAAACAATATCTTGTTGACAATTTGGACGTTACTAATTCCTGGATAAAATAATTCTTGAACTTGTTTTATTGAATTATTATGTCATTGTCATCATCCTCATGATATATTATGTTATCTTTGGCTTACGTGCATAGATGAACTTAGTATGATTATGACCAGGGATCATTCGGTATAATCATGGCTTGTTATAAATGATGTGATAAAAGTCCTCAGTGGCCTGTAATGCAGTGATGGATAGTTTTTGGTATGATTATGACCAGGGGTGATTCTTAGATAGTCATGACCATTGATAATTTGATGAAAATCCTTGACCGTGGTACAGGGATGATTAGATGTGGTGGTTTATTTATTAAGCTGAGTCTCAGCGATAAAAAATTGATGAAAACCTTTTAAAACCTAAAAGATAGTAGATTTTATTCTCTACTTGACTCTTTTAATGGATTGCATATTCCGCTGCAGTTAAACTGGTTGTCTATTGTATTTTATCAGTTTAACACTGTTGAAGGCTAATGATAATTTATTCTGCATTATCTTAGTCATAATATTTCTTACTGGGCTAGTTGAGCTCACCCTTTCTTTCACCGTTCTCTTCGTGAAATGAGAACATAAATTTGGAATGAGTCTGGGAGCGGAGTAATGGTCCGAGAGGATAGCATTAGTAGTCCTCACTATTCGTGAAATAGTGTGATAATAGTTGTAATGAGGACTCCTTTTGAGTTTGTATAATATCTAGTAGACAATATTTGTATTCAAACTCACGCTTTATGTCGTATTGTGCCTGGCTTAGGTTAGTAAGTTGTATTTGAATTTATATACCATGTAAGTGGCGACCCAAGATGGGTGACGAAACCTAATTTTTGGGGGCGTCACAATTGGTATCGAGCTTAGGGATATGATCCCCAGCTAAGATGCGAGATAAGAACTAGGAGGGAGAGACGGGGAATTCCTTCGCTAGTATGACCTACCTAAGTTTATTTGGTATTTGATTGGTCTGTTGGAGTATAGTGATAATATGTTGCATGTCAATTAACCCTTATTTTGTGGCGGTGTTTGAAAATGGCATCCGAGAATGTTGAGAATAGCAATGGAGCACAGGAGACCTGCTTGATTCTCCACGAGATCAATAATCGGACAATGTGCAACAGGATGGCGATAATCCTCCCGTAAACAACAACACCGATCAATTGATGAATGACGAGACGTTTAAAGGTTTGTAGAATTCATGCAACATCGGTAAAGCGACTCCACATCCAAAACGTAGGTGGAAACACGGAATACTCTCGGTGGTCACCGCTAAACAATTCAAGGAGCTGGGACCAACGGAGTTTAAGGAGAGCCAAAACCACTTCGTGGAAGCATGGATAAAGCAGATTACCAAGATATTTGATGTCTTGGATGCTCCGAGGAGCAAAAGTTTCCTTTACGCCTTTATGTTGCTTGGAGAGGCAGACATCGGTGGGAATCGGTAAAACGTACTCAACTTTCTTTGTCTTGAAGATATCTTGGGAGAAGTTCCAGAGTCGCTTCAACGACAAATACTTTCCCGAAAGTATTCGCCACATGAAGGAGGTGGAGTTTATCAAGTTGGAACAAAACAATATGGCCCGTGTCGCAATACGAGGCAAAATTTGCGGAGTTATCACGGTTTCAATCCCCACTTGGTGGATAATGAAGAGAGAATGGCGCGAATGTTTTTAAGAGGTTTGAAGCCGGAGATACGCCAACATCTTATTTCTCATAAACCGTGTTTTTATTCGGATGTTGTAAATAGGGCTCGATTAGTGGAAGCGATAACGAGTCAACGCAACTAAAAGAGAGCAAAGGAAAAAATTATAATACCAAATGAGAGAGTAGTCATCGAGCGGTGACAACAAGCGTGAAGGGAATCAACAGGCGGATATGGTAACCACTTCGGTGGTAATTAGGGCCAAAATAATAAGAATGGACATTTCAAGAAAAGGAGATTCAACAATGATGGAAAGACGTCAAAGACCAAAGACCTATTGTTAAGGAAGGAGAAGGACCACCTATTATATGCTTCAAATGCGAGGAGAGGGACACATCGATCCGAATCGCGCCATGTCATTCAAAGCATGTTATAATTGTGGAAGAGAAGGTCACTTAGCTCGATTTTGTCGTTTCATCAAGACAAATTCAACTAGGATGGAGGCACCAAAGGTCATCCCTGCATAAACCAAAGCCAGTAGTTTAAGAGAGAGCATTTTTTTTTTTCTCGTGACGAGGAACCCGAATAAAATTATCACGGGTAAGTTAATCATAAGCTCTTGCGAAGTCTATACCGTGTTAGATACCGCCTACCCACTCTTTATTTCACCTAGTTGTGTTCAACGTTTGAATTTGACTCAAGAAGTTAAACTTTGAATTATTGGTTGAAACTTCGTTAGTAGGAGCCTTCGTTACTGCTTACTATTTTTAAATCTTGTTTAATTCAAATAAACATTTTCACGCTACTTCGTCGATCTTATCTTTTGAAAATATTTGCCTTTGATGTGATTTTCTAATCAATTGGTTAGCTACTCATCATGCTTTTCGTAAGGTTGTTAGCTTTTATATTTATAACAACCTCACATATACCTAATTCAAAGTAACCAAACCCTAAAGTTAATCATTGTCATATCAAGCCATAAGTAAAGAGCCCCTAACCTTTCGTTGACTTCCTTGTGTGGAATGCACCGAAGCGGACTTTCTCAGTAGGCAACATCGTGAATGAAGATGGCAAGTTTATAGGTATCATTGTGAGGTGCTATCTAGGTTAAGGGATAGAAGTCACAGTTGGTATCAATGTGATGTACTATCCAAGTCTTGGATGAGAGTCACGCTTTGAATGATATTTCTATTATTAATAAATTTCCTGGCGTATTCTTGAAGACTTCTTAGCCTACTTAGAGCGTGAAATCAAATTTTGTATTGACCCCAGTACAAAAACCCATTTCTTAAACCCTCAAATATTTCTTCAACTAAAAGGATCATTTACGTGGATTATGATGAAAGTCATAATAAAAGCATTGGACTAATGAAAATCATGGGTATACGTGGTATTAGTAAGTGTTATAATGAGTTATGTTGGTTAGTATGTGAAAACATGAAAGTTTCTTAGAAATCACAAAGAGTTGAAAATCGATTTTGGTGAAAAACGTAACATGAAATTCAATTGACCATATCTCCTATTATATTTTGAATTTTGAATGTGGTCAAGTCCTAGAGTTAGATCTATGAGTTACCTAACTAATCCAAGTGGAATTACTGGAAAAGGTGTTGTAGATTTTGTGTGAACTGATTTTAGCAAAGGAGTGCAAAGCTGCAAAAACCTAAAAAAGCTTCTGCCATGATTTTAGAGAGGCTGTTTCGGCCACTTAAATTATGAGAAAAATTCTGGCCTTTTGGGACATGAAGGTATATGGTATAAAGTACCTCCTGTCCAAAAATGAGCTCATTCTACGACTTAAAATGAGCAAGTTATGACTATTTCAATATTTAGGTTTTTCCGATTTAAAAGCTATAACCTGAGTTCTATAACTCAAATGACCATGAAATTTAAACTATAAGCTCACGTTAACATGTGTAAGGTCTTGCCAAGATTTGGGAATTTTGGAGTTAAACTTGAGGTAGCTAATTTCTTAAGAAATTAATTAGAAATTGATTTTTAAAAATAGTAAATGAATTTTAAAAATTCCGAGAAAAAATATATTTTCATTATGGGACTATATTATGCTAAATCCCGTAAAAGAAATATTTTTGGGACTGATTTGGTATTTTCATGAAAATAGTTTAGTTACAAACATATGAGTTAAATATGTTATGTGAAGTAACAAAGTTGAAAATAGGATTTTATGGCTAGAGGATCCTATATGTAGAGTATATGCATATTTTTTTGATGAGGATTTGATAATTGGTGATGATATTTTATGAGTATGGCATTTTGAATGATTAAATGCATTATATGGTAAAGCGTAAACAATTGAGATAAATTATTTATAAATTTAAGAAGTGATTAAAATATTGTTGTAATATTAATGATATTAGATTATGAGATTATTAACCGATTGATAACATAGGGATATTCTTGAATCTCGGATAAATTATATAATAAATGTTTAATATTTATCCTTTATCTCATTTGATTGATTCTTTATATCATTATTCTCATGTTTATATTATGTTGAAAGTCATCTCGTGGCTTGTAGTGCATAGATGGACTTGGTATGATTATGACCAGGATTGTTGTTCGGTATAATCATAACCGTAATTGAAAAACACGATTATCTTTGGTCGTAGTCCATGGATAATTTGTGGTCGTGATACTAATGAATACACGATTATCTTTGGTAGTAGTGCATGGATAATTAAATGGTCGTGATACTAATGAATACACGATTATCTTTGGTAGTAGTGCATGGATAATTTGTGGTCGTGATACTAATGAATACACGATTATCTTTGCCGTAGTGCATGGATAATTTGTGGTCGTGATACTAATGAATACACGATTATCTTTGCACGTAGTGCATGGATAATTCGTGGTCGTGATACTAATGAATACACGATTATCTTTGGTAGTAGTGCATGGATAATTTGTGGTCGTGATACTAATGAATACACGATTATCTTTGGTAGTAGTACATGGATAATTCGTTGTCGTGATACTAATGAATATCCTTGGCACGTAGTGCGGGGATGATTCGATGATATGAATTAATTATTGAAATGAGTCTCAAAGAATGAAATATTAATTCACGGATGTGGTAAAAGTCATCTTTGGTAGTAGTGCATTGATAGACTTGGTATGATTATCACCAAGGATTTTTCGGTATATAATCATGATCAGTAATTGAAAACACGAATATCCTTGGCCAAAATGCATGGATAATTCGTGGTCGTGATACTATTAAGTCAAGCGTCTCGGTATTATTGGTTTTACAATTGTATATCTTTGGCTGTAGTGCAAAGATGAATTGTTAATGAATATCTTTAAATTTCTTGTAAAGATGAATTTAATGTTTTCAACGATAAAGGTATTCAAGGTATCGCCACCTCTTTATCATACCAGTATCGCATTCCCTAATTTCGAGGGCGAAATTCCATAAGGAGGGAGATTGTGAGACCCCGATTTTATCAATAAAGATTTAAATTTTGTCGAAATAATTTTTAATATTATGGTGTGAATTTGAGATAATATTATAGTTGTGGGTTGTATTTATAAATTTTGCAAAGTATGCAAGTGGTTATATTATATTCGATTGGTGGGGAATATTCCGGTTTAGCGGTGAATATTCGTACAACGACTCAATCATTGGTGGACCCTATTAAATGTAATTATTGTTTGATTGAGAAAACGACAAAAATATTTTATTGAAATAACGACGGAAGTTTTACCGTTGATCTTGTTGAACTACTCGGTAGTAAAAGTACAAGAATACGTGTGGTTGCATAGTAGCATTACCAGTATTGATTATCGATGCTTATGTGAGAAGTCACTCATTTGATTCCATTATTGTCGATTAATAATATGAATTATTATAATGCGATAATGACGTTTTGTTTTATTCAGATTATTAAAGTAATAAAATGTAAACATCTTTTATATAAAATGTAATACTTTATTAAAGTTATTCTATAAATAGAATATATTATATTTTATTATGCATAGTGTTGCATAGTGTTTTTGCATAGTGTTGCATAGTGTTTGCATAGTAAAATATTTTTATATAAATAGAATATATTATATTTTATTTAAAAGATTTTGCTTTAAATATGGACCGTCGATTAAAGTAAATCAATCTGGACCGCTTCATGGATTAATTACTATACATTCTATTTTCCTATAAATAGATGCTCATTCCTTCATTATTTTCTTAGGAATTCACTGAAACTCTAGAGAGAGAAACTATAGAGAGAAGCTATAGAGAGAAAATCTATAGAGAGAAAGAAGAAGAGTATTCGGTACTTCACTACTTTGATATCCAAAGTCTTTTACTGTAGGGGTATTATTTGTTGTACCGTAAGGGATATTATTCGTTTGTATTCATGAAGAGAACCTCTCGTTATTCCATTCATTATTATTCTGTTGGAATAACTTTTAAAAGTGGTATACCCTATACATAACTTTCGTATATCGCAGATACCCTATACTTGGTGAAATCCTTATGTTATTCCATCCTTATTTATTCTGGTTGAATAACTTTGATACGCGAATCCCCTATACTTGGTGATCTTCTTCATTATTCCATTCTTTATTATTCATTGGAATATCTTGTCTCGTGTGTTTTACACCGGACACGGTTCCATTGTTTATTATTCCGCATTTATTATTCTCATTGGAATATCCTCGTGCGTGTGTTTTACACCTAACCGGTTCCATTGTTTATTATTCAAAGATTTATTATTCATTGGATCATCCTCGCTTGCTTGTGAATTTCACCTGACCTGGTTCCATTATTATTATTCTGTTGGAATAACCTGTCTATGCGAAGTACCGCATGCATGGTGATTTCTTTTGTTATTCCATTCTTTATTATACCCAAGTTGGTTAAAACTTTGACTTCTATACTCCATGAAATTAGTAGAATATCCTTGATATTTGCGTTTCATCCAGTATCTTTTCATGGAAATATTCTTCTGATCATTCTTGAATTTTACTCTACAAAACAGTATCTTGTTGACAATTTGGGCGTTACTAATTCCTGGATAAAATAATTCTTGAACTTGTTTTATTGAATTATTATGTCATTGTCATCATCCTCATGATATATTATGTTATCTTTGGCTTACGTGCATAGATGAACTTAGTATGATTATGACCGTGGATCATTAGGTATAATCATGGCTTGTTATAAATGATGTGATAAAAGTCCTCGGTGGCTTCGTAATGCGTTGATGGATAGTTTTTGGTATGATTATGACCGGGGTGATTCTAGATAGTCATGACCATTGATAATTTGATGAAAATCCTTGACCGTGGTAGTGCGAGGATGATTAGATGTGGTGGTTTATTTATTAAAATTTGAGTCTCAAATGATAAAAAAATTGATGAAAACCTTTTAAAACCTAAAAGATAGTAGATTTTATTCTCTACTTGACTCTTTTAATGGATTGCATGTTCCACCGCAGCTTAAACCGGTTGTCTATTGTATTTTATCGCTTTAACATCTTTGTTGAAGGCTAATGATAATTTATTCGCATTATCTTAGTCATAATATTTCTTCTCGGGCTAGTTGAGCTCACCCTTTCTTTCACCGTTTCTCTTCTTGAAATGAGAACATAGTTTGAAACGAGCCTGGGAACGGAGTAATGGTCCGCAGGATAGCATTAGTAGTCCTCACTATTCTGTGAAATAGTGTGATAATAGTTGTAATGAGGACTCCTTTTGAGTTTGTATAATATCTAGTAGACAATATTTGTATTCAAACTCACAGTTTATGTCGTATTGTGCACGACAGTTAGGTTAGTAAGTTGTATTTGAATTTATGTACCATGTAAGTGGCGACCCAAGATGGGTGACGTATACCTAATTTTGGGGGCGTCACATGATTGATCTCATGATCATTTGTACGGAGACACTAAAGCAAGTATATAGGTGCTTATTAGAGAATAAGTTCACTAAACGTGGCTCGCTAAGGAATACCTAATGGAGTTTTACTTGTCTGTCAATAGGAATTCCTGTAGTGATAGTAGTACAAGTGATCCTTGGACTTGAGATCGTCATTGTATCTTATGTATCATGAATTATAGTTTGACTTATTCCTTAAGAACCTTAGGGTATATCAAAGGGTATGTTTGGGTATAATAAGTTATACATGGAGATAATGTATGATCAATAAATAATCTATCACTTCTAGTAAAAGAAAAAAAAATGTCTTATGTGATTCGATAAATCACAACCCAGTAGTCCCTGGCCAAGGCAGAATGAAATTAGAAAGGAGTTTCTAATTTGTATTATTTGGAGTTGTGCATTTGAGAATCGAAATACATATAATTGAATAAAATAAGACTTGACAATAATTCTATGTCTTATATTTAATTGAGACATTGTATGGTGGAAGGATTGAATTATACGGTAACTATTTACTCAAAGGTTCTTTTATGATTAATATTGAAATCTATATTATCTGGAAAGTCATTAATCGCTAGGGAGGCTTATCCCTATTGTAGAATAAATATTATTTATTTAAATAAATTAATAGTTTAATTTATTTATTCAAATAAGATTAGAATTGTTCTAATTGATTTATTCACAACCGGTTTAATATGGAGAACCTAAAGGGTCACACCATAAAAGAAAAAATAATTATTTAAGAAGTTAATGGCATAATCGTAATAATATGTTAAGTGTATTTTATTTAATCTATGGTGATAAAATAAATTAAATAGCTTAATATTTATTATTTAATATTTTAGATATATTAATTAATAATAGGAGTCTTATTAATATTATTACACTTATTATTATTTTAATTTTTAAAAGAGTTTGGGAATTAATTTAATATTAGTACTTTCATTTATTCCTAATAAGATTAGGAGGCTAATTAATTAAAGTATTTTAATTAATTAAAATAAAACCCAATTCCTTAATTGTTAAGGAGGGTTGCCCACATCTATAAATAAGAGGAGACTTATTATGGGTGAGGTGGTTGTTGACTGTTTCACAACATACGTGATTCCAGTTGTTGGAGAGTACATTTTTTTTCTATAGAGATAGAAAACTAGGGTTTAGCCAAACACCCATCTTCTTGAATCTTTATTATTGCTTGGTGGATCACCTCTAGAGGCCAAACACTTAGGTGGCTAACGTTGAACAAAGAAAGGAACCAAACCTGGTGGATTCAAGTTGAACGCGAAAAGGATTGGAGGTGAACTTATACCTGAGGAAGCTCGAATCTACAAGGGTATGATAGTTGTTCTATATCTTTTCGTTTAATTAATAATTGCGCATAAAGGATGATTCGGTACATGGTTTGTAAATTTTTTAAAACTCTGATTTCTCCGCGTTTCCGCTTTATTTGTGCAATTTGATTGCGTTCATAAATATTAATAACCTAACATATTCTTAAAAGTTTCTCATTGGAAGGCCAAGATACGTCTTGGTAAGAAAGGAAAACTGAGTCCGAGATTAATTGGACCTTTTGAAATTTTGAGAAGGATAGGTGAAGTTGCTTATGAAATAGCACAACCTCCTGAGTTGAACCATATTAATAATGTGTTTCATGTGTCCGTATTACGACTATACAAACTTGATTATAAACACGTTATAAATTATGAGCCAATCAAAATCGAAGAAGATCTTTCTTATGTAGAAGAACCTGTGCAGATCGTCGACCGTAAAAAGCAAGTCCTGAGAAATAAAGTTATAGCATCGGTCAAAGTAATCTGGAGAAATCAGAATGTTGAAGAGGCTACATGGGAACTCGAAGATAAAATGTGAGAGAACTATCCCCAACTGTTTACTTAACATGTGCTCTAATTTTGAGGACAATATTATTATTAGTGGGGGTGAATGTAAAAATCCAAAACCCTAATAAGACTCGGATATGTAAAATTCAGTTATATTAATAAAATCTTTCAATTCTGAAAGTGTTATGTGTTAATATATACTTCGTTTAACAAATTTGTTCGAATAAAATTTTGTTCGAAAATTGACGTGCTTGACACCTCGTGCTTAAAAATTTTCTTCCGAAAATGGACTTTTCGGTACATTTTTTTTGACAAGCTGCTTTGTCGTGCTTATACTGACAAAACACTTTGTCGTGCTTGTTAGGATTAGTGGAAAAGCTAGGTTAGTAACCCTGGATTAACAAACCCTAACCCTAATTAATAAAATCCTAACCCTAATTTGTAAACCTAACCCTAATTAGCTAAATTATCCATAATTAGGTTATACTAAGACCTAATCATGATTACTAAACTTCAATTAGATACTAATAAACATTATTAGATAACCCTAATCATTAAAAACAAAACCCTAATCAAGATTTAGTGATAACTAGGGCATAATTAAGCTACTAAATTAGTCAACAAGCTTACAAGTAGGTTATGAACCACAAAAGTCCCAAAACCTTACATGACATGCTTCCAAACTCCCAAGCACTAGAGGAGTCACATATCAGATCTTTTAGGAGGCAAGTAGGTGGAAAAAAGACCAAAAAGCCAAGTTGAAGAATTCTATAAAAGGAGACCCAAGCTCAAAGTAAACGATTTAATTCTATAAGCTGAACACTCTTATAAACATACCAAATCAAGCCTGGGTGGTAGCAGCAACCAATTCAGAACCTAGAATCCAAAATCAAGCAAGAAAGCTACAAACCCTAATTCTTAGATAGATCTTTGATGCATTGATAAATTTGTTGTTTAGATGTTTAGAATTATGTGTTAGTATGTTAGAAAGTATGTTAGGTTGATAGAATACATTTTCATAACATCTAGATGTATTAATTAAGTGTTTTTAGAAATCTGGGAATTTTAAAAATCAAGCCTAACAGTCGAATGTCAAGGCTTGTAGATTCATATGTGTTTATGATTAGGTCTGTAATTTGTACGCTATTTGTAGCCTGATAATAGGTCTTTAATCTTTAAAAGAAAACAGGTTCATTAGAACCATATATTGCAAGTTATAGGTGGTCAAAGGTGGTTGACCGATCACAAAGTTCTGTTTTCTAGGTTACCCAGAAAACTCAATAATAGGTTGAGTCGGCTACTTTGACCAACCTTTTAATCGCTTTCAGTTTGTTGTTTTTGTAACTTTTTGTGATAGACTAATACCCTGATATATACTACATATCCGTGGTGTTAAATTACTTAAACAACTCATAGGATTACTTGAATTAATGGTTAAAAGTCATTGACCAAGCTTGACCAAGTTTTCTAGGTTACCTAGAAAACTGATGAACACGAAGAATAACTGTTGGATGTACTTTGACCAACTTAGATCAAGACTTTATTGTCACGCTTTATCCAAACCAATGTTATGTATATGTACCTTGACATATATACTACATGTTACAAAAAACATAACACAAATCTCTTACACAAAATCAGAGATATTGAAGCCACAAAATCGTTAACGGACCATGACCACTGTTCTGGGTTACCCAGAAACTCAAGAACAGCTCTGACCGTGACTTTGAGCCTCTATAACTTCTTGTTATATGTAGATTTAAGCATGCAATTAGGCTCATGTTGTACTACTGTATGAGTACTATAACACCAACACTTGTTCAAACTCATAATCATAAACAACAGCGAGATAGATTAAGGTCAAACTAGTCTCTCGACCATGACTGGTCGGAAACCCAGAAGCTCAAGAACACCTATAACGACACTTTATGTCACTGTAAGGCTTTAGCGACAGAAAGAAAATTATTTTTTAGAAATTAAATTATAAAAATTAGAAATAATTAATAATAAATATAAATAAATGTCAAAAACAGTTTTAAAAATTATAATAAATTATTATAATTGATTTCTGATATTTTTACATAAATTGAATAAATATTTTATTTTAATTAGATATTATTAATAATTAATTTTATAATGAATTAATTAGAATAATTACTTATAAATACTAAATAATTATTGAAAAATAATATTAATGATATAAAAATCATAATAAGTGAATATAAATTATTTAAAAATAATAAACAAAGTTTTTGTAAAATTCTAAGTAAATATTAAATATTTAACAATAGAAGTAAATGGTTTAAAAACCATTTAAAGGAAAAATAAATACTTCTAAATTATTATAAGCTTCTAGAAATTATTATAAAGGATATATAAATTATCTAAATAAAATTTAGTTGATTTATCAACTTATTTAATATTCGGTAAAGACATTAAATGTGACACCCCCAAATCCAGGTACTTCATTCCCACAGGATCTGGTGTTCACTTAATCAAACATTCATATCTAACTACCCAATCACAATAAAACTGGATAAATAAAACCTTTCCCATTAAAGTGTTACATAATAAAATCTCCCAGGTTATCTAACCTTTAATTACAATCATTCAAATTCAGAAATTAAATAAACTTCATTAAAACCAAGTCTAAGATCATCATAATAAAAATCTAACATCTCAATCAAAGTAAAATTACAAGTCTTCATCACTTGCACATTTTTCCCTTTCCTTTGCTAGACGAAGGTTTATCCACCTTCTCTTCTTTAGCTGCAATGAGTTTTAAAATATGCAAGAGTGAGCAAAATAATTGCTCACTGGATACAATATGAAATCAACTGGAGTATAGTAATAATAACTGCCAATAAAAGGCTCATATACAATGAATAGTACTCTATCATCAATAATCAGAAACTAAAATCCAAAATATGGAATAAATATAACTGAGGGTCATAAGACCATGAACTATGTCCACAGTTGCGAATAATCTTTCAACTCCAACTTTAACAGTCATAAGACTATAAGGACTCCTCATATTTAGGGGGATCAGCCATTCGTACCATGTATTATGCATAAACATTTAACGCTACGCGTATGTTAACCCCTAATCATAACATTAGGGTTGTTCATCTCAGTATTTAGAGTACAAGTCCGCACCAAAGGAAGTTTGGTTTGGATAAGCTTTCAGGGTAATTTGGATTTCAACGAACATCAACTAAGGATTAGTTGAATGAAACCAAGAACATTTCACTATAGAATAATCGTGATTGAATCAATCATAGTAAACTAAAGTCATGCTTTAGGAAAAATCTAAGAGCATACAATTTGAATAACTATAACACCTTGCTTGAACAATACTAAGCCAAGGTTAATTAGAATTGAATACTAAGCATGCATAACAATTTGATCGATAAAAATGTTCAACATTAGAATATATAAATTTGCATGCTAAACAACAAGTTAAATACAAGAATAACTTGCTCAAGAATAACTTACATCATTATATCATAATCGAACTGAAAACCATAATTATTTCAACAAGATAAAGGATTAGAAAAACTTGCTCAAAGAAAATTTAAGCGATTGCACAATTCTAAAAGTAGAGTTAAAGAACTTGCTCAATGTAAAAAGAAAGTTTAGAAAACTTGCATTACTATATTGAGAACAATAATTGATTCCAATTACAAAAGTTGAGTTAGAGAACTTGCTCAATGTAAAAAGAAAGTTTAGAAAACTTGCCTTGTTCGTGGGCTAAACCGAACAAATCAAACCACAATATCCTATAAACATATGTCATCATGACATAATTAGTCATTACCATCTTACGAACATAACTAAGTACGTTCATCATGTAAAAATTAGATTTTTAATCAAATAATCAAGTTATAACACAAGTTAATCCTTAATAACATAATTATTCATAGTATAGAAATACTAAAATCAACATTTTACAGTCCTACTATTATCACATAACTTTTCTTAAAATTTCGTGTACAAAAAGTACACTATCAGACCATTTTGCTAACTCGCACCGCGGCGCCACAGTTTACACTGTGGGTCGCGCTGCGGCGTGGGTATGGCATTGCGGTGCGGAGATCAAGGCTACAAGGCCGCGCTACGGCGTGAGCATGGCATTGCGGCACCACAAAGGTACTACAAGTTCGCCGCTGAATTGCAGCCAATTTTGGCCTACAAGCTTGTTTCTAACAGACTAATTAGCACATAAATCATATAGAGACTTCATGTAAACATATTTCAAAAACTCTAAACATGATTCTACCCATACAACAACATAAACAACATAATTAACACACCCAAATTCACTATTTTTGGCTAAAACTCATTTTTTTATATTTCAATGAAAATCAACACTGTAACTTTTGTTTTTCAACCAAAACCACTAATTCAAAGTGTTTTTGTCAACAATTATACATGCTCTAACAAATTAAATGGTCAATTTATCAACTAAACAACTTATTAACCCTCAATTTCTATTTTAACTAAACAATATATAATCATCAAAAACTCCGTATAAAAAGGTTTTCTTCACAAACTTCATACATAACAACAATACATTGATTATAATCATACATAACCTATGAAAATAACTTTACAACACTAGTTTATCATATGAACACACATAAAATAAATAATTATCCTATCACAAGAATTTTACAGAGAAATAGGAGAAGAGAAACTAAAACTTTTAAAACTTAAAAAGAATAGGGTAATACCTTGAAGAAGATGATGACTATCCTTTCTATTCTCAAGCTCCTTCTTCCCACTCTCTAGCCTTTCTTCCTCTCTTCTCTTCTTCTTCTCTTCTTCTTCTCTGAGTTTTCTTTCTTCTCTCTAACCTCTCTCCTCTAACATACGTCTTAACCAAATAACGTATATAGATATTATATATATTAATTATATAATATAATTATAAACATAACTGATATCAGTTATGTGAATTTTAAAATCAAAAGCCATAAGGCTTGTTTGGTTAACCACTAACAAAATAACCCATTAATCCTAACAACTTGTTTGGTAAAACTCAAATAAATTAAAGACTTAATATGCCTTAGGCATTGTTTGGCAAAACTGAATTAAAACTCCTTTAAGTTATTTTAGTAACTCCTTTATAACAAGGTTATTTGTCACACATTAATTTAATTAAATTAATCATAATAACAATTTATTATATTACTACATCACATAAATCAATACCACCAAAATTATAATTTCTATATAATTAAAACTTTATTTAATTAACCAACACATCCTTTTAATTACAAATTCCAATAAAAGAAAAGTAATTGAATTAATCAAAATTCTCTAACTTAATAATTAAATTAAATTAGCAAAATAATTAATTTTTCTTAATTATTTATTTAACAAATAATTAAGCACATCAATTCAAATTTGAACAATTATTTATTCAACAATAAACACATCCATTACATATTTAAATAATTCAATAAATATTTAATATAACAATTAAAATTTTAGAATGTTATATTAAACACCAAAAACTCTATCAAATCTAACCCAGACTTATGTCAATGTTGTATTTGAGTATTGTTATCAATACTAACATGATCGATTTATATGAATGAACATCGTAGGTGTTTACTAAACGAATCGAGTAACATAATTTGACCGATCTACACTCAGGCAAGTTTCCAATACCCAAGTTATTACTTTCGCAAGTTCTCTATCTTAAATCTCTTATTACGCAAATTTCTCAAACCTTGTTTATTCGTTAAACAAGATTCTTATCTTAATATGCTGTTGATATAATATACTACACCTACATTTGAATTACCTCTTATTGTAAGGTTATTGCTATAGCTTTAGCATAACTAAGAAATGAATTATTTATTCATATGATATTGTTTATTAAGCATAAACTGTTGTGTCAAACCAAATTGTTTTGGTAAGACATCCTATACTGAAGTTAGGTATTCCGTAAGGAATCAATATTCGGTCAATAATATATTGACATTAATTGGGGTCCATTTGAGCACTGGTAGGATGAGATGCATACTCCTAGGATATTGAATAGGCTGATCCCCTATCTCATATCTAAACAAAGTTTCTAAGTCTATGTGACTAACAAAAATAAAAATCCAGAAATAGTTGAAAAAGAAATCCAGAAAATGTTAACAACTATCAGTCGAATTTTGAATTGTTATATTTCTTAAAATCATATATTATAATAAATATAAATCTTGTTGAGCATGTCATAGCTCACCCTTGAAAATTATTCCCTTTGCAGTGTTAGATGGTAGCCTTAGAACATCTAGAGTAAACAAAGGGAAGCGTCCCTGCTAGACTAGGTTATATTTATGTATAGTTGAATACTTTGTAATAAGAAACTCTTAGTGAGAATCATGTAATTGAACCTTAATATTTATATATAACATATTTAAATTCTGCAACCGTGTTTTCTTACATATATAGATGTAATTAAGAATTCTTTGAATCTAGTTTGAGATCCTTGGGAACTATTTATCTGAGTGAGAGTATTAATAGCATGGATTGTTCATATTGTTATTAATACTCTGAATTTTGGATAGATAGTTACTATCGATATGATAGTGTAAATTCGCATGGCATAAACTATATATCTAGGTGAGGGTATTGGTAATATGGACTGTTGATGTTATTACTATTACTCTGAATTTCGGATAGATAGATTCTATTCACATATATAGTTCATATATCCAAGTAAGGGTATCCAAACACAGTAATAGTTCTCTTGGGAATTGTTTTTTGTTATCGGATACTGTGAATCTTGGATCTATGGGAATTATATCTGATAGTCACTCAATTGGATATAAGTGTATAATCATATACCATGGGTGTATATGTGACGCCCCCAAAATAGGTACACAACACCCATTCTGAGTCGCCAAATACATGGTACAGAAAGCAAACTACAACTTCAATAATACAATTGTCGTGCAAAACACGACAACACATACTATAAGTTTAAATACAAATATTGTCTTCTAGACAATATCTACACTCAAATTAGTCCTCATTACAATTATTCATACACTATTTTACAGAAATAGTGAGGACTGCTAAAACATCTTTCTAGAACCATCACTCCATACCCCGACTAGATCCTACTATGTTCTCACCACCTGAGAAGAAAAATGGAACAAAAAGGAAAAGGGTGAGCTTAACTAGCCCATTAAAGAATATTATGACTAAGATAATATATAACAAATTATTATTAGTCTTTAACAGGGAAAAATCTGATAGAATATAATAGACAACAAATTTTAGATAAACAAATGCAACGAAAATAGCAATCCATTAGAAGAGTCACGTAGAGAATGAATTCTACTATCTTCTACGATTTAAAAGTCCACCATCAATTTTATCCCTGTAACAACAATCAATATACATCATTAATCAAATATTCATCTTTGCACTACAGGCTAAAGATATTCATTTGTATCACCAGTCGGTCATGTTCATCTCGACACCTGTTCATCTTTGCACTACGGGCCAAAGATATTCATCAGTTAATCATTCATCTTTGCACTATAGGCCAAAGATATTTAGTAATATCATAATTTAAGACTGACGATGATGAAAAATATTTTAAAGAAAATGAATCCAGTGAGACAGAAGGACAAATGTTATGGATTCGTATTGCACTTTATCCAAGATCAATAATACCTCATAATAACCACTTGTGAAGCAGAATTCAAAAATAAAGATCAAAACATGGATACAATCAAAGATAGTAACCATAATAGACATCTTGGATGAAAAGGAAAAATTTCATTTTTTCGTGAATAATGCCGTATTCGTGAATAGTGCCGTATACGTGAATAGTGTCGTATACATGAATAGTAACCCCAACACAAAAAGGTAGAAATTCCACAATAAAATTCATAACAATATCTCAGCATAATGATATTGAAGAAAATAATATCACTTAAGAAGAAAATAACATCCCTTACCTCAAAAGAACAGTATTTCTGACCGGAATGTCGAAAACTTGCACTGAATATCAACTCTCAAAGTATCTAAATACTCATAAAATATGCTCGATAATATGTATATATATAGAGAGAGAGAAAAAAAAAAACTTGTTTCTGGTGTGTTTTTCAACTCTAACTTAGTACTCTATTTATAGGAAAATGTTCGAACGCCAAAGCAGACTTGACCTGTAACCTGATGGCTTTATCTGCTATTATTCCCACCCACCATATTTGAAATAAAATTCTATCACATTTCTTCACCAACCATAGGTGGGGCCCACTCATTCTAGAATTTTCCACCAAAATGATAAATTCAAAAACTTCATCAATTTTTGAACTAGTCACCTCTTAAAATTCATAACAAATCATACGTTCATTTTTAACGGTTCAACATTTGTGGACATATACTCAACTTATATATGTATAACATATCCAAAAATCACAACGATCCAACGGTCAAATTAAATATTATAACTCACGCAATATATCTTAAGAACACTGATTTTTCGGATTATGAGTCCTTCGGACCAGTTTCCTTCATTTATAACCACATAAAATAAATAAATCCATCATTTATATCCACATCAAATAAATATTTCCTTATCATATAAATTAATAAATAATTATTCAGAAATAATATTACAGAATCACAATAATGACAACCAGGTCGTTCCCAGGAAAGAGGGGGCTTGATTTCTCCTTATTGGCGCGCAATTAGGTGACCAAACCTCTCCTTGACAGAAATTTCTAGACATTGCCAATAATGTTATCTAATAATATTATTCAAATAATATGAATTATTGATCTGAGAATGGGAAATACTATGCAATGACAATTATTCAAAAATAATAATATAAACTATCAACGCAGCAATTATTGAATCAATAAAATAAAATATTGAACAGTAACTACTGTAAAAATTATTGAGTAGTGCCTTCTTATGTAAGGATCAATAATTCAAAATATCGTGCAATACCGCAATGCTCTTTATGCAACCACGCGTATTCTTATATTTTAACCACATGAGTATTCAACGATGTTAACGGTAATAATTACACTGTTATTTAGAAAAACTTATAATTTGTCATTTTATTCATCCGACATTTATTCTGTTATGGGGCCCACAAATGGCTGCGCCGTCGTACGAATATTCCCCGACAACAAGAATATTTCGCGACCAAATGAATATTCCCCAATAGAAATGAATATTTTATAACCACTTGCTTATTTTGTAAAATTTGCACATTTCACCCATAACCAAAGCATTATATCAAATTAACACCTTATTAATTTAGAATAATGAATAGAGAAAAAATTCAATTTTATTTATAAAAAGCTGGGGTCTTACAACCTCCCGTCCTTATGAAATTTCATCCTCGAAATTGACGTACGTACCTGGTGTTTCAAAAAGTTGAGGATACCTCGCTTTCTTTTCCGATTCCAACACCCAGGTCATTTCTTTAATAGCATCGTTCCTCCACAAAACCTTAACTTGTGGTATAACCTTTGTGCGTAGGATATGCTCTTTCATATCCAATATCTTGACAGGTACCTCCTCGTACGTTAAATCTTCGGCTATCTCGTCTGGTTCTAATGCAATAATATGATTCGGGTCGTCCACATATTTACGTAACATCGATACGTGAAAAAAGTTATAAACACGCGACATACTTAGCGTTAAGGCAAGTATATTAGCCACAGTTCCTACTCGATCGAGGATTTCAAATAAATCGAAGGTTTGAGCTTTCTTCTCTTCATCGACTATTACTTCTAGAATAATGCCTTCTTGCACCTTTTTCTTTATATTCATCAGCTCTAGTGTGTAGCTTGAGCGGTTTTAACTTTATCAATTAAAGTCGATTCTACTCGTATGTCATCACGTGGGTCCCTAGAGTCTTTAACTCAATCTCTATCATTTATAAATTATACAAAATAGGTCTTTGTGTTTAAAATATCGCTTTCGTATTTCTTGCGTCGATCTTACTACTCAATCGTCGGCTACCACGTTAAACTTTTCTAGGATGGTATGGTCGAAACAAGTGCGAAATGAGTCGCCTCTTGAGCTCTTGGAAAATCTTCTCGCATTCCTCGCTCCATACAATTTTGTATCTTTTTAAATTCATTAAGTTAAAGGAGTAGCAATTCGAGAAAATCCTTCCACGAATCTCAGTTAGTAACCAGCTAAGCCTAGAAAGCTAGATATTTAAATTACTGACATAAGTCGCTCTTAACTGTGACTCATATCCCAATCTTGGATAGCACGTCACAATGGCACCTATTAGTTTACCACCGCACGAATATGACGTCCCCTACGGAGAGTCTGGCTTCGGTGCATTCCACAAAGGAAGTCACCAGATAGAGGCTCGAGTACCAACTTCTATTGTTGGGTTTTTAACACATGAAGTTCAATAAGAGCCATTCGATATGAGATTTTAGAAATGGGTTTTGTACCGGGTTCAAAGCCGATACAAAATTTAATATCACGCTCTGGGGTAGCCCAGGAAATACGTCAGGAGATTTACTAACAATAGAAATATCATTCAAATTTGTTGTATTTTTGTTTAAATCAATGAAATGGGCTAAGAAAGCTTGACATCCGTTTTTCCATAAACGAATGGCTTAATGGCTTGATATGAAAGTGTTTGACTTCAATGGTTTGGTTGCTTGAATTCGCATAACATGTTGGTTAGGAATATGAAAACTAACAACCTTACAAAAACAATCAATTTTTGCATGATGAGTAGTTAACCAATTAATCCCTAAAATCACGTCAAATGCAAGCATCTTTAAAGATATAAGATCAACAGGTAATGTGATTGTGCCCACTTGGATCAAACAAGATTTATAAACAGTGGATATGATAAAAGTTCCTCCTAACGGAGTCTCCACAGATAAGTCAAAGTATAATTTCTCCTGAGTCAAGTTTAAACGTTGAGCACAAGCAGGAGAGATAAAAGAATGGGTAGAACATGTATCTAGCAGGGTATAGACTTCGCAAAAATTTATGATTAACTAACTCGTGATACCTTCGTTCGGTTCCTTACTTTTTGGAAAGTTACGAAAGGCGCTCTCACTTGAACCACTGATTTTGACTTGTCTTTGACAACCTTTGGTGTCATCATTACCGCTAGAATTGACTTCCTCTATAGGCATATTCCACCCTCAACTACTTCATCGTAATCCTGTTTCATAATCTGAATCATTAATCTTCGATCCATATCGAATTGGGGTTGATCGCAATGTACAGGGTAATTCAAAACTCGATGTTGGGCTCTCTCAATTGATGTACAAAAAGAGAAATACATATCATCTATTTTAGCCTTCTTAGATCGGACATCTCTTTCCACAATATCAATGCGTCGTGCAGCTTTTACCCATGCATCACTCATTCTCAATCATTCAGTTGTTTCTTCTTTCAGCTCAGATTCTAGATGTGATGCATATTGAGAAGAATGTGTTTGACAATGTGTTTAACACTGTGATAAATGTTACGGGGAAGACAAAAGATAACGATAAGGCACGTTTGGACATGAAAGATATTTGTAAGCGTCCTGGATTAGAACTTTATGAATCTCCTAATGGTAAGATTGTCAAACCGCATGCAAGGTACACATTGTCCAAAAGGAAAGTTGAAGATGTGTGCACATGGGTTAAGTCTCTGAAACTACCAAATGGATATGCGTCAAACATTGCAAGGTGTGTTACGGGTGGGAAATTGCAAGGGATGAAGAGTCATGACTGTCATATGTTCATGGAGAGACTCATGCCTATAGCGTTTCGGGATCTGCTTGATAAACCAATATGGGATGCTTTGACGGATCTTAGTCGTTTCTTCAAAGACTTGTGTTCAAAATCATTGAATGAGAAGGACATGTTTGTACTTGAGAAGAACATCATAGAGATCACGTGTAAACTGGAAAAAATATTCCCACCTGGTTTTTTTGACTCCATGGAGCATTTGCAAATCCATCTTCCCTATGAAGCTCGTGTTGGGGGTCCAGTTCAATATAGATGGATGTACCCTTTCGAGAGGGTGATGGGAAACCTTAAGAGGAAGGTGAAGAATAGAGCTTATGTCGAGGGGTCGATATGCGAGGCATATAGTTTTGATGAGATATCTACGTTTGTCTCAGACTATTTTCCGGATGAAGTCTTGACAAAGGCCAATCGAGTATCGAGACATGATGATGGGGGAAATGTTGAACTAAATGGTCGGCTCTCTGTATTTGGTCCCTCGGGCGCACTTATGGAAAAGGGAAGCGCATATTCCTCTCTCGAGCAAGAATTACATGCATATATACTTACATTCTTCTCAATTGTGAGGAGATTGACGAATTTGTGAGGTACACATGTAAACTTGATATTTTATCTTTTAAGTTAAAAATTTATTCTAATATGTTAATGTTTATAACATGGTATAGATTGTACGATGACGAGTTAAAAGTGAAGCATACCGAAGCATAAGCGATAAAGATATTCAAATCAATCGGGATAAAAACTTTGCACTTTGGCTAAAGGACAAAGTAAGTTCAATTTTTAAGCACGTAGTGTATATATATATAATATATATACTTCATATGTTAACTATGACTTCATTTAATAAGATGGAGTTTTTGTAGGCTTTGACTGAGGGATCAACGATTCCGGCTAATGTACAAGTCCTAGCTATGGGACCAGACAAGGATCAAGTCAGCCGCAATGGTTACAAAATAAATGGTTGTGAATTTCACACAAAGGCATATGGGCGCGGTAAAAGAACAACGAACTCTGGAGTGTGTGTCCAAGGAGATTGTTACAATGAGCTTGGTCGTGCCTTTTATGGGGAGTTGGAGGAAATCGTAGAGTTGTCGTACAAGGGCACGTACGGGGGTCATATTCACTTGTTCAAGTGCTGTTGGTTTGATTCAGAAAAAGGGATACGTGTTGACAGACATGGAATCGTCGATATTGACCTCCATAGGTCTGCGTACTCCAACGAACCGTTTGTTTTACCAACTCAAACAGTACAAGTATACTACACTCCTAGTCCTGTTAGGAAAAGGGATAGACCGCCTACAGATTGGCAAGTTGTAATTTATACTCCCGCGCGTAGTCGTGTAGAATTAGTTGATGGGGAGATTTACCAAGAGCAGATGCTTCATAGTCAGACTATAATAAATGTGGAGGACGACAATGAAGTAATCTAGTTAGATGGTGGAGATGAACCACATGAATTAGATCCTGAGTCAATACTTGTGTCAGATGACATTGATACTGAGGAGGAAGAGTTATTGGTGAATCGACCACGTAATCTGAAGCGAGATGATGGTTATGAATCATGACACGTATATCTGAGATGATTACGAATCGAGACATTGACACTTGAACTCATGCAATGTATGTTTAGCAATACATGTTTTTTATATCATTGTCATATTTATGTACTAAACTATATAAATGCAACTTTTGTTTATTGTCATTTTATATTCATATATATACATGTTTATATCAACATCATGTTTATTGTCATATATACATATAATCAAATATGACTCCTAATAACATCTTGAAATTTGTAATATCTGAGATGGCTTACGAAGCGGTATGAAAAAGCGCGCTTGGGTAGGGGCCCTAATAATGTGCCCAAGGCCCTACTACTAATCCCGATGATCGGATTCTTATTGATTCACCCTCCTCCAATAAAGACGTACGTCGTCCGCATATATCATTTATATAAAAGCATTTAAGATTCCATTTATTGTATATTGGTAATGTTTTGATTGATATTATATTGGTAATGTTTTATTTTGGTCTTATTGTATTGAAAATTTGTATATTTCTCTTGGTTTGTGTCTTGGGTGCCTAGAAATGTCCATATATGCATGCCGTCGTGCATGTGGCTAGTCTATATTATAGGGAGACTATGGAAAATTTTTTTATAAGTATTATAAGTATAAGTTTGAAAAATGTTCACAAATATTATAACTTAGATATAAATTGCTTTAATATATACTAATTGATGTTGTATATTATAGTGATTTTTCGGATAATAAGATCGCTCAAGTGCATATCACAATTTGTGTTTACGAAATTGGCCTACACACCGTGATTACGTGGGCGAAACACCTATCGCCCACAAGGATCTTTGTTTGGCGAGAATTTCGAGTATATTTTTTTAATTATGACAAATAATATTAATATAATATTCAAAGGATAATTATTTAGTAATGTTAGGTGTGTTTTTTATTTGCGAAATTATATAGATGGGAGGACGCTATGAGGCTTCAGTGATTCGAGACATTATTACGGCAAAAGTCGCGCGTCCGCACCAAGGACAACTTGAATAAAGAACGACAAAAAGCCATTCACAATGCCGAGATCGACCATCCGGGCCGGGGAGAGGATTATATGCACGAGCATAGCCCACAGTGGTGCACCCGATCCATATAAATTTGAGATGTGTGCCCAATGGAGAGTGAGAGTGGGTGAAAAACGAAAAAAATACCGCCACCAACGAGCCTCGGGTGTATCCGATGGCGAAAAGGCTAAAAAGGAACATACAAGGGCGGCGATATTTCACGATTCAAGATATCAACGCCGAAGCATGCGTATTTACAAGTTTTAATATGTTTACAATCATGAATTGTAGAAAATATCCCATTTTACTTAGTAATATTGTCTTTGTTTTTGTATAGAGTCTCGGTCTCTCAAGGTCACCTATCCATTGGTTTGGATGTGTACGTACCACCGTGATGGTGCCGCCTGAGGCTATCCAGATAAGCGGTAATAAGTTTTAACAACTTGATCTTGTTTATTAATACTTACAAAATATTATTTTTAACTATTTAAGTGTTAACATGATGACGGGGATACTTATAAACGTTTATTGAATGGCGCTATCCTGAAGGCACTCCACGTCCGCTTTATTGATCAAGAGTTGTGGGAGAGGGCGTCATTGTGAAGAAGAACTACATTAAAGGTCAAGGACAACGACGACGCCCATCCTTCGATGCTTCGAGCAAACTCTACTACAGTCTTCCATATCATCGAGTCATCCAGTTGTTCATACTCCGGCTGACTGTGTGAGAGCTATATGTCAAGATCGAAATCTTCTGAAGATACTGGGCGGGCACCTAGGGGCTCTTGATCCTGAGGAGTTAGGCTGCGATGGCGGCGGCAGCAGCAGAGACGACATGGGGATGGCGACGGTATAAAATCAATTTGTTGTATGTTATTGTCGTAATATATACCAGTATCAACATATTTATTATATTTGTAACTTGTTTTATTATTTTGTTAATTACAGGGTGATCAAGGAGGGGATGACGCTTGACATAACCTTGTACTTGTATATTCATTATTTGGATGTTTGTATATATGTTACTTAAACAAGTTTTGAAATGTTATTATATTTATTCAAATCATATTGGTTTTAAAGGTTTATATACTAGTTTGGTGTATGTGTTGGTGGACGATGGATGTTTATATTGTTTTGTATGTTGTTTATCTTGGTGTGTATGTGTGTTGGGATAAAGCGGGTAAAAGCAGTGCGAGTTTTTGGAATTACGCAAAAAGCGGCAAAAATCTGGGTCAGAATAATGTTTTTTTCATATCGGCTGATCGCGATGCGGTCATTTGAACGTTATTAGCGACGGCATACTTATCGGCGTACCGCTGCGGTCATTGATAATGGTCGGCGACACGTGGACCACGTCGACTTTGTTACTGGACCATGCCGA
Organism: Panax quinquefolius; assembly: GCA_020205615.1. Lineage (NCBI taxonomy): Eukaryota > Viridiplantae > Streptophyta > Magnoliopsida > Apiales > Araliaceae > Panax > Panax quinquefolius. The sequence goes on along the minus strand of JAINUW010000432.1, from coordinate 157,690 downwards.
CTTCATTTCGACCAATCGTGTTTTGTCATTTCGATTAAGCTCATAGTGGTCGCAGATATCTCGATTAAGCTAATAGTGGTCACTGATGTGCATCCCAATGACCCGATTTTATCTTGACGACTATCGGCCGACCGCATGCGATCATGAGATAACTATCTGCGATAGAGTACTGATCACGATAGTCGATTTTGATAAGCTTTTTTGTTGTAGTGAATAAAACCTATATTAAGGTGATGTGTTGAGGATATTCAATGGTAAATTTTGAAAATAGATTTGGTGAAAATCGAGTAAGGGAGGTTTCGTTGATTCCGATGACGGAATCCTTATAAGGGGGGAAAGATGTGATAACCTGAATTTTTATAAGTTATTAAAATAAGAATTTAATAATTAAAATTCTTATTATGAGATATTTTGACTTTGAGTATGTATATATACGTGCTATATATGTTGTAGTATATGATTTCGTGTGAAGAAAAATATATATTCATATATTTGGAAAGTGAGGTTCAATAGTTAAGTTAACTATTGAAGGAATTAAATGAATTTTGTAATTAATTTTAAATATTTATTTAATTAAATAAATATTCTAATTAATTTATTTATTGAGATAAATAAATATTTGATGAGTTGTGGTGCATTAATTTAGTAATGAAATTGAATAATGGTAATTTTTATTTGAAAGATTTAATTTAATGAAATAATTAAATTAAATTAAAATGTTTATTATTAAAGAAAATAAATTCATTAAAAAAATATTATTTTGATCTAATTTATGAATTAAATTAGATATGTAATGATTTATTAAGCATATTACAATGGGAATTATAATTATTATAACTATTATAATTATAAGTGTAAGTTGATTAAATTGGTTACATGTGTGTGACAAATAAAAATTATATAATATAATATTATTAAAATAAATTGCTGGGAGAAATTTGTGTGTAGCCAAACGTAGCCTTATGGCTTTTGGCCTAACATAACTGATAGACGTATTATTTCTTTAACTGATGAACATGGGAAGTCTTCAGTTTATATCTTCACGTCTAATATTTTTTCCTAAGGCTAATACCTAGTTGGATTAATACCTAGTTGGGTGAGAAGAAGAAACACAGAGTATTGAGAGTGAGAAATTGAGAGAGTAATCTCTGTGATTTTTCCAAGAGGAAGAAGAAGAATGATCAAACAATTCTTCATTATTTGTCAAGGCATAGAATGATGAAGAAGGTAATAATCTAACCCTAGGTTTTAATTTATATTCTCTTAAGTTCTCTATAAATTAATAATGGAAGTTGTTAACTTAGGTTTTAATTTGTATTCCCTTAGGTTTGGGGTGTTGATAATTGTTATATAAAAATTGTATTGAGTAATCAAATTCATGGAAAAGTGGTTAGTAGAAGATTTCAAATAATAGTGTTTATGTTATAGAATATGGCTTAGAAAGTATAAAATTTCATGGTCAATACTTGTTATAATATGTGAATTGATGTTGGATTATGTTAGTATGTTAAGAAACGAAACAACATAGTTTAAATCGTGTCAATTGATTAAGAAACGAAGTCGTGGCGATCGAATTCGCTAAATATGTTTAAAACATGAAAATAGAGTATGAACATGTGTTTTGGGTCAAATTTTAGGTTGGTTAATGTTTTTATAAATTGTTAGAATTCTAGTACGTTGTAGTTCTATGAATTACAGATCCATAGAATCGAAAACGGATTAATTTGGATGTGTATAACTCAAGTTATGAAGATTAGTAGAAGAAAAGGGACAAAAATCACAAAACTGTAACACCCCCATATCTATACTCCCATGGTATCCGATATGGTGTTTACAGTGAATCAACATAATGCATTTAAATCTATACACCCATGGTATCTGATTAAAATATTACATTAAATAGAGGGACTATTAGATATAATTTTCATAGATTCAAGATTCACAGTATCCCATAACAGATGGTAATTCTCAAGAGAATTATTATTGTGTTTGGATACCCTCACTTGAATATATGAACTGTATCTGTGACTAGAGTCTATCTATCCAAAATTCAGAGTACTAGTAATAACATGAACAGTCCATAGTACTAATACCCTCACCCAGATGTATAGTTTAAGCCAGCGATTTATACTATCGTATCGATAATAACTATTTATCCGAAATCCAGAGTATCAATAACAACATGAACAATCCATGTTATTAATACCCTCACTCAGATAAACAGTTCTCAAGGATCTCAACTAGATTCGAAGAAGTCTAATTTTACATCTATATATGTAAGAAAACACGGTTGCGGAAATAAAAGATGTTATATATATAATATTAAAATTTGATTACATGATTCTCATAACGAGTTCTTATTACAAGGTATTTAAATAGACAAGAATATAATCTAATATAAGGAGGGACGCTTCCCTTTATCTACTCCAGATGTTCCAACGTTACCATCTAAAACTGCCAAGGGAATAATTCGCAAGGCTGAGCCATGATATGCTCAACAAGTTTTGTATTTATAAAAATATATGATTTAAAGAAATACAACAATTTAAATTTCGACCGATAGTTGTTACCATTCCTAGATTTCTATTTATTTCAACCATTTCTAGAATTTTTCTTTATTTCTGTCAGTCACACAGACTTAGAAATTTTGTTCAAATATGAGATAGAGGATCAACCTATTCAACATCCTAGGAGTATGCATCTCATCCTACCAGTGCTCAAACGCACCCAACGTTAGTATCAATATATTCATTGTCCATATCACGATCCCTTACGGGATACCCAACTTCAGTATAGGATGTCTTACCAAAACAATTTGGTTTGACACAACCGTTTATGCTCAATAAACATTATCATATGAATAAACAATTCATTTTTGAGTTATGCTGAATCTATAGCAATAACTTTTTAGCAATTTGGCAATTCAAGTTTAGGTTTGGTATAATATATCAAAAGCAATTCAAGATATAACTGTAGGGTTTAGGAAACTTGCCTGAGCATAGATCAGTCAAGTTATGCTATTCAAACGTTAAAAATACCTACGAAGTTCATATATATAATTTTAACATATTAATAATTATAATAATACTCAAATATATCATGTACATATGAACGAGTTAGATTAAATAAGGTTTTGGTGTTTAATACCTTTACAAAATATCAAATAAGTTGATAAATGCACTAAATTTTATTTATAAAATTTTATTATATTTTAGATAATTTAGTTATCCTTTATATTACCTTTTAGAAATTTTAAAGTATTTAAAAATTTATTTATTCTTTAAATGATTTTAAATCATTTACTTCTATTTTAGGTAATTAATAATTACTTAAAATTTTACAAAAACATCAATTATTATTTTAAATAATTTATATTCATTTATTATAATTTTTATATTATTAATAATATTTTTCCATAATTATTTAATATTTATAAATAATTATTCTAATTTCTTTATTAATAAATTAATTATTAATAATATCTACATAAAATAAAATAATTATTAATTTTATGTAAAAATATCAGAATTTAATTATATTTATTTAATATAATTTTTAAAACTGTTTTTATATTTATTTATATTTATTTATTAATTATTTCTAATTTTTATAATTTTTTTTAGAAAAACAATTTCTATCTGTTGCTAAAGCCCTTCAGTGGCAGGAAGTGTCGCTGTAGGTGTTCTTGAGTTCTGGACAGTAGTTTGGTCATGGTTGAGTGACTAGTTTGACCACTAAATATAAAGCTACTGATCATGATTTTTGGTTTGGTCAAGAGTTGTTGTTGTAGTACTCATACAGTAGTATAACATGAATCAAAAGTTAGGCTTTAACCTACATATAACAAGAAGTTATAGAGGCTTAAAGTCACTGTCAGAGCTGTTCTTGAGTTTCTGGGTAACCCAGAAAAGTAGTCATGGCCGGTCAACGGTTTTGTGGCTTGAATATCTTTGATTATGTGTATTAGATGTGCATGGTGTTTGTTGTAACATGTAGTATATACGTCAGGGTACATATATATAACATTAACATGAACAAAGCATAACTCTAAGGTCTTTAATTATGCTGGTCAAAGTACAGCCAAACACTGTTCTTCGTGTTCTTCAATTTTCAGGGCAACCCAGAAAACTTGGTCAAGCTCAGTCAACGACTTTTAACCATTAATTTTAGTAATCCTATTAGTTGTTTTAGCAATTTGAGATCATATATATGTAGTACATATAACAGGGTATAGATCTATAATAATACTTTACAAAAACAACAACTAGAAGGCGATTAAAAATCTTGGTCAAAGTAGCTTGTTCGACTGTTCTTGAGTTTTCTGGGTAAAACTGCAATCCGTGAACGGTCAACCTATTTTGACAACTTATAACTTGAAATCTATGGTTCAAATGAACTTGTTTTCTTTTCCAGATTAAAGACCTACTAACAGGCTACAAATACGAAATAATTAACAGACCAAAACATAGACACATATGAATCTACAGGCCCTGACATTCGGCTGTCAGACTTAGTTTTTAAAATTTCCAGATTTCTTAAAACACTTAACTAAGGCATCTAGATGTTTTGAAAATTTGTTCTACCAATCTAACATACTTTTTAACATAGTAATACATAAATCTAAACATCTAAACAACAAAACTAACATAGGATCAAAGAGATAATTATGAACTAGGGTTTGTACCTTTTCTTGAATAGTTTTTGATTCTAGATGCTGATGGTGTTGCTGCTAACACCCAGGCTTGATTTGGTATGTAAGTAAGTGTATATTGGCTTAAAAATTTTGTGAGTTTTCTAAGCCCTAAGGTTCCTATTTATAGAATTCTTTAACTTGGCTTTTTGGTCATTTTTGAGCAACTTGCCTCTAAAATTATCAGAAATGATGACTATTGTCATGCTTGGGAGTTACAAGCATGTCATGTGCAGCCTAGGGACTTGCAATGGTGACTCCTAACCTACTTGTAAGCTAGTTATGTGACAACCCAAATTTTTATAAGTTATTAAAATAGGAATTTAATAATTAAAATTCTTATTATGAGATGTTTTGAGTTTGAGTATGTATTGTGACACCCCCAAATCCAGGGACTCCATTCCTACAGGATTTAGTGCTCACTTATCAAAAACTATTATATCTAACTACCCATAGTAAAGGATAAAGACATAATTAAAATAACTTAAACAATAAACTCTCCCATTAAAGGGTTACATCATAATCTCAAAAATAATCCTAGGTAATCTAACCTTAAAATTATTACATCAGTTTGCGGAATACAACTTAAAATAAAACAAGTCTTAAAATATAAAACATTTAAATAATTGCTCATATGTCTTCAGCACTTGGACAATTTTCCCTTTCCTTTGCTAGTAGATGGCTCATCAACTTTCTCCACTTTGGCTGCAGTGTTAATTGCAAGAGTGAGCAAACAATTGCTCACTGATATAGGAAGTAGTAATGATAGCAACGTGAGAGTGAACAACAAGAGTTGAATAATAAAGAACTTGTCCTACAAATCAAAATAGAAAACAAGTTCAAACTTTAATTATCTTAGGTTCTTAAGACCACGAACTATGTCCCTGGTATTATTATCCAACCTTAACAGTCATTTAGAATATACAGACCCTTCTTAACGTACTTAGGGGGATCAGCCCTTTGTACCATGTATTGTGCACAAACATCTAAACGTTACACGTACAAAATCCCTTATGTTAGGGTTGTTCATCTCAGTTTGAATTTAGAATTTCCACACTAAAGAAATTTTAGTTTAGAACTAGCTTATCAGTGTTTATAGAATTTTAGAACACTATTCAATTTCCATCAATAAAGGTTTAACACAAGAATGTGCGACTATACAAGGCTATCAAAGTTAAAGAGCAGATATCAATAATATATAATTGAATAAACATGATATACATGCAAAATGCTATAACCAGAAGAGTTAGAACAATCTCATTTGAATCGATGTATTAGAACAATATATGCTTTGAATAATAATTAGGAAAGTAAAATTCGCTCGATATAACAAATTAGGTTATAAGAGCTTGTACAAACATATTCAAGATAGATTAGGTTTGCTCAGTTTTAGGAACTTGAACATTAATAATATAGGAATGGAAACTTGCATTCAATATGAAAAGAATGAAGTTAGAAAGCTTGCTCAATTGGAAAGAGATAAGGTTTAGAAACTTGCACAATTATAAAAGTAGGGTTAGAGAACTTGCCTTGTTTGTAAGCTACACAAGTGTAAAATAATCTCCAATTATCCTACATATATCATTGAAATCGCAACAACAATTAATTATATGAATATTAGCTTTTAGGGTTTAAACCATCATTTAGGTCATAACCCTAACCTAGCACCTAACCACATTGGTTAACACCTTAACGATTTTGAAATCACACTCTAAACCTTATCATTTATATTTAACTTTTGAAAACAACACATTTGGTTCATTACATAACTTATTCAAGTAATCATTTAAATTCTTTTACACTTTATATAACAACGCATGACAATCTATTATTGTAGTTTATATTATGCCTCAACATCATTAACATGCATGCTAAACTAATATAAGTCCATTACACATGATCTGCAAATAAGCAGACTTCATTGTCTCAGACAAAGGTATGGCGGCAATTGCTTACACTTAAAAGGCGGGGCCGGTAGCAGCATACACCACTTTTTTGGCCTTGCAAAGTAAGCGAATCTGGTTGGTGTTCGAACAGACATAGAAGGCTAATAAACAGTAGCCGACTTTAGACCAACAAACATAAATTTCACCCATCAAACGGTGATAACAACATGTAAAATAAATATACAACTACCATAAACATGATTGCTAACACATTCAACCACTTAACACAATTTAACAACAACTAAAACTATTTTAATTTCTCAATCTTCATGTTTTTCATATAAAACTCCATTTTTTATAGTCCATCCCAAAAATCATCATTGTGAATTCATTATTTGGCCAAATCACCTCCTTCAAATTACGTTATGCTCGTAACTCAACGAACTAACATATACAAGCTTCAATTTACAGTTTAACATAAGAATTGGTCATCAAAATTAATACTTCTCCATGAACCATATGAAACACATATACTGTCAAAATTTTCTTCATACTGTCAACGAATGTAGTATACAAACTTCTTGTTTTAAACATAAACTCTAGCATTATACCACATATCCACCATAATTTAGTTACACAACAATTTTGAAAGAATTACAATTAACAGAACATAACAAATTTTCTATAACTCTGTCTCTTTTCTCTGTCTCAGAGCGTAAGAATTACAATTCCTACGCTCTCCCTCTTTTCTCTCAACTCTGTCTTACAGCATTAGGAGAAAAAGAAATAAGACGCAAAAGAAAATAAACTGATATGGCTTAACTCACCCACGTTGTCTATCAGTTAAAAAAAACAATGCGCCTTCATCCGTTAAGTTAGACCAAAGGCCATAAGGCCTTGTTTGGCCATACCCCAAAACCCCCAACTAGATTATTTTTATATTATATAGTTACTTTGTGTCACACCTTAATTTAGTTAATTTAAATAACTTTTAATGGTAATTAAAATAATTTCTATTATAATTACATTTAGGAATAATAATTATATATCTAATTTAATTAGACACATCACTTTATTTAATTTATTTATTTCCTTTAAATTAAACAATTCATCTAGTTTAATTATTTTCTTAAATATTATGCAATTGATTTAATTTAATTATTTCCTTAAATTAAATCCTTCAAATAAAATTATCATTATTCGATTCAATTAACACTAATTAATTCATTTACTAAATTAATTCATCACCATTCATCAAATATTTATTTTCCTCAATAAATAAATTATTTTAAATATTTATTTAATTCCATAAATATTTAAATTAAATTACAAATTTCTCGATCGTTATATATATATATATATATATATATATGTACTATATATATTTTGAAATATGTGATATGGTGTGAAGAGAAATATATATTCATATATTGGAAAAGTGAGGTTCAATAGTTAAGTTAACTATTGAAGAAATTAAATGAATTTAGTATAAATAAATATTCGATGAAATTATTGTGTAATAATTTAGTTAAGTGTTTATATTAACTAAATTAATGTATGGTAATTTTATGGATTGAAGATTTAATTTTATGAAATAATCAAATTAAATTAATTGTTTAATAATTATAATATCATGTAATGGTGTTATTTTAATTTAATTGATTAATGGAATTAAGGAATGATTAATTTAGAAGGTTAATATTTATTAAATAAATATTAAGAACTATGTTGGCTAAGTAAATATTATGTGGATAATTAAAGATTATGATTTAAATTTAATAAGTGTGACATTTGTATACTATATAATAAGCAAAACATGAAAATAAATTAAAAGGAGGTTGGAGAGGGTTTTGCCAAACATGGTCTTGTGACCTTTGGCATAATTTAACTGACGAAGACATATAATTGTACGCTTAATGTTATATAAGTTTTATGTTACATGTTTTATCAGTTTAGTTTTATACATATATTTTTCTAAGTCTAAAAGCAAGAAAGAAGAATATAGAGGAGAGATAAATTGAGGGAATTGAGAGACAAGGTTGAGAATCAAAGAAAGAGAAGAAGAAGGGTAATCATCTTGTTAATCATCTATTCCGAGAATCAAAGATGTAATAACGTATTCTACAAACTTTAGTATATGTGTTCTTAGAGTTTTCTTTTGAAATTTATATTTTATTGGATGATATGATAAAAATAGATATTATATATATGTTGGTAGATGATTATAATCTGTATATGTTGTCTAGGAATGATTTTTAGAAATCAAAATCCATGGAAACATGTTTAGGACGAAGAACTTGGTTATGTGATAATATATATATTTTGGCTTACTTTGAGACCGAAATTAGTGGTTGAATCATGTGTTAATCTTTAAATTGGCAATGGTTTGTGTTAATACATTCAAAAACAAAAATAACGCAAGTTGAATGATCAATTTTGTTAAGAAACAAATTCGAAGTGAATGAATTCGCTAAACATGTTAAAATATGAAAATTTAGTATAAACATGAGTTTTGAGTTAAGATTTGGGTTAGTTAATGTTCTTGTAAATTGTTAATTCTTTGGTATGTTGTAGTTCTATGAATTACGAATCCATAGAATCAAAAACAGACTAATTTGGATCTATATAACTCAAGTTATGAAGATGAGTAGGAGAAAATGTCAAAAAAATCGCAAAAACACTGTAATTTGAAGCGTGGTATTAAGCCAATGACCATCGTCCCAAGAGCGCTTGGTATGGCAGCCTTTAGATAATCATGCGGTATGCAGAAAAAAAGCGTGGCCGCGCCCCATGTCTGCTAACTGTGACTGCTTTGACCTAGTTTGGTAAAATAACCATAACATTTTGATACGAACTCCGATTAAGGCGATTCAAGATGATCCGGAACGAGGATGAATAGACCTACAACTTTTATTCTTTAAGTTATTTAGTTTGAGGTCTTTAGGAAGGGTAAAAATGCTCATCTTTAGGACTATTATGTTTTCAGAGGCAATCGGAGGGCGTCGGGCATGCACTTATGCAAGTGTAGTGCTCTTAATGATAATAGATGTTGTTCTAAGTTATATAACATGAATATTATGAAGTATAATGATGCTTAACATTAATAAATGATATATTAGATAAGTTCAATACGCATACTAAGCACACACAAGAGAGACAAATTGGGCGTGTGACGAATAAATGGCGAAACGCCGTGATAAGTGTTAATGAACATAAAAAGTGTTTTAAATCAAATGAAATGAATATTATAAGATATTGAATAGGGTTAATATAAAACCAATAATGATTCCTAGCAAGACTTAAGCGTCACATGTTGGTATTGTTGGAATGGGAAGTGAGAAAAATAGTTTTCAGGAACTAAAAAGGGAAGTTAAGTGAGGTAACTATATTTTCTCTATCAGATGATACAGGGAATTTTGTAGTGTATCTCGATGTTTCGCATAGATGACAAGATTGCGTGCTCATGTAGCATGGCAAAGTCATTCCGTATGCATCAGACCAGTTAAGGGATTATGAGAAGGTCTACCCTACTTATGATTTATAATTGGCAGCTGTAGTTTTCGAATTAAAAATCTAAAGATAGTATTTATACGGGGAGAAAGGTGAGATATACACGAACTCTAAGAGTCTGAAATATATCTTCCCACAGAAGGAGCTGAATAAGAAGTAAAGAAGGTGATTAAAATTGATGAAAGATTACGAATGTGATATGTTATATCATAAAGGGAAGGTAAACGTAGAAGCCGACGCGTTAAATAGGAAGGGTAGGAAAAAGCTCTCAATGTTAGCGACTCAAAATGAGTTAATAATGGAAATGGCGAGAACGAAGTTAGAAGTTAAATTATAGAATGAAGTGGTAGAAATATTATTCACAATGTAGACTCGATCCATGAGAACGGAACAAGTTAAGTAAATACAACTAGGTAACGAGGAATGCAAGTGAAGAGAAGATCAATTATCATCTTGTTTTGAAGGAGGAATTTGAGTTCCAAATAATTCTAAGTTAAAAGCTAATAAGAGGGTGATAACGTAATGTGTTAGTAAATGCTTAACTTCCAACTCAAATTATTGATAGGAAGTGACAAGTCATGTAAATTAAAATAATACCTTCGGTGAAGGTGAATTGGAGGAATCACAATGCCGAAGAAGCATTGTGGAAACTTGAAATTAAAATGATCAAAAATTTTCCTCATTTGGTTATGTAATGGTAGCGAGATTCTGGGGACAGAATCCTTTTAAGGGGGGAGAGTGTAACGCCCCAAAAAAATGGATTTTATGATAATTAAATTTTTATATGATTATGTGGATTAAATGAATTTAATTGATTATTTATGGGAGTAAGCTAATTGAAGGTCGTTCTATGACCTAGATATGTCGGAAGGTTGTAGTATTTTGGCTACGTGATAGAATTAAAGTGTTTGAATTTCCAAGACGAAAATAAAAGCTTTACGAGAAATTTTCTGAAGAACACTATTCACGCATTTCTTCTCGGGAATTATTTTTGATCTTCTGAGAAATAATTAATGATAGAATTCTAAGACAAGTTGGAATATCCAATAATATTTCAGTTATGGCAAATAGATTTTTTCGCCTGTGGACTTAAAATCTAACGGTTAGGGAAAGTGAGTTCTGAAAAGGAATTTAAAAGTGTATAATAAATTAAAACGATCATTGTATAATACGTAAGTATTGTACGAGGTAATGAATACGAGTATAATACGAGGTATTATACGAGTATGTATGAATGATGGAATGTCGTATATTAAATAAGTATACGAGTTAGAATACGAGATTAATACATAGATTATATGTTATAAGACTTTAAGCCAAATGTATTGAATTTGTAGAAATGTGTAGGAGATTGTAATGTCCAATTGGGATAATAATAAAGCCCAATATGAATTAATGTTAACGCCCAAATATTTGTAATGTTAAGTCCAATTAAATTAATGAATAAGCCTAATGTTTGTTTAATTGCAAGCTGATAAGTGGATTTTATATACACGAATCGGGGTCCATTTCATGCTTATTTATTGCTAATTTCTTGTGTTCAAGTTTATTTTTACTCGTTTTTATGTTCTTTTATGTGTAGGATGGTTGTTGCGACATTTAACATATATTTGGAGTCAATTTGGATGATTTGGAGTCAATTGGTGCAAAGTTGGAAGAAGTCATGAAGCTCAACAAGTGATTTAGCAGAACATACCCAGGACGGAATGATCTGTTTCTTGTGTATACCTATACAAGGTGAGGGGTCTTCACCAGAATTAATGAAGGGGGTAGCCCACCGCGGTGGGGTCTTCACCAGGAATTAATCACACATACTGAAAACACTCGCTGCAAGTACTCTAGGTGATCAGCCTATCGTACCCCTACGTCGTGCACAACGTATTACATCTTAACATCGTAACGACTATATGCATTACTTTCAAAATCATTGTCTCCAATAACATGTCCCCTTTTACAGGGTTGTTCACCTCAGCTTTTTAACATCTTAATCAGCACCAAAACAATTTGGTTTGGCATAACTTCTCAAGAAACGCTTGAATTTCATGAACATCTTTCAATATTCGTCTAGCTGAACCAAATAGCATAAACTTCTACATTAATTCGGACATCAATCGAAATATACATATACATATATATATATATATATATTCTTATATATTAAAGAAATCTCAAAAATCCTTTTATGGAGTTATGATTATAACATTGTCATACTACATCTCACCATAGTGGGCTGACGATCATATGATCTCATCCAACACCAGGTTCCATTGCATTGATGACTTCATTGTTTATCATATCACCCGATACATATAATTAAAATATATTTTGAAAATTAAAAAAAATCATTTTTTTTTCTAGTCGAAACAAACAGCATAGATACGCGAATAATAGCACTATTTTAAAAAAAAATCTCTGGTTCACTAGTGTGACCCAACATTTTTTCAAAAATCAAAAGTATAACCATTGGCACGAAGTCAATAAATTTCGAAAATCTAGTAAAGCTAGAATATTTGGAAAACCTATGTCTCCACTTTCTATACTAATCCATTGCTTAATAATTTTATCTATTCCCATAAATCTCAATTCTTCATTCATAACTTATCTATACCCCAGTATAGTTCATCAATAATATGAGTTTAAGAACTTATCCTAGTCAGACCATAAGCGTTCATTCGCTGAGGGGTTCAAAACATACCATATTATTGTGAGTTACGAACATACCATATGCATTAGTTTTAAGAACCGCACCTAATCCTAATAATATCTGACTAATCTTAATAGTTTCTAACTATCAAACATACACATGAGAAAAGAATCACATTTTCACCACATATACATTGATAGCGCGACACCGACATTCCAATGATTATCAATGTGATAAACTGAGTGCAAGCACAAAACCCTCGCCCATACAAAGGTTTGTACAACTCAGCCATCACACGAGTCCTCAATTCAAATCCCACCTAACCCTATCTAACTCATAACTTGCTTTTTACTCAATATAAATTCCTCGTATCATATCATCTATAACTCCTCATGAGTTATCTCGTACTATTTCATAGTACATCATCTTCATAGCATCATGATATAATTATTCAAACATTACAGACCATCTTTCCTTTATAACTTAAACAGATCACGTCATGATCTTTTTCTATAATCATCTCCCTTAAAAGTCTTTCTTAACTCGTGATCGTTTTGTTTTACGATCCCCTTTCTTTCCTTTTTCATCATTACGACATTCTTCGTTATCTTGAGTATTGGAGTTAGGCAACTCCCATTCTTTTTTTTATCACTTCAAGATTCTTCTTTGAATTTTATTGTTTATATAACAATTCTTCCTTTAAGAATTTCTAACTTCATTCACATTGCTCAACATTTCATCAAACGTATCTATTTTCTATACGTGGTACACATCGAGTCTCTAATAGTTTCAATATGGTACGCTGAGTGGTTTCCCACAAACAACCACAAACTAGGTTCTGAGTTGCTAGTTCATATATACCTCCGCTCTATGAAGGAATCGTTTAGCCCATATACCATACATCAACCATTAAAGAGTATGATTGTACCATACTTAAATATAACTTTTTTTTTATTCTTCACTTCTTTATCATTCTCTTCTTATAGACATTGACTATTTATTATCACCTTACATCCTTATTATTGGAGTTGGGTAACCCCACATTCATAGTCCTTATAACTCTAAGAGATTCTTCTTTGAATCCTTTCACGAATGTTTTAATCCCTCCTTTATAAATTTCTTAAATTATTTTTTATTCTTTAAGCTCTATTTGAGCTTATTCTTTCATTATCTTCATCTTCATTCTTTAAAGGTTATAGCCTACGGTACTCCTACCTAAAGTTTATAATCTACAGCTCTAATACCAACTGTAACGACCCCAAAATTCATTCAATTTAATTCTCAACTTCGGTCGTTAATAACATGTCTACCTTCTGATTTTACATCATTATTCGATGTTAAACTTTATAAAATGCGGCATAATTTAAACTTTTATGTCTTTTACTTTAATTCCCTGAATCAAAACCTTTATCATCTACATGTTTTTGAATCAATCTTATTTTATGATTCACTTTATCACTGTTATTATATAAAATTTTACATTTCAATCCGATAACCTTTACATATCAGATAACTCTAACTTTAGCTTTACAACTCAATATAAAACTATACATCATAAAATGTTTAATATATCTCATGAATCTTCATCATGGAATAAAGAAATAACAACTTTAGCTGAAATATTAATCTTCATGTATTATTTTGGATCCACGTCATTCAAGTAGCACATAGTGTTACCTTCAATCCTTAACCTGCAAAAATGGTTATTTGCAAGGTTGAGCTCAACAGACCAGCAAAATCTAACAGTTTTCATGCATCACGTAGCATATAATAGCATGCTCAACATATATCTCATAAACATTGGACTAACATAACATACATGTTACAGTTCATATAACAAGTATAAAGATTGAGTTCCTTACTCAATCAACATGCTTTACTCAATCAACGTAGTCATACATTGACTTTAACATTTTATACATTCAACATATATATAACACATCATGCTCTTTGCAATAAAGATTTAAAACAATCAAATTCACATAACAAATAGGAACTGAAAGACTTGCCTTGATCGTTGTTTACCAATAACAGTTTAACATCTTACAGTTATCTGCACTTCACGTGCCCTACACAATTATATAATCATATACATCAACTATTAGTCACATAACAACGCATAGTAGTTGTAATGTAAACTTTACTCTACGCCTCATAACCCTTCCTATCATAGATACACAATGTTCAATTTGATTGTGTTAACTTTCAACTTATATCTCACTGTATTTTATATTTGAAGTTCATTAAAATGTTTAAGTCTTGTTAGGACTACTTATTGGTTTTATATTAACACTATTCAATATCTTATAATATTCATTTCATTTGATTGAAAACACTTTTTACGTTCATTATCACTTACCACGGCGTTTCGACGTTTATTCGTCACACGCCCAATTTGTCTCTCTTGTGTGTGCTTAGTATGCATATACAACATACCTAATACATCATTTATTAATGTTAAGCATCATTATACTTCATAATATTCATGTTCTATAACTTAGAATAACATCTTTTATTATGAAGAGCACTACACTTGCATACGTGCATGCCCGACGCCCCCCGATTGCCTCTGAAAACACAATAGTCCTAAAAATGGCCATTTTGACTACTTTTACCCATCTAAAATTGAAAAACTTAGAGAAGAAAAGTTGTAGGTTAATTCGTCCTCGTTTCGGATCATCTTGAATCACCACAATCGGAGTTTGTATGAAAACGTTATGACCGTTTTACCAAAATAGGTCAAAGCAGTCATAGTCAGCACACATGGGGCACGGCCGCACCCCTTCTCTATGTGCCCGCGCCATGTAGGAGCACTGGGCAGCGAGCCCGCGCTCCTGGGCAGCACGCCCGCGCAAGGCTTCGCCCAGATTACAGTGTTTTGTGATTTTTGACCATTTTCTCCTACTAATCTTCATAACTTGAGTAATACACATCCAAATTAGTCCGTTTTTGATTCTATGGATTCGTAATTCATAGAACTACAACATACTAGAATTCTAGAAATTTATAAAAACATTAACCAACCTAAAATTTGATCCAAAACACATGTTCATACTCTATTTTTATGTTTTAAACACATTTAGCGAATTCGATCTCCACGACTTCGTTTCTTAATCAATTGACACAATTTAAACTATGTTGTTTTCGTTTCTTAACATACTAACATAATCCAACATCAATTCACATATTATAACAAGTATTGACCATGAAATTTTATACTTTCTAAGCCATATTCTATAACATAAACACTATTATTTGAAATCTTCTACTAACCACTTTTCCATGAATTTGATTACTCAATACAATTTCTATATAACAATTATCAACACCCCAAACCTAAGGGAATACAAATTAAAACCTAAGTTAACAACTTCCATTATCAATTTACAGAGAACTTAAGAGAATAAAAATTAAAACCTAGGGTTAGATTATTACCTTCTTCATCTTTCTATGCCTTGACAAATAATGAAGAATTGTTTGATCATTCTTTTTCTTCCTCTTGGAAAAATCACAGAGATTACTCTCTCAATTTCTCACTCTCAATACTCTGTGTTTCTTCTTCTCACCCAACTAGGTATTAGCCTTAGGAGAAAAATAAGACGCGAAGATATAAACTGAAGACTTCCCACGTTCATCACTTAAAGAAATAATACGTCTATCAGTTACGTTAGGCCAAAAGCCATAAGGCTACGTTTGGCTACACATAAATTTCCCCCACCAGTTTATTTTAATAATATTATATTATATAATTTTTATTTGTCACACAAATGTAACCAATTTAATCAACTTACACTTATAATTATAATAGTTATAATAATTATAATTCCCATTGTAATATGCTTAAAAAATCATTACATATCTAATTTAATTTATTAATTAGATCAATATAGTATTTTATTTAATGTACTTATTTTCTTTAATAATAAACATTTTAATTTAATTTAATTATTTCATTAAATTAAATCTTTCAAATAAAAATTACCATTATTCAATTTCATTACTAAATTAATGCACCACAACTCATCAATTATTTATTTATCTCAATAAATAAATTAATTAAAATATTTATTTAATTCAATAAATATTTAAAATTAATTACAAAATTCATTTAATTCCTTCAATAGTTAACTTAACTATCGAACCTCACTTTCCAAATATATGAATATATATTTCTCTTCACACCAAATCATATACTTCAACATATATAGCACGTATATATACATACTCAAACTCAAAACATCTCATAATAAGAATTTTAATTATTAAATTCTTATTTTAATAACTTATAAAAATTTAGGTTGTCACAGCGGGCCTATTTAGCACATACACCCCCGCCGGGGTGGGGGGTGTCGAATTCTACAGACTTCTGTTAAGCTTGAAACTCTTCTTGGGCATGGATTCTAACTTATTGCATGGCAATGGAACTCTAGCGAGATTGAATTTTGGCTGGGACTTATGTGTTGGACATCTAATACTCAATCAACAACAAATTCAAGAGAGACACAAAAGACACATTACGAATATTAATTTCAATTTTTCTAAGCAAGTGTTGTAGGAGTATTTCGAAGATATTTTCGAGACGATTGCAATTTTAGGCTACAAGAAGGGTGTTTTTCAATATTCTTCTTCTTAGGCTATTAATTGTAATTGAAATAATGTTTTCTATGATTTTTTCAGTGTTTATTTCGTTTATGATGAACTAATTCACTTTTTAGGCTTATGATGGATCTTTGAGTGAAGCGATGATTTTTGTAACTTTGATTTCCAGTTCAATAATCTATTTCTAGTTTATCTATATTAATTTGAGCTTGAATTTATGAATTGCCTGATCAACAATTCTTTGTGGATTTCTATGGAATCGAGAGAGGATATTCAAATCTAGACTTAGTTAATATAACATGTGTTCATGAATTTTCTGAATAGCAAAATCTTGATGAATGTTAAGGTAGAGATATGCTTGAATCACATATAATCGGTTAGAGAACTTAATGTTAAACCTTCTTTAATTGTAATTCACATAGAGATATAGTGAGTTAGTTGATTAAGGTGTTTTACTTATTTCTATCTTAATTGTGGAATTAAGTTAATATGGTATTAGAGCATCGAGAGGTGGTTAATACTACGTTCGTGTTCTTGATTAATAAACTGTGATAGTGAATTGAATTAGAATAAAGGTGTTAAAATCAGAGTGAAGCTTAGGGTGAAATCATAAGTCTAATTTTCCATTAATTGTTTAAAATTCCAGCTTTTGATATTTGTGAATGTTTTGTGGTAGTTTGTTATTCTTTAATTTAGAATCTTTAAATATAATTATTGAGTTGAATAGTTTAATAAAATTAAGATTTATAGAAAATTGGTACTTGTGAGTTTGAGATTATTGCTATTTGATCTCTGTGGGAAGGATAATCTACTCGTCACTTTATTACTCGTTGACCATGTATACCTGTGTGTATTGCGTATATAGATTTTACCCAACAAGTTTTTGGCGCCGTTGTCGGGGAATTAGTTTAATATTTTTTTACCAATATTAATTTCAATCAAATTAGTCTTAATTTAAACATTTTTATTTTTTTTTTTAATTCTCTTCCTATATTTCTCTCTTCTCAAGTACCATGGATGACTTTGTGTATCAATGGCCATACACGAACATGACTCAACCAAGGGAAACATGGATTGATGGACAGAATATATTTTCTATAGAGTTAGTACAAATTGAGGCAAATTTGAAGACGTTGGAGGTTATCGCAGCCCAACGGAGTCGAAGGATGGCAAACATGACTCAACCAAGAGAAACATGGATTGATGGGCTTAATGCATTTTTCGCAATATCAGCATAGATTGAAGAACTTTCGAGGACGTTGGAAGTTATTGTAGCCTAAAGGAGTCGAAGAATGGCAGTTATGTTTGACTGTTGTGCTGGCAACCACCAAAGTCATCAATGCACTGTTAATTTTCAACTGGTACAATATAGTGGTGATTACCTCAAAAACTATGTTGATCCTAACTATCACCAAGATTGGGGGTATCACCCGAACTTTTCATGGAGCTATAATTATGATGACCAACATTACGCTCTAAATTCATCATACACACCAGAATTTTCATGTCCACCTCCATTGCCACAAGAAGAAAAGCCAAATCCGATGGATGTAATATTGAAGGGCATAGCATACCTAGAGGAGATGAGGATTAGCCAAGAGCTGTCAACCAAAAATTTTAATAATCGGATGGAACAACTCGTCACTACTCAAACTAATGGTCCTCAATATATGGCTTCCGAGACTGACACAGAAAATTCAAGGCTGGGGTAATTATTGTCCAAGTTCATAGCAGATGAGTAATCAAGCGAGGTTAATTCAAAATCTTGCAGATCAGATAGAGCAAATGACCAATGCCGTAAGCAACCTTCCTCCAAACACTTGGCTTTATGACATGGATGACAAAATTAACGTAGAACCCAAACCAAATCTGCGACTGAATGAGCCACAAGATATCGAAAGTATGGAGACGATTGGGGATAATGAAATAGAGGTCGACGAAGATCTAAATGGGTCTCCACTACATATCAAAGAGTCAGTCAGATTTACAAAATCATGCCCACTTGGTAGTCATGTCATCGGCGAAGCTCTTGATGACATAAAAGCCAGTACAATTTTGAATCCTTGGTGGGACGAGAAAGAGAAGATAAACGAAGAGCCCATTGTGTGTGACAAGCTTCTATGCTTTCCGAGAAATTTTATTTATTTTTTTTATTTATATGCTTTCCTAGTTTATTTAGTAGATAGGAATCACGTTATATTCGAAAGTTCTATTCTAATCCATGTTGTCTCTCTTCATTGCAGGTATTGGAGGTTCAATGGATAGGAAAATGATCGTCGCTGTCATCGCCACCATCACCACACACTTAGCTAATTACAGGAAAGTTTTCTTCTACTTAAATGTTATATTCTTACAATGAAGACATTATAATTGTTAAGTTTGGGGGAGTTTAGTTTAGTTCTTTATTTCATGTTTAGTTTCATGTTTATGTTATGTTATTTTGCATATGTTGTTAATTTAGTTTAGGTTCATTATGTTTGCATTCATTTAGTACAACTGCATAAGTAGTTGCATAGTAGTATAGTTTGAATAACATTATATTCAGTTTCTTGTTAAAAAAAATCAAATCAAAAATTCAAAAATAATAGTTAGTTAATATGTTCATCTTACATGAGTCCAGCTGTTAGATAGTTCAGTTTATTTTGGCCAATGATGAGATTGGAATTGAGTAGACAAGTATAGTACTAATTATTAGAGCTTTGATGTGATTTCTTGTTATAAATTGAATCTTTTCCTGTTTGAAACTGGTATAATCAAGGTTAGCACGTTAGAAACAACCTTGCTGATTGATTGAGTTTAAATTGAAACATAATGGGACTCTAAAGGATAATGCTAGTTTGAATGAAAGAATGACAAGAATAAGTAGTGATGGCTAAAGTTAGACAAGAACCTAAGTTTGGGTGAATATTTGGGGGGTATATAAGCTATATTGTAAAACAAAAGAAAAAGAAAATAAAAGGAAAAAGAAAAGTATGAATAAACACCATGGCGTGCTTGTCTTGTTTTGTGGCCTTTGTTACTTGAGTAAGTAAGCCCGAGGGGATTGTCTTTACACCTAGCGCTCTAAGGTCTTAATGGTCTGGGAGTCGTTGGTCGAAAGCTCGTTAAGGTAGCATTAAAAATCCTAAGGTAATAAGACATTGCATAGCTGTGTATATAAACCAAAAGAGAAAAAAAATAAAATGGGAAAAAAGAGCAAAAAGCCCCCGTAGATGAAAAATAAACCATAAGTATCCCATGTTGACCCTCGATATTGGTAATTATTTGATTTTAGTTGGATTTAGCTTGTTTTTAGATTTTGTGAGTTTACAATGTCTGATGCCTTCGAAGAGATTTGTTATGTGTTAAATTTGATTTTATATCAGTTAACATTGTTGTGGAGCACACACACACACACTATATTAGTGATAAGAGTCTAAGATTTTATGATTAATTGAGAAATTATTGATTTGTTTTGATATGATGTATTATCATGTTTACTTGATTTCTTTAAGGTCGGTTGAATAGATTTGTTTCTGTCATTACTGCTGGATTCGTAGGCGTGTAGATTAGTTGCATTGTATAGCATTATTGTTTTGTGTTTTTGTTTGAGGACAAACAAAGGTTTAAGTTTGAGGGTATTTTATAAGTAGATTTTATACCTACTTATCTGGTCTCTATTACTTGAATTATTTGCTTAAACTCGTGTTTCTTAGTTACTTTTCATGCATTTTGTGTTTATTTTGTCGATTATATGTTTGGGAGCTGTGTGAGCGACTAATGGTATGAAAACGCAAGGAAAAACAATAAATTGGACATCGTTTGGGCTTTCATGTTCATTTCATGTTTTTGGCTTGGAACTTGGCTTATATTGTAGAGCTTCTTCTTAGCTTTCTGAAACATCTTGAATCATTCCAATTGGATTTCGGATGCAAGAGTTATGACATTTTTACCAACGGACGTCGAACGTCACTGTTTTTAATGGCCATTTACATAGCAGTCACTTCCAGCCCAATTTCAACCTTCGTCTGTTCGTTATTTCTCAATTCTCAAAGAATAAAAGTTGTAGAGCTCGTCGATATCTTCGATTTAATAGGTGGCAGATCCCGTAACTCCTCTCGGATCAAAAGCTATGGCCGTTTTACCAGAGGACGTTGTGATAGAAAATTGACCCCCACCGGGGCGGGCTTTTCCTTAACAAAATGCCCGCCGAGTCAGGCATAGCAGCTGTAAAATAGTAAGGACCCCCACCGGGGTGGGCCCTTTACAAAACTAGACCCCCTCCGGGGCGGCGGTACGTGGAGAAAAATTGATTTTTGTCCAAATTTGAGTTCGCAAAGGATTGTTTCGATCCAATTGACTCAAGGACTTCCAAGAGGACTTAAAGACACATGAAAAGGCTTATAAAAGGAGGAGAATCACAAGGATTAGAAGGGAGATTAGAGGAGAAAGATGATTCCGTTAGATTAGATTAGAGTAGATTAGATCAAAACACTAGTTCTAATTAGTTTTGGAGATTGAAGAAACTTGGAGACCATTGAAGATTCAAAGTATGAGCAAGGAGGGAGCTTCAAATCTACAGACAATAGATTATATCTTCTCGTCTTCTTCTATCTTTGTCTTTTATTGTTTATTCAATTGTGGATTCTTAGTTTTAATTCAATGAACTAATTCTTTGTTTGAGATTACAATGGATCTTATTGTGTAGTTTATTTTAATATGATTCGCTATCAATTATTATGTTCTATTGTGAGGATTGTCTATTGTGATTTGGACTTAATTGTTTCATTGATTGGCCATCAATTATCGTGATAATCTATATGAACTCGAGAGATGAAGTTTAGATTTAGATCTTATCATGATAGCATGTGTTTGTGATTTCTGCATAGATGGAATTCATGATTTGTGTTTAGGATAGAGATATGCCTTTACGCCATATGTAATCTTATAGAGAACTTGTGCTTTAAATCCTTTTTAATTATAATTCACATAGAGATATAGTGGATTAGTTAATTTGGGTGTCTTGTTTAATTCTATCATCTGTGGATTTAAGTGAGTATGGGTATTATGCATCGAGAGGTGGTTTTATCTGCTTTAGTGTTCTTGATTAACAATTCAGGATAGAGAATAATTGATGAGAACTGTGTTAACTTAAATGAAGCAATAAGTGAAGTTGTGAACTTAAATCTCCGCAATCTTAATTTAATAAGTGGAATTTAATAGTAGTTTACTTATATAATTTGAAATTCATTCGTTTAAATAAGACTGAGTTGGTTACGGGTTAGTACTTGGTGATTTTGTATTAACAATTCATCGTGGAAACGATACTCTACTTTCACTTTATTACTTGTTGACCACGTATACTTGCGTGTTGTGCGTAATTAGATTTTACCCAACAAGTTTTTGGCCCCGTTGCTAATTTAGTATAGATCTTAATATTTTTACAATATCAGTTTACTTAATCCAGTTTTACTTAAACATTTTTTAATTTTTTGTTTTGTTCCTCTTATTTCAAGAGTTTGAAGCAGTTTATGCAAACTCGGTCCAAAAATCCAGACTTGCTGCCTTTTGAGGACGACTTTGAGAGAAGGTTTCAGAGGTTAAGTAGGTGGATCAAGGAAACGAGGCAAAAATTTGAAACATCTGAGAACGAAGAGGAAATGGCAACCGAAGATCAGAAAGCGTTAAGGGACTTTTCCACACCCAAGGTGACTAATCAAGCCTGGGACGATTCAAAGGATTCAGAATTCAATTCAGTTCAGTTTGGGGGATTGGAAAATGACGATCCGAATGAATATTTAGTCAACTTTCTGGAGATTTGCAACACCTTTAGGTCCAATGGGGTGTCGGATGATGCGGTTAGACTTCGCTTGTTCCCATTCAATTTACAGGACAAGGCGAAGAGTTGGTTACACTCTTTACCACCCGGTTCGATAAGTACATGGGAGGACTTAGCTCAAAAATTCCTTGCCAAATTTTTCCAACCGGCGAAAACTGCAAAAATGAGGAATGAGATAACAATTTTTGAGCAGCAACATGGGGAGTCATTAAATGAGGCATATGAGAGATACAAAGAATTGATCAGAAAATGCCCACATCATGGATTGCCCATGTGGCTGCAAATAAAGACCTTTTATAACGGACTACATGGGAATCTCAGAACGAGTATTGATGCAGCGTCGGGCGGAGCATTCATGGCTAAGAGTTACGAGGAAGCTTATAATTTGATTGAAACCATGGCGACTGACAACTAACAAATGGCCCACAATGAATGAATGACACGGAAAAGGCTACCGGGTTTTGGAAGTAGATGGGTGTGTGACTATACAAGCCTGATTTGCTTGCTATCCAAGAAGTTGGATGCCATGACAGGGCTCATGCACGAAAGAGTACTGATCAGTATGTGAATTGTGTGCGGGTAACCATCCTAGAGATCAGTGCGCAATCAATCTAGCATCCGTCCAGTTCATAGGTAGCTACAACAGGGGTCTGCAGATTATGTACCAAAACACTTACAACCAGGGGAATAGGAATCACCCGAATTTTTTGTGGAGCAATAATCAGCAACATCAAGCTCCACGACCGTCATATCCCCTAGGTTTTCAGAATCACCAACAACCGGCTCAACATCAGGAAAGAAAATCAGATTTTGAGGAGATGGTGTCAAAGTACATGACTAGCAATGATGCAGCAATGAGAAATCAAGCAATGGCCATCAAGAACTTGGAAAATCAGATGGGACAAATTGCCCTATAATTGAACAACAGGCAACAAGGAACGTTACCAAGCGACAGAAAAAGAAATCCAAAGGGAACTCAGGAGCAGTGTAATACTATTACGCTTAGAAGTAGTAAGGAGTTGGTTTTTAACTGGGATAAGAAAGCTAGTGCAATAGATGAATGTGAGTATGAAGGGAAGGAATTAGAGAAGAAATGTACAGAAAAGTGGTGCAAAAATTAAAGGAAGAGAAACAACTTAAAGCTACACCACCTGCACCCTTTCCTTCAAGGTTAGAAAATAACAAGTTAAATAACCAATTTTCGAGGTTTATGAATATATTCAAACAGTTACACATTAATATTCCATTTACCGAAGCACTTGAGTAGATGCCGCATTACATTAAATTCATAAAGGACATACTTTTGAAAAAACGTAAGCTCCAGGATTTCGAAACAATGGCGTTAACCGAGGAATGCAGTGCAATACTACAGAAAAAGCTCCCTCCTAAATTGAAAGATCCGGGGAGTTTTACAATTCCTTGTGCAATTGGCAATCAAGATGTGGGAAGAGCTCTATGCGATTTACGAGCGAGTATAAATCTTATGCCACTATCTATTTATCTAAAATTGGGATTAAAGGAAGCAAAACCAACCAATATTAGTCTACAACTTGCCGATAGATCAATAACATACCCTTTAGGAATAGTTGAAGACGTATTGGTCAAAGTTGATTCACTAATCTTTCTAGCCGATTTTGTGTTATTAGATTTTTAAGAAGATAAGAACATCCCTATAATCTTGAGACGACCATTCCTGGCGACTAGATGAACACTGATTGATATGCCTAATGGAGAACTGATTATGAAAGTGTTTGATCAAGTAGTAACAGTAAAGGTATGAAAGTAGTATGCACACAAGCCAATCATGTTTGATGATAAAGCATATACTTTGTAACAATCTTATTCATTTATTAATAAAAAGTATTAATTTATTAAAGGCTTTTAATTATCTACATGATCTTTGTTTTATAATATGTGATAAACCCATAGTTTTAAGCAATGCTTTTAGAATAATGATGATGATCATTCTAATGAGATCTAAATTCTTAGAAAGCTTAAAACTAAAATAGTTCCCAATCATTGGATTACTAAATTGGGGATTAGTGAATCCGGATAGATTGGTACATACGTTGCTTGCTCATTGGATGAGGATGATTGATCTCATGATCATTTGTGTGGAGACACTAAAGCAAGTATGTAGGTGCTTATTAGAGAATAAGTTCATTTGAACGCATTGGCTCGCTAAGGAATACCTAATGGAGTTTTACTTGCTGTCAATAGGAATTCTGTAGTGATATAGTAGTCTAAGTGATCCTTGGACTTGAGATCATCATAGTATCTTGTGTATGATGAGTTATACTTTGACTTATTCCTTAAGACCCTTAGGGTATATCAAAGGGTATGCTTGGGTATAATAAGTTGTACATGGAGATAATGTATGATCAATAAAGAATCTACCACTTATTAAAAGAAGAGAAATGTCCTATGTGATTCGATAAATGACGACCCAAAGAGTCCTTGGCAATAGCGTAATGAAATTAGAAAGGAGTTTCTAATTTGCATTATTTGAGTTGTGCATTTAAGGATCGAAATACATATAATTAAATAAAATAAGACTTGTGATGAATTCCATGTCTTATATTTAATTGGGACATTGTATGGTGGAAGGATTGAATTTTACTAACTATTTACTCAAAGGTTCTTTATGATTAATGTTGAAATCTATATTATCCGGAAAGTCGTTGATCGCTAGGAGGCTTATCCTATTGTAGAATAAATATTATTTATTTAAATAAATTAATTGTTTAATTTATTTATTTAAATAAGATTAGAATTATTCTAATTGATTTATTCACAACCTGGTTTAATATGGAGAACCTAAAGGGTCACACCATAAAAGGAAGAATAATTATTTAAGAAGTTAATGGCATAATCGTAATAATATATTAAGTATATTTAATTTAATCTATGGTGATAGAATAAATTAAATAGCTTAATATTTATTATTTAATATTTTAGAAATATTAAATATAAATTAATAAGAGGAGTCTTATTAATATTATTACAATTATTATTATTTTAATTTCTAAAAGAGTTTAGGAATTAATTTAATATAAGTACTCTCATTTATTCCTAATAGGATTAGGAGGGAAAATTAATTAAAGGAGTTTAATTAATTATCCCTAATAAGATTAGGGAGCCCATTTAATTAAAAGAGTTTAATTAAATAATACCTTATTTTAATAGGGTTACTTGATATCTTTATAAGAGGAGTCTTATATCAGATATCTAGACTACGTGATAATTCCAATTGTTGGAGAGTACGCCCCCTTTTTCTATACAGATAGAAAAAACTAGGGTTTGAGCCAAAACACCCATCTTCTTGAATTTTCTTCTTCCTTGGTGGATCACCTCTAGAGGCCAAACATTTGGGTGGCTAATGTTGATCAAAGGAAGGAACCAAACCCGGTGGATTCAAGTTGAACGCGAAAAGGATTGGAGGTGAACTTGTACCTGAGGAAGCTCGATCTTCAAGGGTATGATTCTTATTCGTTATCTTTTTCGTTTAATTAATAATTGTGCATAAAGGGTGATCCAGGTATATGGTTTGTAAAATTTTAAACTCTGATTTTTCCACGTTTCTGCACTTTTATGCAATTTGATTGCGTTCTTGAATATTATAAACCTAACAAGGTGTTCATGGAAATCCCAATCCCAACTGACAAGGAAGAGTTCGAGTTGCTCGAGGAATCTACACGTGTCAAGTTCAGGGGTGGCAAAGAAGATAGTGGTCTCAAGGCATTAGTTGAGGATAGAAAGTCAAATTTAATATCTAGCATGCACGTGAATGGGCATGCATTACAACAATATTGGTGTTGCGCGATAAATAATCATCATGCCAAAGTTAACCCAACTGATCCAGGATGAAATAGGGAGTAGTCAGGCTGAACGACTTAAAATCAAGCGCTAATTGGGAGGCAACCCAATCTTTAGTTTATTTATCCTATTTTTCATTCATATTTGTTAAAATAAAGTTCTTATTAAATTACTAGGTAGTAGAATACAATAAAAGTCTCGTTAATCTCTCCATAATACATTATGTTATCAACAACTCACTAATTCTCATGTTTTATATCCTGCAGGATGGACAAAGGATCTTTAAGTGAGTTACAATGAAGCAAGGTTGAGAAAACAGGGGATTTTGGCAGAAGACATGCCACGTGGCGGGCCCATTTTAGATTACAACCATGAAGGGGCGGGGTCTCCTGAAGTTTAATAGTAGACATGCACAGCCGAGTGGGCATTCTAAGCCTAGCACCCTACAAGGGCAAGGCGTCTGGAACTCAACTAATTATTTCGGCAGTTATGCTAGACTCCACAACTCCCATAACTTCTACCTCAATTAAATCTCCCCGTAACCTTCACCCACCACCCACTACACCCACGATTTCCAATGCTCCACTACCTCTCTCCACCTCTTCAACCCACCAATAAACAACCTCACACAACCTCTATATATTACCACATCTCATCCCATATACCTCACAACAATCTTCAACTACACTCATCAAATTTAAAATTAGGGCATTCATACATGCTATTTGTTAGCAATTGAGAGGCAAGTATATCACTATTTTCAAGTTACTCAACTTCAATCACCATAATTGAGGGTCAAATTGACAAGTTTGGGGGATAATCAATTGTGCACACCAAGTGTTTGTCAGTGTGTATCAACCAAATTTGGAGGGGCAAGGTAGTGTGAGTCAAGCAATAGAGAGAACATGGCTTCACAACCAACATCGAAACGCCAAAGGGGAGAGAGTTCAAGGCCATCACAACCAACCCAGACATTTGATCGCCGGAAATTTATGAGTGTCGCCGCCGCCGACCGGTATGAATACCTGCTCACCAAAGCCCTCACACTGGAGCGAGGGTTGGCACAGGATCCTAGTGATGGGGAGATAATGCCTCAAATATATCAAAAGGGGTGGACAAAATTCACCGAAGAGCTGGAACCCGCCGTTGTCAAAATTGTCAAGGATTTTTATGCAAACGACGAGGATAAAGCTCCATTCAAGGCATTTGTGCGGGGTCGTTTGGTGCCATTCAGTGCTGATGTAATTAACACCTACTATCAACTGCGGGTACCTCGGCAATGCCAATATTCTCAATTACGTGATTTTGATCCAGACTATGAGGCCATACTCTAGGAGATGACAAAGCTGGGAAAAAACTTGGATCAAAGGTCGAAAGGGAGGCACGGTGTTCCACAGCAAAGATCTCAGCCGATATGGAAAAATCTGGTACGTATTCCTATGCACTAAACTGTATCCATCCCAACACACCTCAGACTTGACCAAAGAAAAGGCGTTACTGTTGTACGCAATTGTGCAAGACTTCATCATCGACGTCGAGGCCATTATCTGTTTCTCCATCCTCCGGTGTTTACGTGGAAATTTTTCGGGCGGCTTGCCACACCCTGTACTCATATGTGGGTTGTGTCGTCAAGTAGGGGTGCGATGGTTCAACGACGAGCCCACACAAATGCCGCTTGCATTGCTTGATTCCAGAATGGTAGCGCGGTATTCTGTATGGGTAGGTGGCGACTCACATCCTCGTGGACTGGGCTTTATTTTTTCATCGGCTTCAGAAGACAAAGTTGATGCTATAGAGACGTCGGAGGATGAGGATGAAGCTATGGGAGATCAAGGGGCCGAGCAGGTACCACAGACCGAGGCAATATCCAGTCCTCAGTTCCTTGATTTCCAAAATCAAATGAAGGCGCACAACAAGGCGGCACGTCGGGAAATGCAGCGACTCGCATTACGGCAAGATCATATGTTTGATGCTATGAATGCATCTTTTGCCTCACTCAACACAACCCTTCAAAGCTTCAACCCGACGGCCCAATTTCCATATCAGTAGCCCGTGCCAATGCCGAGGTTTCCACCGAGTGATTCAGACGAGGAAGATCAGCAACCACCTCCTCAGACTTAAGCTATAGTAGGGAAGTCCTCATGTACTTAAATTGAATTATTCATCTAATGAAGACATTGTATTACTTATGTTTAGGGGATTTAAATTCTTGTTTGCATGCATATGTAGTATTTAGGTTTAAATTTGTCATTTTAATTCCAGTTTTGCATAGTAATTTAGGAACTATGATGTTGCATATAGGTTTTGACATAGTTGCATGGTAGCTTAGGTGCATACATAGTACCTTAGGTTATTTTTGTTATTGCATTGTTTTTAATTTTTTTATGATCGCATTTTGTTATCTAAAAAAAGAGAGAATATATATATATATATATATATATATATATATATATCATGACTAGTCTTATTTTGGGGCCTTTGTTACTTGAGAAAGTACGCCCGAGGGGATTGTCTTTACACCTAGCGCCCTATGGTCTTTTATGGTCTGGGAGTCTTTGGTCGAAAGCTCGCTAAAGGGTAGCATTGTCAGCCTAATGGAATGAGACATTGCACAGTCATGGTTTAAAAAAAAACGGGAAAAGAGCAAAAAAGCCCCCATGAAAAAAAATATAGATAAATGAAGTATAAGTATCCTACATGAACCCTTGAGTTTGGTATTGCTTAGTTTTAGTTGGAATGAGCTTATTCTTATCAATTTTGAGTTTGCACTATGTGATTCCTTCTAAGAAATTGATTATGTATGGAATTTAAATCCGTAGCAGTTATCATGGATGTTGAACACACACGCACACTATACCAGTGATGATGGTTTAAGATTTGAGAATTAATACGAAATTATAGATTGGTTTTGGTGATTGATATTGTAAACTTTGCTTGTTTTCTCTGAGGCCATTAAAGTAATTTAGATTCTGCGATACTGTTGGATTTGGAAGCATATATATTGGATCATATTCATTCCATTTCATTGTATTGCATTGTATAGCATGTAGTTATTTTGTGCTCGAGGACTAGCACGGTTTAAGTTTGGGGGATTTTGATGAGTGGATTTTATATACACGAATCGGTGTCCATTTCATGCTTATTTGTTGCTAATTTCTTGTGTTCATGTTTATTTTTACTCGTTTTATGTTCTTTTATGTGTAGGATGGTTTTTGCGGCATTTAACGTATATTTGGAGTCAATTTGAATGATTTGGAGTCAATTGGTGCAAAGTTAGAAGAAGTCATGAAGCTCAGCAAGAGACTTAGCAGAACATACCCTCGTCGGGGTGGGCCTGTTTGCTGTGTATACCCCTGTCGAGGCGGGGGGTCTTCACCAGGAATTAGCAGAAGGGTAGCCCACCGGGGCGGGCCTATTTAGCACATACACCCCCACCGGGGCGGGGGGTGTCGAATTCTGCAGACTTATGTTAAGCTTGAAACTCTTCTTGGGCATCAATTCTAACTTATTGCATGGCAATGGAACTCTAGAGAGATGGAATTTTGGCTGGGACTTATTGTGTTGGACATCTAATACTCAATCAACAACGAATTCAAGAGAGACACAAAAGAGACATTACGAAGATTACTTTCAGTTTTTCTAAGGAAGCGTTGGAGGAGTATTTCGAATAGATTTTCGAGACGATTGCAATTTTAGGCTACGAGAAGGGTGGTTTTCAATATTCTTCTTCTTAGGCTATTAATTGTAATTGAAAGAATGTTTTTTATGATTTATTCTGTGTTTATTTTGTTTATGATGAACTAATTCACTTTTTAGGCTTATGATGGATCTTTTAGTAAAGCGATGATTTTGTAACTTTGATTTCCAGTTCAATAATCTATTTCCAGTTTATCTATATTAATTTGAGCTTGAATTTCTGAATTACCTGATCAACAATTCTTTGTGGATTTGTATGGAATCGAGAGAGGATATTCAAATATTAACTTAGTTAATATAGCATGTGTTCATGAATTTTGTGAATTGCAAAATATTTATGAATGTTAAGGTAGTGATATGCTTGACATCGCATGTAATCGGTTAGAGAACTTAATCTTAAACCTTCTTTAATTGTGATTCACAAAGAGATATAGTGAGTTAGTTGATTAAGGTGTTTTACTTGTTTCTATCTTAATTGTGGATTTAAGTTAATATGGTATTAGTGCATCGAGAGGTGGTTAATACTACGTTCATGTTCCTGATTAATAAACTGGGATAGTGAATTGAATTGGAATAAAGGTGTTAAAATCAGAGTGAAGCTTAGGGTGAAATCATAAGTCTAATTCTCCATTAATCAGAGTGAAGCTTTTAATATTTGTGAATTTTTTGCGGTAGTTTGTTATTCTTTAATTTAGAATCTTTAATTATAATTATTGAGTTGAATAGTTTAATGAAATTAGCATTAATAGGAAATTGGTACTTGTGAGTTTAAGATTATTGCTAGTTGATCTCTGTGGGAACGATACTCTACTCATCACTTTATTACTTGTTGACCACGTATACTTGCGTGTATTGCATATATAGATTTTACCCAACATAAGCCCAATGTATAAGTTAAGATTAGTTAAGCTAAAAGGCCAATGTAAGAACCAATGGGTTATTGGATGGTTTAAACCATGGGGCAACCCATGGGTGATCAAAAGTAATGAGTAAGTAACTTAATGGCTAAGTGTTGTGATGGCCAAGTAATTAATGTGATAAGCAAGTAAAGTGCTTATGTGTGGTGAACAAGTAAAAGTTGTGATGAGCAAGTAATGGATAAGCTAGGTGACTAGCAAGTATACTTAATGGCTAAGTAAGTGTGATGACCAAGTAGACTTAATGGCCAAGTGTTATGAGGTGCAAGTTAACTTAATGCCTAGGTAATGAATAGTAAGGAGGTGGGAGTGGTTTATTAACTAAACTGCCCTAACTTAGGAAGTCCTATAAATAGGAAGCTTGCTAGCTCATTTGTTAGTTGTTAGATTTTCATCCAATAACTTATAGCTTATTAGATAGAGAGAAAAAGCACCAAAAGCTAGAACAAGTTAGCCTTTCAGAATTCAAGAAGCAAGAAGGAGATTAAAGATTAACCAAGTGATTATCAAGGGTAAGAACTTAAACCATGAATCTCTTTCTCTTCCATTGTTGGAGAAGTGGGTAGTGTTAGAACATGTATGCTAAGGAATGATAAGAATGATTAATCAATGGACTTAAGCCGTATAAGTCGTGAATAAGTAATTCAAACTTAATTAAGTTATGAACTTATGAAGAGCTTATATGAACTACTCATATGTTTACTTTAATAAGATTGTATGATGATAAGAAGTAAGAATGGTGGTTAAAAGACTTAATCTATAATAAGTCATGAGAAAGGAAGTCATAAGTAGTTTATACTTTTATAAGTTATAAACTCACAAAGAACAAGTGATAACTTATCATGTTTATAAGTTACTGAAGTATGTATGTCAAGATGTTAATATGATGGATTGAATCCATTTGAAGCGAAGAAAAAATCTTAAGAAATGAAGTTAAGGCGAAATTCATGAGTTTAGACGATAATCGTCGAATTCGTAAAATTCTTGGAATGGAAGTCAAATTTTGATATTGAGCTTGGAAACATAAGTTTTCAATGGAGACAAGTCTTATTTGGTATTATAAAGTTGCAGACTCGAGAATGACTGAATTCTGACTTAGAACGAAGAAACGAGTGTTGAACGTTCACGAACGTTAATTATTTTCGTTAAAATGGACTAATAAGTGAATTTTTAGTTAACGAAGTCAAATTGATAAAATTCTTACATGAACACGTAGAGTATGTAATTTTTGAACCGTAGGCTCTTGAACGAGCCAATTCAGAATTATAACGAAGAAGTTATGAGCCCGGGAATCTCATATAAAAATTTACCTGTCAAAAATTTTCTGGTGCTGAGGACTGGCGCCGCAGCGCCAGTCAAGGCAAAATATGTGGCACCGCAACACCAAGAATGTTTGTGAGCTACTGAAGTCTCACGCCAGCATACATGGCCTTTTTGAACCTGCGATTAGCGCCAAGTTCATTGAAAAGCCATAGAGTGGCGGCATGCGCTGGATGAGTGAGGAAGGAAAGGCTGGCATAGCCGCCAAAAGATTAGGAGAAGCTTTAGAGAGGAAATGTTATGAATATAAAGGAGAAACAAGTTAATGATAATGAATTATATCAATTCTAAACCTAATGTAACATCATTAAAGGATGTTATAAATCTTAAGTATAATACTAAAGGTTGGAGATATGTCAATTGAATGTGAACGTGAACGGTATGCAGTAAGTGTACTTAACCAATGACGAACAAGTTTTGATTAATAACGTAAGAACATTAGTACGCCGTGATGAAGGATGATTAACTCAAAACGAGTTGTATTAATCAAGTAAATCCAAGTAGGACATAGAAGAGAAAGAAGTTGGTAAGAATAATGTAAGTTGTAACGGTAAGCCTGAACCAATAATAATGAATATAATACAGGATAAAATTGAGAAGATGGGTAAGATTCATTAGGAACCATGTATGTTCATTCATGACCTAATGTGGTATGTTATATGGTTATGTGTTGTAGAGACTGTAAAGATTTAAAGGGAGAGTAATTCTACTGTAGCAGACGCTGAAGGCAAGTTTTCTAAACGCTTGTCTAACCTTCGTGTTAGCCAGGTTTTCAGTGATTCATGTTATGAGATGCATGAATTGTTTTAGGAAAATGTCGATGCCAATCTTAACTCGGCTAGACTATCTTGAAGAGTTGATTGATTTATTTATAAGTCTTTCAATATAGAATTGATAATGTTATCCTACGCCAATTGTTTGGTACGGATTCAAGGTAAGCCTGAGTATGAATAAACAAATGTATTTTTCATCAATTATTCGATGGGCACGCGAGGATGCCAAAACTTAAACGTACATACGTTTAAAGGATGTAGTGTTGATCAACATAGAATAATATGGGCTGATCACCCAGAAGTGCTCGTAAGATATGTCGAACTTACGGACTTAGTGTCGGGTTGTCCTTTTCAAAGAAATTATGAAATGCTCATAGTCTTGAGCCATAAGTGATGTTTTACTTAATATTGTTATTGTAAAACGTTTTAAAGGAAAAGAAATGCTATTTTGAATTATTGATAGTACTTCATAACTATTGAAGATATATGATTCTTATGTTTCAAGCATGTTGTTTAAAAGAAATTATTGTAGTTGCTGAGCTTGTTATGCTTACTCTTGCTTGAACCATATGAATGCAGCTTAGACCGAACGAACCAAGGGATCCAACAAGGATAAAGGCAAGATGAAGATGAACAATTAGTTTACCCTGTAATAAACTAGTAAGTTGTATATATATTATAATATGATGAACAAAGAATGTAATGGTTTTAGAACCTGGGAACGGGATGTAATATTACTAATGTAATAAGAATGTCGTTGATACACACATTTTAATGTCGTTTCAATAGAATGAATGGACAGTTATGAGTACCGTGTAGCACCATCTGTCGGGTTTGAAGATACCCGGATTTGGGGGCGTCACAATTACAAAGTTCATACTATATAATTACAAAGACAGCTTATTGGTCTGCCTTAGCCTTCCCTTTATCTTTATTAGATCCTTCAATCTGTTCGGTCTTAGTTGCATTCATATGGTTCAAGCAAGAGTGAGCATAACTAGCTCAGTAAGTATGACAAATTCATTTAAGCAATAGGTTTGAATCATATGAATCGTATATCTTCAATAACTGAATCAATAGTTATAAAGTACTATAGAGAATTCAAAATAGCACTTCTCTTTTCTTTAAAACATTTCACGGTGAACAACATTCATTAAACATAAATTTTGGTCCAAGACCTTGAGCATTTCATTCTATCTTTGAAAAGGACAACCCAGCACCAAGTCCATAAGTCTGATATAACTTACGAGCATGTCAAGGTGATCAGCCTATAGTACTCTATGTTGTACAACACTACTTCTTTAAACGTATTTACATTTAAGTTTTGGCAGCCTCACGTGTTTGTCGTTTGACGACAAAATATTTGTTTACTCGTACTCAGTCTTTCTTTGAAATCCATACCAAAACAGTTTGGAAAAAGATAGCAACTTTGATAATATTTTGTTAGATTATAAGAAAATTCATAAAATACTCTAAGTCTAGCCGAAGAAGTTGGCTTCGACTTTATTTCACATCAATTCATGCGTAAGATACATGAATCACAAAGCATGTCCAGAATGAACATAGACAAGGGTTAGAACACTTGCCTTTAGTGTCTTCTACAGATAATATACTTTCTTTTTGAGTCTTTAAGGATTCTACAACACATAAGTACATAATATACAATATTAGGTCATAAACAATCATTCACAATCAATAATATATCTTACCCTTCTTCCCAATCTAATCATTCTTTAGACTGTTTAACATTCGTTATGATTTATTGCATTACTTCTTACTTACGTTCAAGTAATCTTTCGTCAACCTTTAGTTGTAATTCTCAATGTTATTATTATCCTTAAGGACAATACTTTAAGTTTATTAAGATTAAAATTCATCTTTATCCAATTTCTACATTGTTTATATTCATGTTCTTTCTTTACTGCTCCTTCTCTAGTCTTTGTCTGTTCTTCTTTGACTTCCTCTAAAGCTCGTGACTGCAAGTACGACTCTTCAAAAAAGATTTCCACCCAAGCCTCGGTGTCTTTAGCCCCATACTACCTTCTATATGCCGTGTTGCGGCGCCACTCTTCAATAATTGGGGTTTTATCTTAGCGCTGCGGCGCCAACTATCAAGCCTTGGGCCGCGCTGCAACGCCGGCCCTGAGCCTCAGGCAATTTCACAGTTTTTTTCTACTGCAATCTTTCTAGGCTCATAAATTTTTCAGTATAAGTCTGATTTGGCTCGTTCAAAAGCCGTTAGCTCACATATCACATGATTTATGATTCCATTAAAAAATAATACATTTTCGAATCCATTAACACGAAATTTACCATTTAAGTTCTTTATTACGAATTCGATAAACGTTCGTGAACGTTCATATCTCGTTTCTTCGTTCTACGTCAGAATTTGACCTTTCTTGAGTCTGCAACTCTAAAATGAAAACTTAGACTATTCTCCATCAATAACTAATGTTTCCGAGTACAATGGTGACTTTTGACTTCCACTCTGAGAATTTAACGATTTCGACGATTATCGTCTAATCTCATAAATTTTGCCATAACTTCGTTACTTGAGATTTATACTCCATTCCAAATGGATTTCTTCTATTAACACAACATAAATCATCTAAGCCTACAAATGATGGTTTTAAACTTGCCCATCAATAACAAAATTATAATTCTTCAATGTTCTTCATTAATTCATAGCTTTTATGATTATAATTCCATTTACACATGGTTTATTAAGGTTTACATCCATTAATAACCATCCTTATACACCTAATGATACATGCACCACCAATACTCACTTCTCTATCAAAACTATGATGAAAAGATGGAGATTAATGGTTAGGGATTCATTACCTTTAATGTTCTTAACTTGGTTCTTCTTCTTTCTTCTTAAATTTGCAAGATACTTCTCACTTTTCTCACAATATGTAAACTTTTAAGATGTTGGTGAAGCAAAAATGAACTAACAACCTCTCTATTTATAGAATTACCAAGGTTAGGGCACAATTGTCTTTTAGGCCATCCCACCTCCTTATTTTCATCTCCTTACTATTCCTAACTTAGCCACCAAGTAAATCACTTTACTTGGCCACCAAGATGGCCAGCCATGACTCACTCATGGGGCCCACATGGGTTGCCCCATGGGTTTTTCTCACCCGATGACCCATCGGTTCGATCCATAGTTCCGGTTCTTAGTTTGGGCTTAGGTTTTAATTACTTTGGGCCTAACATAGGGCTTTCATTATTAATCATTGGGCCTTAACAAGTTTGCATTTAGGCTTGCCCAATTCTTACACAAATCCTACAAGTCCATTACAATTGATTTAAAGCTTAAAACGTATAGTCTACGTATTCTTCTCGTATACAAATTCGTATAATCATTCATTATGTATGATATGTCATTCTTAGTATATACTTGTATATTACTTCGTATCATACTCGTATTCATTGCCTCGTACAATACTTGTGTATCATATGATCATCATTTATTAAATCTTTACATTCCTTAACATTCTCGAACTTAGTACGTAGGTAAAAAACTATGTTTGTCATACTTGAATTATTATTACATAATTCATCCTTCCTTATTATTCTATCATTACGTATTTCTCGAAAGTTCAAAAATAATTCTCGAGCAGAAATAGATGAATAGTGTTTTTCAGAAAATTTCTCAGAAAGCTTTTATTTTACGCTTGGAAATTCAAACAGTTTAATTCCTTCACGTAGCTAAAATACTACGATATTACGACATTTTTAGGTTATAAAGCAACCTTCATCTTGCTTACTCATTATAATAACATATATTATAATTTTATTCATTATTTACTCAAATAAAATTATTTTACAAATTATCTGATTTTCTCGGTCGTTACATTCACCCCCCTTATAAGGATTCTGTCCCCAGAATCTCGCTCTAATTAAACAAATAACTGAGGGTAACTCTTCATCATCTTTTTTTCAAGTTCCCACATTGCTTCTTCAGTATCGTGGTTCTTCCATAACACCTATACCGAAGGTATAACTTTATTCCTTAGAACTTGCTCTTTTCTATTAACGATTTGAATAGGAATTTCTTCATACGTCAAGTCCTTCTCAATATGAATAGGCTCATACTCTATTATGTCCTTATAATCTGCCTTATAAGGATGTAACACAGATACATGAAAAACGTTGTATATTCGTTCTAAGTGTAGCTAGATAATTCTATCATGTAAGCTACCTCTCCTACCCTTTTTAATACCTCAAAAGGTCATATAAACCTTGAACTTAACTTTTCCTTTTTTCCAAAATGTATCTTTCCTTTCTAGGGAGATACCTTTAGAAATACATACGAGCCTACTTCAAACTCTCTGTTCACACGATGTGAATCCACAAACTTCTTCTGTCTATCTTAAGTTACTACCAATCACATTCGTATCAACTTAACTGCATCCACTATTTGCTACACTAATTCAGGTCCTAGCATTTGGCGTTCTCCTACTTTACCCCAACACAATGGTGTTCTGCACTTCCTTCCGTATAAAGCTTCGTAGTCGGCATGCCTATGCTTGCATGATAACTGTTGTTATACCCCCAACTCTACTAACGGTAGGTGATCATCCCAACTATGTTTAAAATCCATAACACAAGATCTTAGCATATCATCTAACGTCTAAATTATCCTTTCGCTCTGCCCATCAGTTTGCGGATGATATGTTGTACTTAATTTCAACTGTGTTCCCGTCTGTTCTTGTAGATTTCTCCAAAAGTTTGATATGAATTGTGGATCACGATCTGACACTATCGAAATTGGTACTCCATGTCTGGAAATAATTTCCTTAACATAAAGTTTAGCTAACTGCTCTAAGTGAGCAAAAAGTGAGCAGACTTCGTCAATCGGTCCACTATTACCCAAATAGCGTCATACCATTTCTGTGTAATTAGAAGTCCCACTATAAAGTCCATCATGATATACTCCCACTTCCACTCCGAAATCTCCAATGACTATAACAAGCCACTTAGTCGTTGATGTTCGGCCTTAACTTTTTGACAAGTTAAGCACTTACTCACATATTTTGCTATATCTCTCTTCATGTTCGGCCACCAAAAACTCTGTCGAAGGACTTGATATATCTTAGTATTACAAAGATGAATCGAGTACCTCAAACTATGAGCTTCTTGTAACACATCCTCCTTTAATTCGGTCTCATTCGAAACATAAATTCTTCCTTCAAATCTTAATAATTCCTGTAATAACTCGGGATTTCGAATAATCTGAATTTTATGAATAATTTTTTTTATTTAATATTAATATTGACTGTTAATATTGTGTTGTGTATCTGTGATACGAGTCTCGAGTAGCGGTCAATTTGTGTATTGACTGAAAAATAAGAGTAGAGTTGTGCTTAACAGCTTTAGAAACCCTAACCCTAATTCAGGATAGCGATTCTATAGAAAATATAATTTGAATAATTGTGTTTATGAGTACGTGTTTGTACTGTATTGAGTTAATGACCTGTGATTTACTAGATAGGGTTTAAAATTTGTAAACCCTAATCTCATATTTAGAAACCCTAATGCACAGTTAGGAACCCTAATTGTAAGCCGAGAAACCCTAATTTAAAATTTGAGATTCCTAAACCCTAATTAGGAAACCCTAATCCTAATTAGCATGACTAATGTGAATATTAAACTTTAATATAACTAGAAAACCCTAATTGTATTTTTAATCATCATAATTTCCTATTTTAAAAACCCTAATTACAAATTTTTAGAAACTAAAGTTGTAAAACCTAGGGGTTAGAACCTTAGGGTTAAACCCTAAGGGATTGAATAAAAGTCTAGTATGCCATTAAAATTTCAATGAGAATGTTCAAATTGACCTTTTAGTATATTTTCAAGAACTAACTTGCAAATCTTACCATATCAAGAGTTGGTAACCTACTAATGTTGACTTTTCATGACCTTCAAATCCAGCAAATCAGCCTCTAATGAACAACTATCAGATCATACATTGCATCTAAGTGATTATATATAGATTTGAGAGAGAGAAAGTCCATTCATTTGCTCATTTTGTTCTCATGCTCTCACCAACTCTTTCTCTCTCACCAAGACCTCCAAATTTGTTAAGTAGATCAGTCACATAAACAGCCCCTAGATCACTTTATATCAGATTGGAGAGCATAGATCAAGATTTGAGCTTGAAGGTATAAAAGCCCTAACCTATTTTTGATCTTTGATGTTAAGAAAAAGATTATGTTTATGTGTTTAGATGTTTACTAGAAGGTGTTTTATGATGATCTATGGTGATATACCATAGATCCATAGCATCAAATGGCTTTAAAAGTGATGATTTTCAAAACTGTCCAAGAACATGATTTGTGGGCTGACAAGCTAATGTCAGGAGCCAAAGATTCTTGTTCGTTTATGATTCTTTATGTTTTATGTTTTGGATCGGTAGTTTGTTATGTGGTCTTTGTTCTGCAAGTGAAATCACAGTCATTTGATGTCTAGATTTCGAGTTATTCTTGGTCAAAACCCGTTGACCGGGCATGGCCAGTCAAATTTTGGGCAACCTAGAAAGTGTTAAACAGCGTTTGACAAGTTTTCGAACGGCCCATATATGACAGATATTAGGTGACTTTATGATGTTGTTGTAACATATTTGTAGTCTGTTGTCTGTACTGTAGATCCATGCCTTAAGAACCCACAAACAGTCAACAGATCGATTGTAGCAAGTGGTCAAAGTAGGCCATTGAACCATAACTTGATATTCTGGAATTTCCAGAAATGGTTTTGCATGAGATTCTGACAAGATTTGACCGAATTAAATCTGGCTAATGTTTTAGATTTGGACTGAGGTGATGATAGTTAGTTGTTCCTTGTCATGTATACTACATGTATGAACCATAAAACCCCCAAAATAATGATCAGAACTCAGATTAAATTGAACTAGAATATGACCACTAGAACTGCCTGGGTTTCTGGAAAACCCATGTAACGTCTGGCAGCGAGTTTGATTGCCCAGATCTTCATGGTGTTGTGTGATATGACCTATATTGTTGGTGTTCATTGTAGTGTGACATAAACACTACAAGATCTGACTTTTAGATTGGACAGAACATGCAAGAACCGAGATTAAATTGTGGTCAAACTAAGGACCTTAAACACTGAGCTGTCAGTGTTCTTGAGGCTCAAGAACACCAACATAGACGCTTAGTGTCGCTATAGGCTATAGCGACAGTTTTTAATATTTTTAATTTCTGATTTTCCGAAAATTAATTAAAAATAGAAATAAATTCTAAAAATTACCAAAAATGGTTTTAAAAATTATTTTAAATTATGAAAAATAATTTGGGATAATTTGGGATATTTTTCATTAATAATTATAATTATTTGAATATTAATGATATTTAATTAGTGTATTAAATAAATTAGAGAAAAATGATTTTAATAATATAAAAATCATTTTAAATAAGAATAATGTATTTAAAAATATTTTGAGTTATAAAATGTAACTTTTAATATTTTTTGAGAATTACCATTAATAATTTAATATTAATGGTATTAGATTTATTTAATTATTATATTAAATAAATGAATTAAAAATGATTTTAATATTATAAAAATCATTTTAAAGAAGAATAAAGTGTTTAAAAATAATTTGAATTATAAAATATAATTTTCAATATTTTTGGAGAATTCTCATTAATAAATTAATATTAATGATATTAGATTTATTTAATTAGTATATTAAATAAATGATAGTGAAATGATTTTATTGATTTAAAAATCATTTAAAATGAGCAAAAGTGATATAAAAATATTTTAAGTTATAATGAATAACTTTTAATATTTTGATGATAATTTCATTAATAGTTAAATATTAATGGTGATGGTTTAAAATGATTTTAATTATTTTAAAAATCTTTTAAGTGAAATATTGATGATTTAAAAATATTTTAAGTTGTTAATAATGACTTTAATATTTAGACAATTATAACATTAATATTTTTATATTATTAAATATTAATGATGATAAGATTATTTGATAATTAAATTATTTAAAAATAATTTAAGTGTTTGAAAAATTATTATAAATTATAATAATTGTTTATAAATTATAATAATTGTTTATAAATTATTAAAAGCTTTTGAAAAATATTATAAAGGATAATTGACTTATCTAAAATAATATTGAAGCTTAGAGACTAAGTTTAATTGACAATAAATGTGTTAATTGTCAGATAGGGTGACCAGAACACCGAGAATAGACCGAAGTCCAACTAGACTGAACTAGTTAGACTTGATAAATGTTTATATAGGTTATAAACAGTGATCTGACTATGTGGTAATGTTTCTAGGAGAAGTATTGATTGTAAATTACAGTATTGTGTGTTGTGAATTATTGTACTAATTGTAAGACCGATATTGTGATTATAGATCTTTCTAATGCAAATAAGTATATTGTGTTACAATAATCAACGCGGAAGGCAAGTTTCCTTAACTCAACCTTGAGTTAATATTGTTTAATTAATATGGATGTTAATTATTGTTAATTAGACATTGTCCAAGAATTTATTGTTGATTATTCGCAGTTAGTGCATATTTATTAATTCAAATTGAATCAATGATTCTGAAAATATATTCAGAGAATAATTATTGTTGGATATTCACATCCGTAGAAGCTATTAATGATTGTAAATAGTACAGATAATTCTTGTCTATTGTAGAATTGTGTTGAGAAGTTTCTTCGCCAATTATTCTGGTTGGACGAATAATTATTAGAACTTGATAGGTCCGAGAAGAGAATTCAATTAATATTGACAGATCGATGCTAATTATTTCAGCTAGATCAAGAAAGTGATTAGATATTGAAATCATAGTAATTCATTGTTAAATTAAATTTTGATTCTGAGACTGAGAAGAACAACCTTTTATACAAAGGGAACATTTTATTAGTCGTAAATTTGACCTTTGCGCGCGTGTAAGTATTATGCATAATATAGGGTACAAGAAGTTGGCCGGCTCTAAGTACTTGTAGAGGGGTATGATTTAATCTTTAGGGTTATCTGATACACCTGCGTATATATCAAATTAAAACTTTGATTGATATCCGAGAAGAGAAGTTCAAGATCCAATGGATCACTCAGCATAAATCTGGAAAACATTCCACTTTGTTATTGTGTAGAATTGATTCTTGATTATTCATTAGAATATCGTAGAAACTTTGAAAGTGTTGTACTCTTTCAGTATCAAATTATTATGTTGCATAGAATGCGAGAAGACTTATTAGTTATTAAAGCTTTGTTCAGCTATTTCAAAGTTCCACAAACTTTGGTTTTATTCTATCAAAATAGATAGTTTGTTGTTCTGATTCTTATACATTCTTTGTATGTCTTAACTTGCGGGGTAAATTTGTTGCTCACCCTTGCTAAATAAAACTTTTCAGCTAGGCACGAAGTGGCAGGAGGTGCGGTGAAGGACAAGGGAAAAAGAAATTATAATAAATTAGTTATGAATAACATTATTATTATGTTATGTTTATAAACCCTTTTTGTATATCTAAAGGGTAAGTTTGTAATGTTAAGGTTAGATGACCTGGGACTAATGTATTAACAATCTCTGTTAATGACTTATGTATTACTATTTATATATGAATGGGTAGTTAGATGTTATTATATTATGGATCGTGAGCACCAAACTCGGGGTTCAGGTAACCCAAATTTGGGGGCGTCATAGGTTGTTATCAAAGTTGTAGGTTATAAACCTTAAGTGGGTGAAAAACCCTAGGATTATAACCATAAGTGAGATAGAGAATTCTCATTTAGAGTACTAAGTGAGAGATTGATAGAGCGTATCGATAGTGAGATATGTAGACACATAGTGTGAGAATTTTGTACTGGTAAAGTACTAATCAAGTTGTTTAAACTGATTATAGGATGTCGGGAGAAGATGAGATGAGTATGGAGATGCCAGCGACTGTTGCACCAGTGCCAGTAGCCGAGGTGCC
This sequence comes from Panax quinquefolius, assembly GCA_020205615.1. Taxonomy (NCBI): domain Eukaryota; kingdom Viridiplantae; phylum Streptophyta; class Magnoliopsida; order Apiales; family Araliaceae; genus Panax; species Panax quinquefolius. Next base: position 114,039 of record JAINUW010000432.1, on the reverse strand, counting down.
AACACAAAGTGAGTTAGTGGAAGAAATGGGGAAAGATGAATCTCTTATGAATTTGGGGAGTGATCATGACGATTATCCTAAGATGTATCTGAGTGGTGATGAGGAGGCAGAGTCTGAAGAAGCTAAGGTGGAGAAAGAGAATAAGACCAAAGTTGGAAAACAAGGTCAAGAATCTGCAGAAGTCTAAGAACTCCTGAAGGTAGTGGATCGTCTGAAGGAACACTCAAGCTGAAGGGAAAGAATAAGAGAAAGAGGGACAACGACAGCGATAATTCTTAAAATTCAAACCCGAAGAAGAAACAAGTTTGTAGCAAGTATGGCAAGACTCACGTGGGAGAATGCATGATGTGGAAGAATGTGTGTTTCAATTGTAAGTAGGAAGGACATATTTCTCTACATTGTCCTAAGCCGAATATGAGGAAGTGTTTTTCATGTGGTCAAACGGGGCACGGATTCAACAAGTGTCCCAACAAGAAGAAGACTGGTGAAAGGAGTGGACATTAGATAGTTTAAGTTTGAGTGTTATTATCTTTTGGTAGAAGATTATGATATTAAGGGTTGTAATATCGAGAATGATGTATGAACATATGTAAATATATATGTATGTATGAATGAAATCTTTATTTTTTATATGAATATAAGATTAAGATTAATTTGTGAGTTCTTAAAACACATATTTATGGTAAGTTCATGACTCATAATTATATGAAATGTTTCTGAACCCCTCAGCGAATGGACACTAAAGGTCAGACTAGGATAAGTTCATACACTCATATAATTATGGAAAGTTCCTGAACTCATAAGTGTGGTAAGTTTGATGAACTAGGAATAGTTATATGTGAATGGAGAAGTTAAACTTTTTGTGTAAAGTTGGAGAATTACAACTTTTTGTGTAAAGTTGTGTTGTTAATCCTAAAAATTATTTATAAAGGGATAGTAATATGTGTTAGGTATTAAATGTACTATGTGTTATTTGAATAAATATGCGATTATATGAGAATTATGTGTTGAATTCTTATTGTGGTAAGAATTTTTGTAGAAAAAGAGAATTAATATAAGATTTTTATATAAATTAGATTATGCCACCTAGACGACAAAATTGGAATCAAAGAGAAGAACAGTCAATGAATAATAAAGGAGCTCAAGCGGACCCGATGCAGAATTTCATAGATATGTTAGCCCAAGCTATGGAAAATAGAGCTCCAGCTGCAAGAGGAAGAGCGAGAAATCAGCCAGCTGATAGTTTGGAAAATTTTAAAGACTTTAAAGCGGTAGGACCGCATGAATTTAAAGGAACCACAGATCCAATTGAAGCCCAAACTTGGGTGAAGGAGATGGATATAGCATTTATTATTGCGCGAGTGGCAGAAGAGCAAAAGACAGCTTTTGAAACATACTTGATGAAGGGAGAAGCCAATTACTTGTGGGAAACTAATCAAGCGAGAGCCGGTACATCCGTAGTAACTTGGATAAGATTTAAAGAGTTGTTCTTTGAGAACTACTTCTCGTCGAGTATGCAAGCTCGGATGGAAGTTAAGTTCTTGGAACTGAAACAGGAGAACATGTCAGTTTCGGAGTACGCTGCCAAATTCAATGAGTTAGCAAGATTTGCACCTCATCAAGTGGACACAGAAGCAAGAAAGGCGAGAAGGTTTGAGAATGGATTGAAGCCGAGAATATATAACAAAGTAGCCGTATTGCAGATAAATACGTTCGCGGCTTTGTTGGAAAAGGAGTTAATTGCTGAAGGAGGGAGCGAAGCTGCATCTCAATTTCATCAGGAGAAGAAGAAGGACAAATGATGGAGGTAGTAGTGGTGGAAGTACTTCGAACAAAAGGAAGTGGAGCGAGAATACCCAGTTGGGTAATAAGATAGAATGGAATAAGAAAGTGAGGGAATCATGTGTAACTTGTGGGAATAATCATTCTGGAGTTTGTTTAAAGAAGAAGGGAGTTTATTACAACTGTGGTCAAGAGGGACACATGTTACCCAATTTTTCCAGTCCTAAGGAAATACAAGGTTGTTTTGCATGTGGATCGACTGATCATCTGCTTCAGAACTGTCCAAAGAAGAATGTGGAGAAGGAAAGTGTCAACAAGGGACTCGGTAGAGGAACCTTAGCGATTCAAGGACCTGCACAGTCAGGAAGACCAATAACCCGTACATTCAAAATGACGGCGCAGGATACGGTGGCTGCCTAGGAGGTGGTAGCAGGTAACAATTTCGTTTAGAAATTTAATTACGCGAGTAATCTTGGTTAAATAACGTTGTGAATTATTTTCTTTTATGAATCCATGTCACAAGTTAGAATATAAGACACAAATTAAAATTGTGTTAATAAGAGTGAATTGATGATACAACTTTAAAAGATTATAGATAATAAGAAAGCGGTGATTCCGATGACAAAATCATTTTAAGGATGGGTGAATGTAATAACCTGAGATTTTGAATAATCTGAATTTTACGAATAATTTTTTATTATTTAATATTAATATTAATTGTTAATATTGTGCTGTATATTTGTAATACGAGTCTCGAGTAGTGGTCAATTTGTGCATTGACTGAAAAATAAGAGTAGAGTTGTGCTTAACAACTTTAGAAACTCTAACCCTAATTCAGGATAGCGATTCGGTAGAAAATACAATTTGAATAATTGTGTTGATGAGTATGTGTTTGTAATGTATTGAGTTAATGACCAATGATTAACTAGATATGGTTTAAAATTTATAAACCCTAATAAGGTATTAGAAACCCTAATCTCAGATTTAGAAACCCTAACGCACAGTTAGGAACCCTAATTATAAGCCAGGAAACCCTAATTTAAAATTTGGGATTCTTAAACCCTAATTAGGAAATCCTAATCCTAATTAGTATGACTAATGTAAATATTAAACTTTAATATAACTAGAAAAGACTAATTATATTTTTAATCATCTTAATTTCCTATTTTAAAAACCATAATTACAAATTTTTAGAAACTAAAGTTGTAAAACCTAAGGGTTAGAATCTTAGGGTTAAAACCTAAGGGTTAAACCCTAAGGGATTGAATAAAAGTCTAGTATGCCATTAAAATTTCAATGAGAATGTCCAAATTGCCGTTTTAGTATATTTTTAAGAACTGACTTGCAAATCTTACCATATCAAGGGTTGGTAACCTACTAATGTTGACTTTGTATGACCTACAAATCCAACAAATTAGCCTCTAATGAATAGCTATCAGATCATACATTGCATCTAAGTGATTATATATAGATTTGAGAGAGAGAAAGTCCATTCATTTGGTCATTTTGCTCGCAAACTCTATAACGTCCACAAATTTTATACAATATAATTCTCAACCTTGGTCGTTAAAAACACATCTACCTTCTGATTTTACATCATTATTCGATGTTAAACTTTATATAAAACGTGGAATAATTTAAACTTCTATGTCTTCTTACTTTAATTCCCCGAACCAAAACCTTTATCATCTACATGTCTTTAAATCAATGTTATTTTTATGATTCATTTTATCACCGTTATTATATAAAATTTTACATTTCAATCCGATAACCTTTACATATCAGATAACTCTAACATTAGCGTTACAACTCAACACAAAACTATACATCATAAAACATTTAGTACATCTCATGAATTTTAATCATGGTATAAAGAAATAACAACATTAGCTAAATTATTAATCGTAGTGTAATATTTCTGATCCGCATCATTCAAGTAGCACATAGTGTTACCTTCAATCATTAACCTACAAAAATGGTTATTTGCAAGGTTGAGCTCCACAACCCAGCAAAATCTAATAGTTTTCATGCATCACGTAGTATATACTAACATGCTCAACATATATCTCATAAGCATTAGACTAACATAACATACATGTTACTGTTCATATAATCAAGTATAAAGATTGAGTTCCTTACTCAATCAACATGCTTTACTCAATCAACGTAGTCATAAGTTGACATTAACATTTCATACATTCAACATATATATAACATATCATGCTCTTTGCAATAAATATTTAAAACAGTTAATTCACATAGCAAATAGGAACTGAAAGACTTGCCTTGATCGTTGTTTACCAATAACAGTTTAACAGCTTACAGTTATCTGCACTTCACATGCCCTACCCAATTATATAATCATGCACATCAACTATTAGTCACATAGCAACGCATATTAGCTATAATGTAAACTTTAATTTACGTCTCATAACCCTTCCTAACATAAATACACAATGTTCAATTTGATTGTGTTAACTTTCAACTTATATCTCATTGTATTTCATATTCGAAGTTCATTCAAGTGTTTAAGTCTTGCTAGGTCTACTTATTGGTTTTATACTAACACTATTCAATATCTTATTATATTCATTTCATTTGATTTAAAACACTTTTTACGTTCATTATCACTTATCACACTGCGTTTTTACGCTTTATTATTCACACACGCCCAATTTGTCTCTCTTGTGTGTGCTTAGTATGCATATACAACTTATCTAATATATCATTTATTAATGCTAAGCACCATTATACTTTATCATATTCATGTTCTATAACTTAGAACAACATTTATTATAGTCAAGAGCACTACACTTGCATACGTGCATGCCTGACGCCCTCCGATTGCCTCCGAAAACACAACAGTCCTAAAGATGACCATTTTGACCCTTCCTAAATACCTCAAACTATAGACCTTAAAGAACAAAAGTTGTAGGTCTATTCGTCCTCGTTCCGGATCATCATGAATCGTCTTAATCGGAGTCCATATGAAAAGGTTATTCCCGATTTACCAAACTAGGTCAAAGCAGTCACAATTAGCAGACATGGGGCGCGACCGCGCCCCTTTTCCATGCGCCCACATGACCTAGCAGTGCCCAGCTGCGCGCCCACGATCCTAGGACGTGTGGCCGCACTTGGCTACGCCCAGATTACAGTGTTTTCAATGTACAAACTTCAAATCTTCATAACTTCTTCATTTTAAGTCGGAATTAATTGGTTTTCAATTCTATGAACTCGTGAAACACTGAACTACTCATCTACAAAGTAATTTTAACATTTCAAAAACTTTAACAAATCAATTTAAGGGTTCCAATTTAATGTTCATGCTATATTTTCATGTTTTTGAAAAGTTTAGCGAATTTATTCACCATGAATTCGTTTCTCAACCAAATTGGTTCGTTCAAGTTTTGTTGTTTTCATTTCTTCACATAGTAACATAATCCAGCATCAATTTACAGATTATAACACATATTGTATATAAAATTTCATACTTTCTTAAGCCATTTTCATACATATAACACTATTTTCTCAAAGTTTTTCTACAATCCCAATTTCACGTATTTAAATCATCGAATAGCACTCACACACGATTATTAACTGATTATAAACCACATACACATGCATATATATCAATCCAACACACTACCAATAGAATTTTTAAAGATAAAAGTTAAGATTAGAGTAGATTATACCTTGAATCTTTGTTTGTTGGGAAGAGAATTATTTTTCCCTTGATACTCCACTTCCCTAGAAAAATCTACAGAGAATTTCTCATAAACTCTCTCTCCCTTTCTCTGCTCTGTCTATATTCTTTGGCAAAGAAAGAAATTACGTAGAAATAATCTGATGACCCTACAAAAACCCAATAAGCATCAGTTAAAAATAAGCCAAAGGCCACAAGGCCTTGTTTGGTTGCACACAATTCCCCCCATTCCAATTTATTTTGATAATATTATATTATATTATTTTTATTTGTCACACCTGTAACCAATTTACATAACTTACAATAATAATTATAATAATTATAATTTTTATTATAATTCTTCTATTGATTAATAAATAATCATATCTCTAATTTAATTAATAAATTAGACTTAAACATCGCTTTTATTTAATTTACTTGTTTTCTTTAATATTAAATAACTCATTTAATTTAATTAATTCATTAAATTAAATCTTCAAAGAATAAAATTTACCTTTGCTTTAACTTAATTATCATCCACACATAATTAAATTATTATACCACAATTTAATAAATTATTTATTTTCTCAATAAATTAATTATTTAAAATATTTATTTAATTCAATAAATATTTAAGATTAATTAAAATTCATTTAATTCCTTCAATAGTTAACTCAACTATTAAACCTCACTTTCCCAATATATATGAATATATATTTCTCTTCACACCGATCACACATATTTCAAAATATATATAAGACGTATATATACATACTCAAACTCAAAACATCACATAATAAGGATTTTAATTATTAAATTCCTATTTTAATAATTTATAAAAATCCGGGTTGTCACATCCTTCCCTCCTTATAAGGATTCCATCCTCGGAATCAACGAAACCTCCCTTACTCGGTTTTCACCAAATCTCTTTTCAAAATTTATCATTGAATAACTTCAACACATTACCTTAATATAGGTTTTATATTCCTACTCCCACCAGTATTAATAATAACTACTTGTAAGTTTTATTTCATAACCTTTACTTAAACTTAATTATATTTTGAGTATTCTATATTCTTTAACTCATTCATTTCCTTTTCTAAGGATCGTTATCATATACTCAACTCATAAACACTCGGGATATTACATTTACCCCTTCTTCTAAGAATTTCGTCCTCAAAATTTTATCTATTAATCTTTATTCATTCAATCTATAAAAATAGATTTTATGTTAATACTTTATTCATTCATTGGGTTCTATAACCACTTCTTTCTACAAAAGTCTTACTACAATTATTAAACTTTTCTATTAAAAGTTTTACATTATTCATTGATAACTCATCTCCTTCTCATTTCAAAATTTCTTTTCTCACTTATTCAATAAATTCATCATTCAGTGTCGCATTCTACAACTCACTTCTTTCTAAGGAATATCATCCTTATGACATTAACCTTTTAGAATAGCAAATATCTCCCACAATTGCTCAATAATTGGGAAGTAGTGTGAATAACTCAGGAATTTAAAAGATTTCAAATCATGCTGAGGATCATAAGACCTTGAACTACGTCCATGGTTATAAGTACTCTTTCAACTTAAACCTTAACAGTCATTAGACTATAGGGACTCCCGTACTTAGGGTGTTAAGCCCTTCGTACGATGTATTGTGCACAAATATTTAAACGTTATGCGTATGTCCATAGTTATAAGCAATCTTTCAACTTAAACTTTAACAGTCATTAGACTATAGGGACTCCTCGTACTTAGGGTGATCAACCATTCGTACAATGTATTGTTCACAAACATCTAAACGCCTTCGCGTAATCCCCTATAAAAGTGTTGTTCATCTCATCTTCTCAACATCTGAATCCGCACCAAAATAATTTGGTTTGGCATAGTTTGACAAAGAACGCTTGAATTCCATGAACATCTTTCAATATTCGTTTAGCTGAATCAAATAGCATAGACTTCTACAACAATTTGGACATCAACCGAAATATACATATAGATATATATATATATATTGTCATATCTTAAAGAAATCTCAAAAATCTTTTTATGACGTCATGATACCGCACTATATTTACAGTCCGTTGAGGATTTCGTCATTTGGTGATTTTATTATACTACATCATACCATAGTGGGCTGACGATCGTTAGATCACCTCCAACACTAAGTAATACTGCATTGATGACTCCGTCGTTTTTATCATCTCTGCACCAGGTTCCATGATACATTGATGATATAAAAATACATTTTGATATATTTCAAATCATTTATGTCTAGCCGAAGCAATTAGCATAGACATATGAATAACGATATTGTTTTTAAAACTCATTGGTTTCATCATTTGATCCAATGTTTTTCAACAAAATAGAAGTGAAAACATCAGCACGAAGTCAATAAATTTCGAAAGTCTAGCATAACTAGTAGATTTAGAATATCCAGGTATCCATCAACTTCAAACTTTACTTTCTTACTTCATTACTTAACCATTCTATAAATCTTCAACTTCATCAATGCTCTCTATACTATAACTATTTTCTACCCAATATAGTTCATCAAACTTACTATACATTGGAAGTTCAGGAACATGCCACAATAATATGAGTTTAAGAACTTATCCTAGTCAGACCATAGGCATCCATTAGATGAGGGGTTAAAAACATACCATATTATTGTGAGTCACGAACTTACCATGTGCATTAGTTTTAAGAACCGCACCTAATCCTAATAATATCTGACTAATCTTAATAGTTTCTAACTATCAAATATACACATGAGAAAAGAATCACCTTTTCGCCACATATACATTAATAGCGCGACACCAACATTCCAATGATTATCAATGTGATAAACTGAGTGTAAGCACAAAACCCTCGCCAATACAAAGGTTTGTACAACTCAGCCATCACATGAGTCCTCAATTGAAATCCCACCTAACTCTATCTTACTCTTAACTTGCTCTTTGCTCAATACGAATTCCACGTATCACATCATCTATAACTCCTCGTGAGTTATCTCGTACTATTTCATAGTACGTCAACTTCATAGCATCAAGCTATAATTATTAAAAACATTACAGACCATCTTTCCTTTATAACTTAAACAGATCACGTCGTGATCTTATTCTATAATCATGTCCCTTAAAAGTCTTTCCTTAACTCGTGATCGTTTTGTTTTACGATCCCCTTTCTTTCCTTTTTCATCATTTACAAGTTCATTTATGCTTTTAATCTTACAGGCTTTGTCTATTCATCATTATTCGTTATCTTGGCTATTGGAGTTAGGTAACTCCCATTTCTTAACTTTATATCTCTTCAAGATTCTTCTTTGAATTTTCTTGTTTATATAACAATTCTTCCTTTAAGAATTTCTAACTTCATTTACATTGCTCAACATTCATTCGAGTTCCACATTTTCATCATACGTATCCATTTCCTATACTTTGTACACATCGAGTCTCTAACAATTTCAATATGGTACGCTAAGTGGTTTCCCACAAACAACCAACAAACTAGGTTCCGAGTTGCTAGTTCGTATATACCTCCGCTCTATGAAGGACTCATTTATCCTAGATACCATACATCAACTATTAAAGAGTACAATTGTACCATACTTAGATATAACCTTTTGATTCTTACTTCTTTATCATTCTCTTCTTTTAGACATTGTCTATTTATTATCACCTTACATCCTTGTTGTTGGAGTTGGGTAACCCCACATTCATATTCCTTATAACTCTGCGAGATTCTTCTTTGAATCCTTTCACTCATGTTTTAATCCCTTCTATAAATTTTTTTTAATTATTTCTTATTGTTCAAAATCTATTTGAGTGTATTCTTTCATTATCTTCATATTCCTTCTCCAAGGTTATAGCCTACGGTACTCCTACCTAAGGTTTATAACCTACGGCTTTGATACCAACTGTAACGACCCCAAAATTTATACAATATAATTCTTAACTTCGGTCGTTGAAAACACATCTACCTTCTGATTTTACATCATTATTCGATGTTAAACTTTATATAAAATGTGGAATAATTTAAATTTTTATGTCTTCTTACTATAATTCCCCGAATAAAAACCTTTATCATCTACAAGTCTTTGATTCAATCTTATTTTTATGATTCATTTTATCACTATTATTATATATAACTTTACATTTCAATCCGATAACCTTAACATATCAGATAACTCTAACATTTGCTTTACAACTCAACATAAAACTATACATCATAAAACATTTAGTACATCTCATGAATTTTAATCATGGTATAAAGAAATAACAACTTTAGCTAAAATATTAATCTTCGTGTAATATTTCTGATCCACGTCATTCAAGTAGCACATAGTGTTACCTTCAATCCTTAACCTGCAAAAATGGTTATTTGCAAGGTTGAGCTCGACAGCCTAGCAAAATCTAACTGTTTTCATGCATCACGTAGCACATAATAACATGCTCAACATATATCTCATAAGCATTAAACTAACATAACATACATGTTACTGTTCATATAATCAAGTATAAAGATTGAGTTCCTTACTCAATCATCATGCTTTACTCAATCAACGTAGTCATAAGTTGACATTAACATTTCATACATTCAACATATATATTACAGATCATGCTCTTTGCAATAAAGATTTAAAACAGTTATTCACCAATTCACATAGCAAATAGGAACTGAAAGACTTGCCTTGATCGTTGTTTACGAATAACAGTTTAACAGCTTACAGTTATCTGCACTTCACGTGCCCTACACAATTATATAATCATGCACATCAACTTTTAGTCACATAGAAACGCATAGTAGTTTTAATGTGAACTTTAATTTACGTCTCATAACCATTCCTATCATAAATATATAATCTTCAATTTGATTGTGTTAACTTTCAATTTATATCTCATTGTATTTCATATTCGAAGTTCATTCAAGTGTTTAAGTCTTGCTAGGTCTACTTATTGGTTTTATACTAACACTATTCAATATCTTATTATATTCATTTCATTTGATTTTGAACACTTTTTACGTTCATTATCACTTATCACGGCGTTTCGATGTTTGTTCGTCACACGCCCAATTTATCTCTCTTGTGTGTGCTTAGTATGCATATACAACTTATCTAATATATCATTTATTAATGTTAAGCATCATTATACTTCATAATATTCATGTTATATAATTTAGAACAACATCTATTATCATCAAGAGTACTACACTTGCATACGTGCATGCTCGACGCCCTCCGATTGCCTCCGAAAACACAACAGTCCTAAAGATGACCATTTTGACCCTTCCTAAAGACCTCAAACTAAAAACCTTAAAGAACTAAAATTGTAGGTCTATTCGTCCTTGTTCCGGATCATCTTGAATTGCCTTAACGGAGTTCGTATGAAAAAGTTATGGCCGTTTTACCAAACTAGGTCAAAGTAGTCATAGTTAGCAGACATGGGGCGCGGCCGCGCCCCTTTTCTGCGCGCCCACGTGACCTAGCAGCGTCCAGCTATGCGCCCGCACTCCTGGGATGCGCGGCCCCACTTGGTTACGTAAAGATTATAGTGTTCTATATGTACAAACTTCAAATCTTCACAACTTCTTTATTCTATGTCGGAATTAGTTGGTTTTCGATTCAATGAACTCGTGAAACACTGAACTACTCATCTATAGAGTAATTTTAACATTTCAAAAACTTTAACAAATCAATTTAAGGGTTCAAATTCAATGTGCATGCTATATTTTCATGTTTTTGAAAAGTTTAGCAAATTCATTCACCACGAATTCGTTTCTCAACCAAATTGGTTCGTTCAAGCTTTGTTGTTTTCGTTTCTTCACATACTAACATAATTCAACATCAATTTACAGATTATAACACATATTGGATATAAATTTTCATACTTTTTAAAGCCATTTTCATATATATAACACTATTTTCTCAAATTCTTTCTACAATCCCAATTTCACGTATTTTAATCATCGAATAGCACTCACACACGATTATTAACAGATTATAAACCACATACACATGCATATATATCAATCCAACACACTACCAATAGAATTTTTAAAGATAAAAGTTAAGATTAGAGTAGATTATACCTTCAATCTTTGTTTGTTGGGAAGAGAATTGCTTTTTCCTTGATACTCCACTTCCCTAGCAAAATCTATAGAGAATTTCTCACAAACTCTCTTTCCCTTTCTCTACTCTCTCTATATTCTTAGGCAAAGAAAGAAAATACGTAGAAATAAACTGACAACCCTTCTTTCTCACGCATATCGCCATAAAAACCCAATAAGCATCGCTTAAAAATAAGCCAAAGGCCACAAGGCCTTGTTTGGTTACACACAATTCCCCATTCCAATTTATTTTGATAATATTATATTATATAGTTTTTATTTGTCACTTTATAACCAATTTACATAACTTACAATAATAATTATAATAATTATAATTTTTATTATAATTCTTCTAATGATTAATAAATAATCATATATCTAATTTAATTAAAAATTAGACTTAAACATCGCTTTATTTAATTTACTTGTTTTCTTTAATATTAAACAACTCATTTAATTTAATTAATTCATTAAATTAAATCTTCAAAGAATAAAATTTACCTTTGCTTTAACTTAATTATCATCCAAACGTAACTAAATTATTATACCATAATTTCATAAATTATTTATTTTTCTCAATAAATTAATTATTTAAAATATTTATTTAATTCAATAAATATTTAAGATTAATTACAAAATTCATTTAATTCCTTCAATAGTTAACTCAACTATTAAACCTCACTTTCCCAATATATATGAATATATATTTCTCTTCACACCAGATCACATATCTCAAAATATACAACACGTATATATTAATATGCAAACTCAAAACATCACATAATAAGGATTTTAATTATTAAATTCCTATTTTATTAATTTATAAAAATTCAGGTTGTCACGAGACCTCACCAACTCTCTCTCTCACCAAGACCTCCGAATTTGTTAAGTAGATCAGTCACATAAATAGCCCATAGATCACTTTATATCAGATTGGAGAGCATATATCAAGATTTGAGCTTGAAGGTATAAAAGCCTTAACCTATTTTTGATCTTTCATGTTAAGAAAAAGAATTATGTTTATGTGTTTAGATGTTTACTAGAAGGTGTTTTATAATGATCTATGGTGATATTTTAATGCCCTGAAATCCGGTCTATCTTCACACCCGGATTCCGTACGTCACGAGTACATCATTCATCTAACATACATAATTATAAACTGAAATATAACAACATACACTCTTAAATCCAAGGTTCTAAAAACCTTATAACCTTTTTCATTACAAATAATGATAAATACATTATTCATTTCATCTTGCAAGAGTGACTTTTATCCACCACCAAGGATACATAACAGTTCATTAAAATAGTCTATAGTTCAATTTCATCTTTCTACATTACAAGTCTTCACTTGATTTTCTCGCTCATTCACATTCTGAATGGCACTTCATCTGGATACCGTCAGCTTGATCTTTACGGGATCCTTAAGTTCTTCCAACATCATTCGCTAAAAATGTGTTTCATTTAAAGCAAGTGTGAGCATTCAATTGCTCAGCAAGTCATAGTAGTTGAACAAACAACTTCAAGAGTTTAAACATTCCTTTAGAACTTCAATAACCGAACAAAGGTTATGAAGTAGCTTGAATAATAGGAATAATCTCGATTCCTATCATTTTAAAACAATATTCACTTTCATTTAAAAATACTTTCATTCTTCTACCTTTTTCATACACATTCTGTCTGGCTAGAATCATTAGCACAGACTTAACAATAACGGATCATGTATAAACAGAGCATTCTTTTATTGAATAGGTAAATCATAGAACATTTCATCTCATAGAAACACTGAAGTGTTCACATTATGGCACAAGGCCTCATACGTTTTACCACCTTGTACAAATATAACACATTCGCACATAGATAGAACTTCTCAAGTTCAACATCTAAGAAGTTTAAGAAACTAACATCCATTTAAAATATGAATGAAGTTAGGAAACTTACCTTACGCACAACTATAGCTTACGCTGAACTGCTCATTCCAGTTCCTATATAGTGCATAAGAAAAACGACACATACACCAATTAGCCATGTATATTTGACTTATGCATTAGTTTGCTTAACTTTACTTCTTAGGGTTCCCGTTCTTGCAACCTAAGTTTACGCGATCATGTTCATGACATACGGAGATGTCTTACTTATACTTTCATCATCTTTGATGTTTTATATTATTATCTTCTTCTTATAACTTCTCTAGGACTCAGCACACATCGCTATCTATGCTAGTAGTCTATATGGTACTATGAGTGGTTTCCCACAAACAACCAACAAACAAGTTCCCATCTCGTCTACACTACCATCACAGTGAGTTAGATCGGTTGCCAGTTTATTATATACCTTCGCTCTCTAAAGGAATTGTTTAGCCTAGCTCCCATATGTCAACCATCAAAGGTTACGATTGTACCACAACCTAAACTTATCTTAACTTATCTGAATCATTAAACTATAACATTCGTTAAGTCAACTTCTTATACCTTTTGGCTTTCTGACACTACCAAAAAAATGGGGCTTCAGCAACAACTGATTTTCGTTGCTAAAGGTGCCAAATTTCATTGCTAAAGGGTTTTGGCAACGACTATATTGTCGTTGCTTCTTTCGTTGCACAATGAGCGTTGCTAATTATTCCGTAACGAACATATTTTTTTCATTGCCAAAAGTAATACATTTTGCAACAAAATTTGACTTTCGTACAGAGACGTCGATCCTTTAGCAACAAAATGTATTGTTGCAGAATAATTAAAATGTCGTTGCTAAAAACCCCATTTCGTTGCAAAAGCCTGCTAATTGGCAACGAAATGAACAATTTTTTTTGCAACGACCATGCATTTTCGTTGCAATTGACACCATTTTGCAACGACATTTTTCGTTCAAAGATGATGAAAAAATTTTGCCTAAGCTTGCTTTTCGTTGGGAATGTAAATTTTTTAGCAACGATTTTCGTTGCTGATTATATTATTTGGCAACGACATTATGCTGAATCAACAACGAATATGTTTGTTGCTGGTTATTTTTCAATAGCAACGAAAGTCATCGATTAGCAATGACATTATATGTTGCTGTTTCTTTATATGTGCAACGAAAGTTGATATGATTTGCAATGATAAAAATGTTGCCTTTTATTTTAGTAGTAGCAACAATATCCTCTCCGTTGTTATTAGGTTAATTTTTCATTGCCAAATATTATATTTTTAATTCCATTAGCAATGAAAATTTGTTGCTAAATATATAAAAAATTGTTGCTATATTAAAACTTGCTCAATGCTTTGGTAACAAATTATATTATTACCAAATCAAAATTTGACATTCTTTTTGTGTACCTAACTGGCTCAATGTCCCCATAGCAAATAATGGCAAAATACAAAAAACTAAAATATTATTAACTTAATAAAATCATCCACTACATAATCATTCATTATCTTTACAATTAATCATCTAAAGCTACCACAGTTCTTCAATTAAAGTATATATCTACATATATAGAGAGAGTACACTTCATAATTTCATCCCTTGTCTCCCGCAAACGTAGCATGGAAATTTGATACCCAGTATTGTAAGGCTGGTCGTAGAAGCAGTCTTCCTGTACATATTTAAAAATAATAACAAATCAGGAAAATGAAGCAAATAAGTCACTAGAGGCACTTAGTGCCAAAATCAATACACAAAGAAAACAATGTTGTGTTATTTTCTTACTAATCAAGGGACATAGAATAAGATAATACCCTTTTTATTGACTACCAAATTCATATCTAAATCAAATATCCTGAAGAAGACAAGCATGTGCTTCGTGAACCTTGTCCTGGTGGGTATACATTGACACATAGATCAAGATAATAATTGGTGCTCATAAATAATGCAACAAGTGAACAGACATTTTACAGGCTTATAATGATGACAATACAACTTGATAAATATGTTCGTATGTGTAGCGAAGGTCAGAAACATACTTGATGATTCTGCTGGAAAGGAAATTGTTGATTGCGATAACTGCTTTTCCTGCTTAATTGCATGATGTTTCTGGAATGAGTCTGATGTTTGGTGCTTTAGCAGCATGTCTTGTTGTAATATATTTGGTTGTTGTTGCTATAATTGTCGTTGTGAATCCAGTTGTGGCTCTTTTGCTCAATTCACCTTCTCTAAATCATATATTGTTGAACTTCACTAAATTAAACTATGAAACACATATAACAGTAAAAAAAAAGTGTGATTTACAAAGCATATGCTAGCCATATGGGAATGTTGGATAAACCATTCATCATTTTTAGAGAACAATCATATATGATAGTGAAGCCATATGGAAGGCAATAGATAAGTTTATCAATTTAGCTGGTAAAAACATGTTCAATGTTGAGATAATGTCAGCCGACATAAATAATTTGAAATCTAGATATACTTATCAATATCATATATATATATATATATATATATATATATATATATATATATATATATATATATATATGTAAAATCTAGATATGGATAAAAAGTCCCAATTTACAAAGAAAGTCGAGCACAAGAAAAAATAGAAAGAATGAAAATAATGTGATAGAAAGGAAATTGATCTTGTGTAAGCAATACTCAATTTTTAAAAGGTGATCCTTTGATAATAAAGCACTCAAACTAACTTATACCAAATTATTTTGCCTTGTCGAGTAATAAAAGTCAAATTGATTGAATTCTTGGCAAATTCATCTACATTAGCTCCTATGCATAAAAATAAAATATTTACTTTTCAATCAAAGCCTGCTAAAAGTAATTTCCACTTACTTTCTAACTCAGATCGATTTTCAACCCATCGACACTAACCACAAGCCTAATCGTCATGCTAATATCCTCCTCAAAAGATCCATATCAAAAATTTTGATAAGGAAATGATAACATGACATTATACTATAGAAAATATAAGAAGATGGCCAACACATTCAAAGAAACAATCTTTTACGAGTTCAACTATATTCAAGAATAGTTCATAATATGCTAATGATCTCAGCTTTAACTTGTATATTTTACCTAGCCAAATGATGCACCACGCTTACTAAACTATATCATCAAAGAATCGAGTCTCAATTTCGGATTGCCTATATCATTCTATACATATTTTTTCATATTTTTATGCTTCAAGCAGGCTTGACTCATCTCAAAATGTTATATCACTACAACAATTTTTCCGTCAATTGTTGAATTTGAAAATTTTGAAGTAAAATATATCTTGTTAATGAGGAGATACAAAATCATGTAGGCCTTTATTTGAATAAAGAGAAAGTAAAGGAGACATAACAGAAACCCAATAATTGAGTCACTAGCATAAGGGGAACTATCTTACAATAAACAATGTGTTTAGTATATATAAACACAACTAAGGATATTTACTTTTAAAGTAACAGGTCATTTCACCATTTTTATTAAATCTCGACTGTTATAATGTGACACTGGGTATTAATTGTATACTTATTCTAGATTCATCATGGACTGTTTAATTGATTCCAATTCGAAATAATCTAAAAGAGTAGAATCGTGAGTATGATCAAATAAAAGGAAGCTTAAAAAAGAAGATTTTACCTTAAGCTTACAACTGATGCATACCTCAGAATTCATTCTCTATCATCCAAGTCATACAGCCTTTTGTATACTCAGAGAAATCATTCAAGTTACTCATTAACTCAGATTTGTTACGTTAACATCATTGTCTTTAATTCAGTTCTTTACCATTCATGGTTTAATCATTGATCTTCATTATCTTACTGTCAAACCAGACACGGGGTGTAGGCTCTATCCACTTAATATTTACGTACACTCAACTTTCACATTGGTTAAAATGTTCCATACTTACAATTCATTCTATTATTTTTCTATATGAATCACGATCTACTTTCATTAATCTTATTACCATTCGTTATGGCTTTATTGTTACCATTTTTATCTTACTTAATACATTCGTTATCCATTACCTGAACCCTATGTTCATTACTCTTTCTTAATGTCGAAGCCATATTGTTTGTTGTATGATAAGACTACTTGTAACTACGTTTACGTTTACGTTTATTCTCTTCTTGATCTTTTAATCTTTTTCGACCATTTCGTTCAACCTAAAATAAAGGTTTAATTCACTTGTTTAAGTGTTATTTTAGGTGAACTACATGTTCATATTTCTTTCTTGCACATCCCCCAGTAATTGAGCACTTAAAAGCTCATCACTAGCTTTTTCCCTGCACCGGCGCCACGGCGCCGGGTCCCTCTTTAACACTCGCTCTACTATGACACTCTGCAGTGTCTAACTACTCAGTCTGGTGCTACGGCGCCACCCCCCAAGGTACAGCTCGCGCTACGGTGCCAAGCCTTCATCCCTGAAAAATTTTCTATGTCTTAAATCAAATTTGAGACGCTTACTTCATGCTTCCATAACTTATTCGTTGTAACTCGGAATGAGGTCATTTCAAAGGAACTCTATTCTTTATCTTACACAATTCAATACCCTTCAGACAGAACTTCGTTCTGAATCCATTAACGTGCCATTTGATTGGCTTAATCTTCAACCTTCGTTCGTTTTATATTTTTAACGCTCTTCATTCGTTCGTCCGTAATTTGGTCATCCAAACTCGGAACTCATTCGTTCTTGAGTCCATGACTCACGTTTTCTACGTTCTCATACTTTCATATAAAACACTATATATTCATGTTAATTTACTAACTTTTAAATTCTTGTTCGTCTGTTACAAATTTTTTGCCATAACTTTGTTATAGCTCAGTTTTAATCCGTTCTTCATGAACATTTCTACCATTCCTAACCAAGCAATAAGCATCTAACTTATACACGATGGTTTAAACTTGTCCATCAACAACAATTATCCTATGATGGTTTTAAATTTGTCCATCAACAACTTTCTTCGTGTTCTTCATTCATTCTTCATTTTAATCGATATTTTGCATTACAATTTCACTTTTTATTGGAATTCGATGTTATAGAACATCATTCCTTACTTATTTTACCCACTCATTCATATAATCCACTCGGATCGTTCTAATTCATTACGAATCTTATACTTCCTTAAGAAATTTATAAAATAAATTTCTAATTCTTATTTCTTCATTTTTCTTACGATTTCAACCATATGAAATCATTCCTAACTTCTTTTACTCCTTATTCTCATTAAGCTATGTTTTGAAACATAAAAACTTAAGAAAAGTTAACTTAGGAGGTAGGTTTTAATACCTTTCCTCTTTATTTTTCTTCCGCTAGACAAAATCGGCGATTCACAAGCTTTTCTATTTCACGATCACCTTCGATTCTATCATTCATACTCACTCTCTTCATTCTCCATCTTCTCCAAGCTCTCAAGCTTTATCTCTCTCTCTCTCTCTCTTGTTATAGGATTTTTCGAAAATCCCATTTAAATGAAAGTTAGTTTCCTATTTATAGAAAATCCAAAGCTAGGGCAAAAAAGTCATTTTGCCCCCCAAACCTCCTTACTATTCACTACTTAAGCACTAAGTTTACTTACACATTAAGTTTACTTAGCCCTTAAGTTTACTTAGCCTTTAAGTTTCATGGTTCCGTCTTTTGGGTTTCGTCCGACGATTTTAAAAAAAACTACAATTCTCGGAATCCAAATATTTTTGGATATTTCGTCTTTTCTTTACCGATTAACGTTTACGTATTCTTCGGATTTCCAAAAAACTGAAAAATACTTTTTGGTGTCAAGCGTTTTCCTTCACGTTTTCTCCTAACGTAGCTAAACGAATGAAAAGTACATAACAGTACTTTTCATCATTTTTATTTTGTCCGATTTCTGCACGTTTTTTGAGAAAAACTATTATCAGCTTACTTAACTTTTCATGATATATTATTGTCAAATCTTTAGACAAAATGTCATTTCGATATACCGAACTCTCGAAAAATCTTAGGTTATTCAAACCCTAACCCTTAGGGTTTCGTCGGGTGAATAGTGCTTATTTAGTCTTTTTCCCCTGAAATATTTTTGTTCCCAGAAAATTTTTATTTTCGTCTTGAAAATTCTTACTCGCTCAGTCTATCTCGTAGCCAGAATCCTACCGACTTATAATCATTCTTGGTTCTGGAATGATTAATAAACATATAACATATAATATTATTAATAAAAATTCATTTTATTAATAATTAATTCTTTAAACTTAAATTCTGAACAATCCGGATTCTCCGGGTTGTTACACTTCCCCCCTTATAAAAATTGTGTCCTCAAAATTTCTTCAAACCACACCCCTTCACGGGTCATCACATTCACTCCTCCTTCACAGAATTTTACCTTACGCTTCTTCTCAACTTCTCTTCAAAGAAGTTCTTATCTTTCAAACATTCCCTCACCTTCATAACTTAGTAAGAAATATGAAGTAGAATAAACAATGAGGAATAACAAAATTCCTTTAAAATATTTCATACTTTTGTTGAGGGGTCAAATTGACCATGAACTCTAACTATGTTTAACGACATGACGCCGTAAACTTTCTTCCATGATCAGTTTACAATCACAAAGAAAGCAAACTACCTCTTCCATATGTAGGCGATCAACCCATTGTATAACCCCATTTCGGGGTGTGTTCACCTCAGACTAAATCATTAGATTCTGCACCAAAACAATTTGGTTTGGCACAACTCTTCAAAGAAAGCTCAATTTTTTAAAACATGACATACCATTTGTCTAGCCGAATTAAGTAGTTTAGACCATACCAATAAATTGGATATCAACTTGAAACATTCGTCTAGTCAACTCAATTGACATCGACTACTTCTTTAACTTCTTTTTCAATACACCAAAACATTTTATGAGGTCATGATACCGCATTTTTTCACAAAGACGTTGAGGACTTTGTCGGGCTTTATGAATTCGCCATTATACATCATACCATAGCAAAGTTTGTTGATCCTAAGATCACATCCAACACCAAGTTCAATCATAGCAGAATAACTCCATCTTTTTACCATCCTTGCATCAAATGCACGGATGATATAAAATTCATTTTGATATTTCAAATCAATTTCTGTCTAGCCACAACAATTAGCATAGACATACCAAGAATAGTTCTTTTAAAATCCATTAGTTCCAAAAGTTGAACCAATTCTTTCATTTCCAAAACGAGAACACATAAGCAGGATTTCAATAAACTTCAAAATCTAGCATAGCTAGATGACTTGGAATATCCTATTCTCCATCTTTCTTCATTGTCTTACTACGACAATACTTAATCTTCTTTAACACCTTCAATACTAAGCTTAATGAAAATAACTTGTTTTCAGTCTAAACATCCCTATACCTTAGTACAGTCCATCAACTTACCACACATTATAAGTTCAGGATCTTTTCACAATAATATGAGTTTAAGACCTATCCTAGACAGACCATAGGCATCCATTCGCTGAGAAGTTCAAAAACCTACCATATCATTATGAGTCACGAACGTACCATAAGTATGAGTTTCAAGAACTCGCACATACCTTATTGTTCTCTACCTATCAAGTATATACATGAGAAAAGATTCACCATCTCGTCATATACATCTTGTCAGTGGGACCAATTCCAATGATTATCACTGTAATAAGCTAAGTAGTTGTTACACCAAGCACAAACCTCTGCCCATAACAAAGGTTCATACAACTCAACTATCACATGAGTCCTCAATTAAAATTTTACAACTTCTAAATTTTTCTTTTCTTAATACGAATTTTCTTTAATTCGTATGATATCCTATACAACTCAATCTGAGTTCTTCCTCCCGTACTATTTCGTAGTACTATAAATCATTCATCATTTAAAAGTTCATCTGTCACTATGATCACATGGTGATCTTCTTATCCCTCTCTCTACGATTATAGTCTTAGGTACTCTTACCTAAGATTTATAACCTATCAGCTCTGATACCAACTTGTAAAGCCCTGAAATCCGGTCTATCTTCACACCCGGATTCCGTACATCACGAGTACATCATTCATCCAACATAATCATTATATACTGAAATATAATAACATACACTCTCAAATCCCATGTTCTAAAAACCTTATAACCTTTTTCATTACAAATAATGATAAATACATTATTCATTTCATCTTACAAAAGTGATTTTTATCCACCACCAAGGATACATAACAGTTCATTAAACTAGACTATAGTTCAATTTCATCTTTCTACATTACAAGTCTTCACTTGATTTTCTCGCTCATTCACATTCTGAATGGCACTTCATCTGCATACCGTCAGCTTGATCTTTATGGGATCCTTAACTCCTTCCAACATTATTCGCTGAAAATGTTTTTCATTTAAAGACAGTGTGAGCATTCAATTGCTCAGCAAGTCATAGCAGTTGAACAAACAACTTCAAGAGTTTAAACATTCCTTTAGAACTTCAATAACCGAACAAAGGTTATGAAATAGCTTGAATAAAAGGAATAATCTTGATTCCTATCATTTTAAAATAATATTCACTTTCATTTAAAAATACTTTCATTCTTCTACCTTTTTCATACACATTCTGTCTGGATAGAATCATTAACACAGACTTACCAATAATGGATCATGTATAAACAGAGCATTCTCTTATTGAACAGTTAAATCATAGAACAGTTCATCTCATAAAAACACCGAAGTGTTCACATTGTGGCAGAAGGCCTCATACGTTCTACCACCTTGTACAAATATCACACATTCCCACATAGACAGAACTTCTCAAGTTCAACATCTGAGAAGTTTAAGAAACTAGCATTCATTTAAAATATGAATGAAGTTAGGAAACTTCCCTTATGCACAGCTAAAGCTTACGCTGAACTGCTCATTCCAGTTCCTATGTATCACATAAGAAAAACAACACATACACCAATTAACCATGTATATTTGACTTATGCATTAGTTTGCTTAACTTTACTTCTTAGGGTTCGCGTTCTTGCAACCTGAGTTTACACGACCACTTTTATTATCGTTCTACGGCTTCATGACATACAGAGATGCCTTACTTATATGTCCATCATCTTTGATGTTTTATATTCTTATCTTCTTGTTATAACTTCTCTAGGACTCAGCACACATAGCTTCTCTGCTAGTAGTCCATATGGTACTCTGAGTGGATTCCCATAAACAACCAACAAATAAGTTCCCATCTCGTCTACACTGCCATCACAGTGAGTTAGATCGGTTGCAAATTTCATATATACCTTCGCTCTCTAAAGGAATTGTTTAGCCCAGCTCCCATATGTCAACCATCAAAGGCTACGATTATACCACAACCTAAACTTATCTTAACTTATCCGAATCATTAAACTATAATATTCGTTAAGTCAACTTCTTATTCCTTTTGGCTTTCTGATAACTAAATGTCACACCTCAAGATTCATTCTCTATCGTCCAAGTCATATAGTCTTTTGTATACTCAGAGTGATCATTCAAGTTACACATTAACTCGGCTTCGTTACGTCAACGTCATTGTCTTTAATTCAGTTCTTTACCATTCATGGTTTAATCATTGATCTTCATTATCTTACGGTCAAACCATACACGGGGTGTAGGTTCTATCCGCTTAATATTTGTGTACAATCAACTTTTGCATTGGTTAAAATGTTCCATACTTACAATTCACTCTATCAGTTTTCTATCTGAATCACGATCGGCTTTTATTAATCTTATTACTGTGACACCCCCAAATCCGGGTACTCCATTCCCACAGAATTTGGTGCTCACTATCCAAAACCATTACATCTAACTACCCATCACAAAGGATAAAGACATAATTTAAATAACTTAAACAATAATCTCTCCCATTAAAGGGTTACATCATAATCTCAGAATAATCCCAGGTAATCTAACCTTAAATTTATTACATAAGTTTGCGGAATACATCATAAAGTAAAACAAGTCTTGAAACGTAAAACATTGAAATATATTCTCATAAGTCTTCAGCACTTGGACAATTTACCCTTTCCTTTGCTAGTAGATGGCTCATCAACTTTCTCCACTTTAGATGCAGTGTTAATTGCAAGAGTGAGAAAACAAATGCTCACGGATATAGAAAGTAGTAATGATAGCAACATGAGAATGAACAGCGAAAGCTGAATAATAAAGAACTTGTTCTACGAATTCAAATAGAAAACAAGTTCAAACTTTAATTATCCGAGGGTTTTAAGACCAAGAACTATGTCCCCGGTACTTAGGTATTAATACCCAACCTTAACAATCATTTAGACTATACGGACCCTTCTTAACGTACTTACGGGGATCAGCCCTTTGTACCATGTATTGTGCACAAACATCTACACGTTACACATACAAAATCCCCTATGTTAGGGTTGTTTGTTTTAACTTGAACTTAGAATTTCCGCACTAAAGAGAGTTTAGCTCGAAACTAACTTATCAGTGTTTCTAGAATTTTATAACACTATTCAATTATAGATTAATTCAATCAAAAATGGTTTTCTTACAACTTGAAGGTTTAATACAACAATAAAGCATTGAACAAGGTTATCAAAGTCAAAGATTGAATAAAACAATATATAATTGAGTAAACATGATATACATGCAAAGCGCTATATTCAGAAAAGTTAGAACAATCTCCTTTAGAACAATATATGCCTCGAATGATAAATAAGGAAAGTAAAACTCGCTCGATGTAACGAATTAAGTTTCAAGAGCTTGTACAATCATACACGAGATAGAATCAATAGGCTTGCTTAACTTCAATGTAAAATTTAGGAATAAATAGATTGCTTGACTTAAAGATAGCATAGCTATGAAACAAACGTAATTGTAATTGAGATAGGGTAAATAAACTTGCTCGATAATCACAAGGTAGAGTTAGAAAACTGGCCTCAACCGTAAGCTATACTATTAAAACTCACGTTCACCATTACATTTTAGTGGAATCACAATATCTATTAGACATGTTAACATCCACTTACAAAATAACACCCCATTCTAGCTAAACTTGTAAATTTTAGAACAAGTCTTATCTTACCATACATATTTCAGATTCACAAGTGTACATTTCATAACACTTATTCATTGACCAATGAGTTTCTTAAATCATACACATCATTTTCACAACTTACTTATTTTACATTTTAGGGTGACTAACCACATGATACGTTTTTATTTTAACGTTGTTATTACACATTCGACACATTAACATAATCATTAAGCCAAGATATAATGAATGTCCAAAATCTTGCGTAAGTAGCAGCACTTCACTATCTCATGATCGACTATCGCTAATACTACCGGCGCTTACATTTTATACTCGATTACAAGCCAAGCATAAGATACAGCCAACCGTCGATGCATCAGCTTTGATTTTTAAGAATGCATCAGTTTCAGTTTTGCAGAAACTCAAAATCAGACTCTGCTCTAGGCCAAAAATCCCAATTTCACAGAAATTCAGCAAACTCAACAGCTTAAACTTTGTAATAACATATTTAAGCATGCTATACACCATTCTATATACAAAAATATTACATATATACAATTTAAAGAATCAAAATTGATATGATTTAAAATTTCTTCAATTTTGATACTTTTAGCTAATTCGATTACCATAATCGCTTAATCAATTACAAATTATTATTTAAACTACACGTATTTTCGCATCACTTTTTATACTTTCAACTTCAATTTTTCAAATATAAACACTATTATTTTCCTTTTCTTCCTATTTGGTACTTTCTCAAGGCCATATTATACAACTACTATACAATCCATATTTGATAACCAATCGCTTTATCCCAAATATACATATATATAATCCACATATGACACCACAATTTAACCAAACCCGTTATAGAGAACTTATAAATCAATTATAATTCCAATTCACAAAATTTAGGAATCATATAGAATATACCTTAATTAAAACTAAACAATTATAACCCTTATATCAACACCACTGTGTTTCTCTATCTTCTTCTAAAGAATATCTGCAGTAATTCTCTCTTCTCACAAAACTCTCTCTCACTCAGACCTCCCTTTTTCTTTAGCTTGATACGTAATACGTAAAATAAGAAATAACCCAACTCACCACTAGCCTTAGGAAAAAATAAGACGCCGTTGGAAAATATACTCGACTCCCGCTTCCCCACTAACGTCGTAAAAATATAAAAAGTTTGCATCATTTGAATAAGCCAAAGGCCACAAGGCCTTGTTTGGCTACCAAATAATTCTCATAAACTAATTTATTTTAATAATATTTATATTATATAGTTTTCTACTGTCACACCATTAATTTAGTTAATTTAAATAACTTTAGTTTAGTTAATTTAAATAACTTATAATAATAAAAAATCTTATTATCATTATACTTATAATTAATAAATAATTATATATCTAATTTAATTAATAAATTAGAAACATCACTTTATTTAATTTATTTATTTCCTTTAAATTAAACAATTCATTTAATTTAATTATTTTCTTAAATATTAAGCAATTGATTTAATTTAATTATTTCCTTAAATTAAATCTTCCGATAAATTATCATTATTCAATTTAATTAACATTAATCAAATTAATTTAGTTACTAAATTAATTCACCACAATTCATCAATTATTTATTTTCTCAATAAAAAATTATTTAAAATATTTATTTAATTCAATAAATATTTAAATTAAATTACAAATTTCTCGATCGTTACATCCTTCCTCTCCTTAAAAGGATTACGTCCCCGTAATCACAACTCAAAAAATTTATTTGTTATATTCTTCCTCCTTAACAAGATTCTGTCCCCAGAATCGCTATCCAAAATTAAGCAAACAACTGAGGATAATTCTTCATCATAATTCTTTCAAGCTCCTATGTAGCTTCCTTGACATTGTGGTTCCTCCAGACTACCTTAACAGAAGGTATCACTTTATTCCTCAGTACTTGCTCTTTTCTGTCAACAATTTGTACAGGGACTTCTTCATATGACAAATATTTCTCAAATTTTAAGGGCTCATATTCTATAACATGTTTATAATCAGGCTTATATGGCCTCAATACCGATACATGGAAAACATTATGAATACACTCCAACTCTGGAGGTAAAGCTACCTCATACGCTACTTCACCAACTCGTCGAAGCACTTCAAAAGGTCCTATAAACCTAGGGCTTAATTTCCCCTTCTTGTTAAACCGAATTTTTCTCTTCCAGGGAGACACTTTCAAGAAAACATAACTACCGACATCGAATTCTCGATTTTGTCGATGCTGATCGACATATTTCTTCTGTCTATCTTGTGCGGCTATCAATCTTGTTTAAATAACCTTGATGATCTCGACAGTCTGTTGTACCAATTCTGGACCCAATAGCTGACATTCACCCACCTCATCCCTGCATAACAGAGTTCTGCATTTTATGCCATATAACGCTTCGTAAGGCGGTATGCCAATACTTGCATGATAACTATTATTATAAGCAAATTCAACCAATGGTAGATGGTTGACCCTATTTCCCTTGAAATCCATGATACATGCTCTGAGCATATCTTCTAGTGTTTGGATGGTCCTCTCACTCTGTCCGTCGGTTTGAGGATGGTATGTTGTGCTCATTCTCAGCTGTGTTCCCAAACATTCTTGTAACCGTTTCCAGAAATTAGATGTGAAACGTGGATATCTTCCTGATACAATGGACACTGGTACACCGTGCTTCGTCAAAATTTCCTTCATGTACAGTTTTGCTAACCGATCTAGGGTAAATTGAAGCTTGATTGGCAAAGAGTGTGCCGACTTTGTCAGTCGATCGACAATCACCCAAATGGCATCGTAACCTTGTTGGGTCGTTGGAAGACCTACCACAAAATCCATTGTGATATGCTCCCACTTCAATTCTGGTATCTCCAATGGTTGTAACAATCAGATTGGCCTTTGATGTTCAGCTTTGACTTTCTAACACGTTAAACATTTTGCCATGCATTCAGCCACATCCTTCTTCATATTTGGCCACCAAAAATGATGTCTAAGATCTTGGTACATCTTTGTACTCCTATGGTGAATCGAATATCTTGAGTGATGAGCTTCACTCAAAATTTCCTCTTTAATTTCTGGTACTGGCGGAACCCAAATTCTCCCTTCGAACCGAAGTAACCCTTCCGAATCGATTTTGAATTTGTTTTCCTCACCTTCAGATATATTCTATTTTATCTTTTTCGCAGTCTTCATCCTGAAGTTGTGCATTTTTCACCTTATCCACTAACATTGAACTATTACCTATTCGGAATAACTTTTCATCGAATTCTGTCGGACATTTAATTTCTAACTCCATCTTAGCCATTTTCGACACTAGCTTCTCCTGAACAGTCAACAACATTAACTTCTCCCGTCCATTCCTACTTAAAGCGTCAGCAACAACATTTGTCTTTCCGAGATGATAGAAAAATTTTGCAATCATAGTCTTTGATCAGCTCCAACCATCTTCTTTGTCTCATATTCAAATCTTTTGTGTAAAGATATACTTCAGACTTTTATGGTCAGTATATATCTCACACATCTCTCCATAAAGATAATATCTCCAAATTTTCAGGGCAAATACCACCGCCGCCAACTCTAAATCATGAGTCGGATATCCTTTCTCATAATCTTTCAACTGACGTGATGCATACACAATAACTTTGTCATTCTGCATAAGCACACAATCTAGTCCTTTATGCGATGCGTCACTATACAGCACAAAATTTCATGTATCATCAGGAAATGACAACACAAGTGCAGACCTCAGCCTCTTCTTTAACTCTCGAAAACTTTCCTCACACTTCTTTGTCCAAACAAACTTAACCGCCTTCCTAGTTAAGTTTGTCAACGGAGTCGCGATCTTGGAAAAGTCTTGAATAAAACGCCTGTAGTAACCTGCCAATCCTAAGAAACTCCTTACTTCTGATGGTGTCTTCTAATCGATCCCAATTTATTACAGCTTCCAGTTTTGATGGATCCACCAAAATCTCATCCTTATCAATAACGTGTCCGAGAAACTGTACACGTTCCAACCAAAATTCACATTTTAAGAACTTAGCATACAACTTCTCTTTTCTCAATGTCTCCAACGTCACTTTTAAGTGTTCCACATGTTCCTCCTTGGTCTTGGAATATACAAATATATCATCAATAAACACCACCACAAATTTGTCCAAAAATGGTTTAAACACCCTGTTCATCAAATCCATGAACACTGTAGGTGCGTTGGTTAAACCAAAAGACATAACCAGAAACTCGTAATGACCATACCGAGTTCTAAACGCTGTCTTCGGTACATCCTCCGGCCTCACGTTCAACTGATGATAACCACTTCTCAAGTATATCTTTGAGAAATATCTTGCTCCCTTCAACTGATCAAACAGGTCATCAATTCTAGGTAATGGATACTTATTTTTAATTGTGACCTTATTCAATTCTTGGTAATCAATGTAGAGCCGCATTGATCCGTATTTCTTCTTAACAAACAACACCGGTGCTCCCCATGGCTACACACTCGGTTGAATATTCTTCTTATTGAGCAATTTTTGTAATTGCACCATCAACTCCTTCATCTCTACTGGGGCCATTATGTATAGTGCCTTAGATATCGGAGTCGTTCCTGGTAGTAAATCAATCACGAACTCGATTTGTCGATCCGGCGGAAGACCCGATAAATCATCTAGAAATACGTCTGTAAAATCTCTTATGATCAGTATTTCTTCTAACTTCGAACTCTTCTTCTGTGTATCGAATATATAGGCTAAGTATCCTACACATCCCTGTCTCAACAACTTCTTGGCTCGCATCACTGTCAGACAACTTGCTTGTCGAGGTGACTTGTTGCCAAAGAACACAACCTTTGACGGAGTCATAAGGTTAACACACTTCCTTTGGCAATCAATTACTGCTCCGTAATTGAATAACCAATCCATTCCCAGTATAACATCAAATTCACCAAGTCTTATTGTTATCAAATCTACCCTCATCTCGTGACCTTTTATAACCACTCTATAATTCCTATATATGCATTTAACAGGAATCACTTCCCTATTTGCAATTTCTATACTTAAGGGAAATTCTAATTCTTCCTAAGGCAATTCTAAGTTCTGGGCAAATTCATCGGATTTAAATGAACAAGTAGCACCCGAATCAAATAGTACATAAGCATTAATACCATTAATCGGAATGATACCTGACACCACATCCTTAGACTGTACATCATCCTACACGGTCATATTGAAAGTCCTCGCAGTAGGTCGGCTTGACTGTACTGGTCCAGTGATGGTTAATGCACCACCACCGATTTTGTTTCCTTTTCCGCCACTTGCACTTCCCACTAGCTTCTTAGGGCAATCACGAGCCATGTGATCCTTCGAACCGTAGGTAAAGCATGCTCCTTTCTTTGGACTAAAATAGTTCAGTGCAATGTGTCCCTCCTGACCATAGTTGAAACACACTCGCTTTCCCTTCAAACACACTCCAGTATGGTTCTTTCCGCACGTCGCGCAAGCTTCAAACTTTTTCTTCTGCTGATTTCCCTGTTGTCCTTCCACAGTCGAATTCTCGCTCCACTTCCTCTTTTGATTGTTACTTCCAACATTACTTCCACCAGCCTTATTTTCATTCTCATTCTTCCTCTTCTTTTGTTCTTGATTGTACTGGGTCAAGGCATCGCTTCCACATTCCGCGATAATTGCCTTTTCCAGTACAGTCGCAAATGTGTTCAGCTGGAACATTAAAACCTTATTGTAAAGCTAGGGCTTCAATCCTTGTTCGAATCTTCTTGCTTTACAATCATCGGTATTGATTTGATATGTGGCAAACCTTGCCAACTCGTTAAACTTTGCAGTATATCCTGGCACCATCATAGTTCCTTGTTTTAGCTCCAGAAATTGCACTTTCAGCTGATTTCGAGAACTCACTGGAAAGTACATTTCAAAGAACATCTCCTAAAATCTATCCCACGTTATCACTCCTTGTCCCCCACGTACCTTATTTGCCTGCCACCAGTAGCTAGCTTCGAACTTCAGCATAAACGTTGCGAAAGTAATTTTCTGGTCCTCGTTAACTCTAGCAACGTCAAACACCTTCTCCGTTTCCATGATCCAGGTTTGGGCTTCCACTAGATTCATAGATCCTTGAAATTCTAGCGGTCCAACTGCTTTGAATTCCTTAAAGGCCGTGACTTGAGTTTGTAGTTGATTCGCAAGTGCACCCATTAGCAGAGCTACCAACTGCTGAATTGGATTAGCATTGGCCTCCTTATTATTATTTATAAGCCCCTCAGGAGGTGCTTGTTGACATGGTTGTCTTCTTCTAGGAGGCATTTTCTGTTAAAATATACGCTTATTAGCTCATTACTCAACTTCTTGGGTATTTGTGGTTTAACTTAAACATTCAAAGATTAAAGCTAAAGCACACAACATTCCCAAATAAACTCGAATATTTTATTCATTCATAATGTTTTAAAACATGTTAAGGATAGCATAACCGCTATTAACATTCACTTTCCTGAACTAGACAAGTTCCAGGATTACATACTCATACTATCCCTTTATTTGCCTCAAAATAAGGGATTCACAATCTATTTATTCATATATTTAACCACATGTTATTATCACTCTTATTCTATCTAGGAATATTAATACGTCGTAAGGCTTCTAGACGTTCCTCCTCTATAATACAACACGAACCACGGCGAGTCTTCAAACTGAGGTGGATAATAAAATACTAGATTTTGGGCCCTATCAATCATCGAATTAAAAGCGTAATCCATCTCATTCATCTTAGCCTTCTTCACTTGGACCTTAGCCTCAGCACAGTCTGCAAGTTGAGTCGCCTTCATCAAAGCATCCTCTGCTCTAGCATGCTTAGCTGATTCCTCTTTGAAGTCATCTTTTAATTTCTCTATGTCAGTCTTCATCTTCTCATTTACTACTAACTGGTCTTCATGCTGACCCTTGGTATGAACTAGGTCCCACTCCGTGTTTCCAAGGCATGATTCAAGTTCCTGAATCTCTGCATCCTTATGCTCCATCGAAGCATGATGCATCTCAACCATCTCCTTCGGCTCCTCCACTTTGTCCTATAATTCTATGTTACGGTCGTACAGAGCGTTATACATCTCCGCTGATATGGAGTTTGGTGGAAACTCCTCAAGGTCCTCTTCCTCATCATCCTTCTCTATCTCCTCAAAACTATCCTCCTCTATCTCCTCAGAACTATCTTCCTCATGATCGGTCATAGTCTCATCCTCCTGGATCAACTACTCCTGCACTACGTGAATATCCCGGGGTTCGTCGTCTCTAGGTATATGAGGTATCACTTCCCTAGCTGGACTGGATCTTCCTTCGTTAGACATCCTGACAACAAAATATTTTAAGTTTTACTTAACATTTTTCGATACTCGCGAACACATAAGTTATTAACACATAGCACACAATGTCTTTTATTACTTAACTTCAATGGATACCTTAATCCATTCCTTACAACTCGATAAGAGTTGAACACCTCTACGTTTTCTGTTTCCTTAAAGGTTACTTCCTAAGGTTTCCCACCTAAGGTTCATAACCTATGGCTCTGATACCAACCTGTGACACCCCCAAATCTGGGTACTCCGTTCCCACAGAATTTGGTGCTCACTATCCAAAACCATTATATCTAACTACCCATCATAAAGGATAGAGACATAATTTAAATAAATTAAACAATAATCTCTCCCATTAAAGGGTTACACCATCATCTCAGAATAATTCTAGGTAATCTAACCTTAAATTTATTACATAAGTTTGCGGAATACATCATAAAGTAAAACAAGTCTTGAAACGTAAAACTTTGAAATATATTCTCATAAGTGTTCAGCACTTGGACAATTTGCCCTTTCCTTTGCTAGTAGATGGCTTATCAACTTTCTCCACTTTAGATGCAGTGTTAATTGCAAGAGTGAGCAAACAAATGCTCACGGATATAGAAAGTAGTAATGATAGCAACATGAGAATGAACAACGAAAGCTGAATAATAAAGAACTTGTTCTACGAATTCAAATAGAAAACAAGTTCAAACTTTAATTATCCGAGGGTCTTAAGACCAAGAACTATGTCCCTAGTACTTAGGTATTAATACCCAACCTTAACAGTCATTTAGACTATACGGACCCTTCTTAACGTAATTAGGGGGATCGGCCCTTTGTACCATGTATTGTGCACAAACATCTAAACGTTACACGTACAAAATCCCCTATGTTAGGGTTGTTCGTTTCAACTTGAACTTAGAATTTCCGCACTAAAGAGAGTTTAGCTCGAAACTAACTTATCAGTATTTCTAGAATTTTATAACACTATTCAATTATAGATTAATTCAATCAAAAAAGGTTTGCTTACAACTTGAAGGTTTAATACAACAATAAAGCATTGAACAAGGTTATCAAAGTCAAAGATTGAATAAAAACAATATATAATTGAGTAAACATGATATACATGCAAAGCGCTATATTCAGAATAGTTAGAACAATCTCCTTTAGAACAATATATGCCTCGAATGATAAATAAGGAAAGTAAAACTCGCTCGATGTAACGAATTAGGTTACAAGAGCTTGTACAATCATACACGAGATAGAATCAATAGGCTTGCTTAACTTCAATGTAAAATTTAGGAATAAATAGATTGCTTGACTTAAAGATATCATAGCTATGAAATAAGCGTAATTGTAATTAAGATAGGGTAAATAAACTTGCTCGATTATCACAAGGTAGAGTTAGAAAACTTGTCTCAAGCGTAAGCTGTAACGAATGTGATTTTTATAATTAATTAAAATATTTATTTGAGTTAGATAAATATTTTAGTTGATTTATTTTTTGAATAATAAATATTTGATGTTAGTTGTTATGGCTTAATTTAATTAAGTGTTATAATTTGATAGATAATTTTATAATTGATGTGCATTTTATTATTAAAGTTTAATTGATTTTACTAATAAAATAACTTTAAATTACTTAAGCGTGACATTAGAAATATGTTATATGTCATAGTAAAGTAATAATATTATATAATGAATAGCCTAACCATTATGTTGCTTAACTAATGATGAAAAAATGAGGTTATGCTAATAAGATGGCTTAATGTGATATTGGTCATGTATGTAAGAGTTTTGTATAAGCCTTATGTTTTTAGTGGGGGTTACTATTATATTAATTATTAACATAACTATTACCCAAATGAGGAGTTACACAAGAAGAAATCCTAGAGTTTTTTTAGAGAAAGAGTCTTGGTGGAAGAGAGAAATAGAGAAATAGAGAAATAGAGAAATTGAGAGAGATAGAGAGAAATCGAGGAATTTAGAGGAGCTAGAAGAAGAAGAAGAAAAAGCTAGAAGAAGGTAACTTCTAAACCCTTATTTAATCTTTAATTTTTTTGGGTAGATTTATGTTCTAGGGTAGTAGATCATGCTTAATCTTGTTTGTATTGGTTTAATCTTGGATTATCAAGAATCAAACAAGAGGATTCAAGAAAGAAAATGAAATGGAAAGAAAATTTGAAGAACAAAATTCGTAGGTTTTGAGTAATTGTGGACAGATCTTGTGAAATTCATATCTCATTGGGTATAATAGGTTAGAAAGTGAGCCTTATATCAAATCAAAGCTATGGAAGTAAGATATATTCTAAAAGTGGAATAATATGAAAACTCCTTGTAGATTTCGTCCAGTGTCTATTTTAGTAAGGATGGTACGAAGGGAAAACAATCTGCCCAGAAAATCAAAACTGTTACGGTTTCTGACTTTGAAAAATTCATATAAATTTGTGTGTTTTGAATCTGAAGAAACTTTAAACTGAAAAGTTGTAGATATGGAAGTTTACTAGCTAGACATGCGAGATTGAACCATTTTATGGACCGGATCATGTCTGAAATAAATTGTTTAGTAAGGCTGTCTAGAAAATAAAATTTTCTAGAGTAGTTGATGAATTGCAGAATCTGTTTTAGATGGACAAGGGTCTGACTTTAAGGCCTAGATGAGGTTGTAGTACATTGAGTAAGGGTTAATTCTATATAAGAAAAAACAAAAACAGAAATGTAACGAAGGAGTTACATTAAAAACGAAAACAATATTTTGTTAAAGAAATTGTGGAGATGAGTTTTATAATTCTGTTTGAATTCATATTTTGGGTGATGATATATTTTGATGATTAACAATATGTTTTGACATATGTAATGAGTATAGATATGTGTTATCACATTCTATTCATAATTAACCATTTAAGATCAAGAGTTGAGATAAGATAATGTAAGCACATAACGTGCTCGATAAAATGCCTTAGAATAATAGTGTTTCTAAACTTTGGTATACAAAGTGTCTAACTAATGGCTAATATTGGATGTTATGTGCATCTGAGTATGAAAAGATGATAATACAAGAATAATAATGGACAGAAATCGAAAAGGGCAATTTTTGATTTTTGAAGGAAAATTAGGCATGTAAACAATGTGTAGAATATGCATTTTTGAAACCAAATTGGTATAATAAAATGGTGTGATATACGCACATTAAACTACAAGTGTGATAGTCTAACTTGTGTGGTGATGAAATTGAAAATAAAACTGAGTTGCATATAAAACACAGTTAGATGTCTATAAAGACATTATAAAGGATAATAAGATAAAGTAAGGTCTTAGAATATATTTGACCATGAGATCGAGTATTGATTTTGTTTATTATCAATCTCACATACAGTGTAGGTTGTGCAAGGACATGAAGTATTAGCATGTTGATAAAACGCCGGTAAAGGCAAGTCTTTCAGTTCCTATTTGCTATGTGAATTTGATTGTTTTAAATCTTTATTGCAAAGAGCATGATGTGTTACATATATGTTGAATGTATGAAATGTTAAAGTCAACTTATGACTATGTTGATTGAGTAAAGCATGCTGATTGAGTAAGGAACTCAATCTTTATACTTGTTATATGAACTGTAACATGTATGTTATGTTAGTCCAATGTTTATGAGATATATGTTGAGCATGTTATTATGTGCTACGTGATGCATGAAAACTGTTAGATTTTGCTGGGCTGTCGAGCTCAACCTTGCAAATAACCATTTTTGTAGGTTAAGGATTGAAGGTAACACTATGTGCTACTTGAATGACTCGGATCAGAAATAATACACGAAGATTAATACTTTAGCTAAAGTTGTTATTTCTTTATACCATGATTAAGATTCATGAGATGTACTAAATGTTTTATGATGTATAGTTTTATGTTGAGTTGTAAAGATAAATTTAGAGTTATCTTCTATGTAAAGGTTATCGGATTGAAATGTAAAATTTTATATAATAATAGTGATAAAGTGAATCATAAAATAAGATTGATTCAAAGATATGTAGATGATAAAGGTTTTGATTTAGGGAATTAAAGTAGAAAGACATAAAAATTTAAATTATTCCGTATTTTATAAAGTTTAACATCGAATAATGATGTAAAATCAGAAGATAGATGTGTTATTAACGACCGAAGTTGAGAATTATATTGTATGAATTTTGGGGTCGTTACAGTTGGTATCAAAGCTGATAGGTTAGAAACCTTAGGTACGAGTACCTTAGGCTATAACCTTAGAGAAGAAAGGTGAAGATAATAAAAGAATACGCTTAAGTAGAGTTTGAACAATAGGAAATAATTTAAGAAATGTATAAAGGAGGGTGAAAACATGTGTGAAAGGATTCAAAGAAAAATCTCGTAGAGTTATAAGGAATATGAATGTGGGGTTACCCAACTCCAATAATAAGGATGTAAGGTGATAATAAATAGACAATGTCTATAAGAAGAGAGTGATAAAGAAGTTAAGAATAAAAAGTTATATTTAAGTATGGTACAGTTGTACTCTTTAATGGTTGTTGTATGGTATCTAGGCTAACCGAATCCTTCATAGAAGCGGAGGTATATCTGAACTAGCAACTCTAACCTAGTTTGTTGGTTTGTTTGTGGGAAACCACTCGGTACCATATTGAAACTGTTAGAGACTCGATGTGTACCAAGTATAGAAAATGGATTAAGTATGATGAAAAAAAAAAAAAGAAAGGGATCAGAAAAACAAAGGATCACGAGTTAAGAAAAGAATTTTAAGGGAGATGATTATAGAATAAGATCACGACGTGATCTGTTTAAGTTATGAAAGAAAGATGGTCTGTAATGTTTGAATAATTATACCTTAATGCTATGAAGATAATGTACTATGAAATAGTACGAGATAACTCACGAGGAGTTATAGATGATGAGGTACGAAAAATTTGTAACGAGCAAAGAGCAAGTTATAAGCAAGATAGAGTTAGGTGGGATTTCAATTGAGGACTCATGTGATGGCTGAGTTATACAAACCTTTGTATAGGCGAGGGTTTTGTGCTAGCACTCAGTTTATCACATTGATAATCATTGGAATGTTGGTGTCGCGCTATCAATGTATATGTGACGAAAAGGTGATTCTTTTCTCATGTGTATATTTGATAGTTAAAAACTATTAAGATTAGTTAGATATTATTAGGATTAGGTGCGGTTCTTAAAACTAATGCATATGGTAAGTTCGTGACTCATAATAATATGGTATGTTTTGAACCCTCAAATGAATGGACGCCTATGGTCTGACTAGGACAAGTTCTTAAACTCATATTATTGTGGCAAGTTCCTGGATTTTCAATGTGCGGTAAGTTTGATGAACTATATTGGGTAGAAAACGGTTATAGTATAGAGAGCATTGATGAAGTTAAAGATTGATGGAATGGTTAAGTAATGAAGTAATGGAGTAATGATTGAAGTTGATGGATACCTAGATATTCTAAATCTACTAGCTACGCTAGACTTTCAAAATTTATTGACTTCGTGCTGATGTTTGTACTTCTATTTTCTTGAAAAACATTGGATCAAATGATGAAACCAATGAGTTTTAAAAATAATACCGTAATTCGTATGTCTATGCTAATTACTTCGGCTAGACAAAAATCATTTCAAATATATAAAAATGTATTTTTTTTATATCATCAATGCATCATGGAACCTGGTGCAAAGAAAAAAAACGACGGAGTCATCAATGTAGTATTACCTAGTGTTGGATGTGATATAAGGATCGTCAGCCTACTATGGTATGATGTAGTATGATAAAATCACCAAATGACAAAATCCTAAAACGAACTGTAAATACAGTGCGGTATCATGTCGTCATAAAAAGATTTTTGAAATTTCTTTAAGATATGAGAATATATAAATGTATATGTATATTTTGATTGATGTCAGGATTATTGTAGAAGTCTATGCTATTTGGTTCAGCTAGAAAAATATTGAAAGATGTTCATAAAATTCAAGCGTTTCTTGAGAAGTTATGCCTAAACAAATTGTTTTGGTGCGGATTCAGATGTTGAAAAGCTGAGGTGAACAACCCTGTAAAAGGGGACATGTTATCGGAGACAATGGTTTCGAAAGTAACGCATATAGTCGTTACGATGTTAAGATGTAATACGTTGTGCATGACGTAGGGGTACGATAGGCTGATCACCTAGAGTACTTGCAGAGAATGTTTTTAGTCTGTGTGATTGCTAAACATTCCGTTAAAGATGGTTTATGGTGGTGATGCACTGTTAAACTCAGAGAAGAGTTCAAGGTCCGTATAGTCTTATGACTTTTAAAGGTTTAAGTCGAGATACTTGATAAATTAGGGACATAGTTCAAGGTCTTATGACCCCTCAACACAATTTGGAATCTATTAAATTCCTGAGTTATTCATTCTACTTCCCAATTATTGAACAATTGTGGAAGATTTTTGTTATCCTGGAAGATGGAAGTGAAAAGGAGAGTATTCCTTAGAAAAGAAAAGTTGGAGAATATGACATGTGTTGATGGGAGAATTGAGAAAACTATAACAAATCCGTAAACGAACTAAATAAAGAAAGAGATGAATTATCTAGAGAGAATATGAAGTTCTTTGAAGAATGAGATGTGAAGATTATGGTGATGATGGGAAGATCCTTAGAGGAGGGATTTTTGTCATAGAACTCAATGAATAAATGAAGAGTAACGTAAAATCTATTTTGATAAATCGAATGAATGAAGATTAATAAATAAAATTTCGAGGATGAAATTCTTAGAAAAAATGGTGAATATGTTATCCCGAGTGTTTATAAGTTGAATAAAAGATAATGGATGGGTTAAAGAATGTATAATACTTAGAGTATAGTCAAGTCTAAGTAAATGTTATGAAATAAAAACTTTCAAGAATTGCTGAGAGGAACAGAAAATATAGAACCTATGTTAAGGTAATGCGTTGAAGTTGTTCTACAATAAACTTCTAAAAGAGACGAGATGAAAACTAGGTAAGGGAGATTTCGGTGATTCCGAGGACGGAATCCTAATAAGGAGGGAAAAATGTAACGAATGTGATTTTTATAATTAATTAAAATTTTTATTTGAGTTAGATAAATATTTTAGTTGATTTATTTATTGAATAATAAATATTTGATGTTGGTTGTTATGGCTTAATTTAATTAAGCGTTATAATTTGATAGATAATTTTATAATTGATGTGCATTTTATTATTAAAGTTTAATTTATTTTACTAATAAAATAACTTCAAATTATTTAAGTGTGACATTAGAAATATGTTATATGTCATAGTAAAGTAAGAATATTATATAATGAATAGCCTAACCATTATGTTGCTTAACTAATGATGAAAAAATGAGGTTATGCTACTAAGATGGCTTAATGTGATATTGGTCATGTATGTAAGAGTTTTGTAACATAAGCCTTATGTTATTAGTGGGGGTTACTATTATATTAATTATTAACTTAACTATTACCCAAATGAGGAGTTATACAAGAAGAAATCCTAGAGTTTTTTTAGAGCAAGAGTCTTGGTGAAATAGAGAAATAGAGAAATAGAGAAATTGAGAGAGATAGAGAGCAATCGAGGAATTTAGAGGAGCTTGAAGAAGAAGAAGAAAAAGCTAGAAGAAGGTAACTTCTAAACCCTTGTTTAATCTTTAATTTTTTTTGGGTAGATTTATGTTCTAGGGTAGTAGATCATGTTTAATCTTGTTTGTATTGGTTTAATCTTGGATTATCAAGAATCAAACAAGAGGATTCAAGAAAGAAAATAAAATGGAAAGAAAATTTGAGAACAAAATTCGTAGGTTTTGAGTAATTGTGGACAAATCTTGTAAAATTCATATCTCTTTAGGTATATTGAGTCAAAAATTGAGCCTTATATCAAATCGAAGCTATGGAAGTAAGCTATATTCTGAAAGTGGAATCACATGAAAACTCCTTGTAGATTTCTTGCAGTGTTTGTTTTAGTAAGGATGGTACGAAGGGAAAACAATCTGCCTAGAAAATCAAAACTGTTACAGTTTCTGACTTTGAAAAATTCATATAAATTCGTGTGTTTCGAATCTGAAGAAACTTTAAACTATAAAGTTGTAGATATGGAAGATTACTAGCTAGGCTCGCGAGATTGAGCCATTTTATGGATCGGATCATGTCTGAAATAAATTGTTTAGTAAGGCTGTCCAGAAAATAAAATTTTCTAGAGTAGTTGATGAATTGTAGAATCTGTTTTAAATGGACAAGGGTCTGACTTTAAGGCCTAGATGAGGTTGTAGTACACTAAGTATGGGTTAATTCTATATAATAAGGAACAAAAACGGAAATGTAACGAAGG
Organism: Panax quinquefolius; assembly: GCA_020205615.1. Taxonomy (NCBI): domain Eukaryota; kingdom Viridiplantae; phylum Streptophyta; class Magnoliopsida; order Apiales; family Araliaceae; genus Panax; species Panax quinquefolius. The sequence goes on along the minus strand of JAINUW010000432.1, from coordinate 73,844 downwards.
AGTTACGTTAAAAACGAAAACAACGTTTTATTAAAGAAATTGTGAAGATGAGTTTTATAATTCTGTTTGAATTTAGATTTTGGGTGATGATATATTTTGATGATTAACAATATGTTTTGACATATGTAATGAGTATAGCTATGTGCTATCACATTCTATGCATAATTAACCATTTAAGATCAAGAGTTAAGATAAGTTAATGTATGCACATAATGTGCTCGATAAAATGCCTAAGAATAATAGTGTTTCTAAACTTTGGTATACAAAGTGTCTAACTAATGGCTAATATTGGATGTTATGTGCATCTGAGTAATAAAAGATGATAATACAAGAATAATAATGGAAAGAAATCGAAAAGGGCAATTTTCGATTTTTGAAGGAAAATTAGGCATGTAAACAATGTGTTGAATATGCATTTTTGAAACCAAGGTGGTATAATAAAATGGTGTGCTATACGCGCATTAAACTACAAGTGCGATAGTCTAGCATGTGTGGTGATGAAAATGAAAATAAAATTGAGTTGCATATAAAAGACCGTTAGATGTCTATAAAGACATTATAAAGGATAATAAGATAAAGTAAGGTCTTAGAATATATTTGACCATGAGATCGAGTATTGATTTTGTTTATTATCAATCTCACATACAGTGTAGGTTGTGCAAGGACACGGAGTATTAGTGTGTTGGTAAAACGCCAATAACGGCAAGTCTTTCAGTTCCTATTTGCTATGTGAATTTGATTGTTTTAAATCTATATTGCAAAGAGCATGATGTGTTACATATATGTTGAATGTATGAAATGTTAAAGTCAACTTATGACTATGTTGATTGAGTAAAGCATGCTAATTGAGTAAGGAACTCAATCTTTATACTTGTTATATGAACTGTAACATGTATGTTATGTTAGTCCAATGTTTATGAGATATATGTTGAGCATTTTATTATGTGCTACTTTATATAACAGTGATAAAGGGAATCATAAAATAAGATTGATTCAAAGACATGTTGTAAGACCCCAGTTTTTATGAATAAATATGAATTATCTATAATTATCATTTTTTGAATATTATGGAATGAATTTGATATAATATTATAGTTGTGGGTAATAGTTATAAATTTTGCAAAGTACACAAGTTGTTATATAATATTCGATTGGTCGGGGAATATTCGTTTTAACAGGGAATATTCATATGACGGCACAATCATTGGTGGACCCCACAACGGAATTATTTTCGGATTGAGAAAATGACAAAAATATTTTATAAAAATAACGGCGAAAGTTTTATCGTTAACAGTTGAAACACCCGGTGTTAAAAGTACAGGAATACGCGTGGTTGTATAGTAGCACACAGTATTGATTATTAATGCTTACGTGAGAAGTCACTTAGTTTTGTTCAATTATTGCTTTAGTAATTGTTGCATAGTATCTCACGTTAATTGATTCAATTATTGTCGATATTTTATATATTATTAAATCAATAATTGAGATGACGAAGTTATTAATATTATTATTTCCAATATTAACGATGTCTAGAAGTTCTGCCAAGGAGAGGTTTGGTCACCTAATTGCGCGCCAATAGGGAGAAATCCTTATTGGAAAGCCTCATCTTTCCTAGGAACGACCTGGTCGATTAATAGTGTGAATTATAATAATGATGATGAAGTTTTGTTTTATTAGTATTATTAATGTAATAAAACAGAAAAACTTTTTATATAAAACAGAATAATTTTATAAATTTATTCATTTTATTAGACTATAAATAGAATATATTATATTATATTATGCATAGTGTTTTGCATAGTAAAATTATTTTATATAAAACATAATACTTTTATAAAGTTATTCATTTTATTAGACTATAAATAAAATATATTATATTTTATTATGCATATTATTTATAGTGCTGCGTAGTATTTTTTATATAGTAAAATCTTTTTATACAAAAAAAAATACTTTTATAAAGTTATTCGTTTTATTAGATTATAAATAGAATATATTATATTTTATTTAAAATATTTTGTTTTATTAGAATATTTTATAGTAAACGAATCTGGACCGTCCGTTTAAAAGTAAATCCATCTGGACCGTTCAGGAATTAGTTACTATTCAGTTCATTCTCCTATAAATAGAAGCTCATTCCTTCATTATTTCTTACGAATTCACTAAAACTCTAGAGAGAGAAACTATAGAGAGAAAGAAGAAAAGTATTCTGCTACTTCACTACTCCTATATCCAATTGTTCTATGGTAAGATGTATTATTTCTTTCGTATTCATAAAGATAACTTCTGTTATTTAATTTTTTATTCTGTTGGAATAACCTGTATACGCGGTCTACCCTATACTTGGTGAAATTCTTCAGTTATTCCATTATTTATCATTATGTTGGAATAACCTGTCAATGCAAAGTACCGCATACAAGGTGAAATTCTTCTGTTATTCCAATATTTATTATCCTGTTGGAACATCCTGTCTGTGCGTTTATGCATGACCTGGTTCCGTTATTTATTATTCTATTGAAACATCTTGTCGGTGCAAATTTCGCCTGATCTGGTTCCGTTATTTATTATTCTGTTAGAATATATCCTTTCTGTGTGTTTACGCATGACCTGGTTCCGTTATTTATTATTCTGTTGGAATAACCTGTCTGTGCGGTCTATCACATGCCTGGTGATTTCTTTTGTTATTCCATTCTTTATTATACTCAGATGGTTAAAGTTTTTACTTCAATATTCCATGAAATTAGTGGAATATCCTTGATATTTGCGCTTCATCCAGTATCTTTTCATTGAAATATTCTTCTGGGCATTCTTAAATTTTACTCTACAAGAAGTATCATGTTGACAACTTGGACATTATTAGTTCCTGGATAAATTAATTCTTGAACTTGTTTTATTGAATTCTTATATCATTGTCATCATCCTCATGTTTATATTATGTTGAAAGTAATCTGTGGCCTATAGTGCATAGATGGACTTGGTATGATTATGACCAGGGATTAATCGGTATAATCATGACCGTAATATTACAAATGATATGGTAAAAGTCATCTTTGGCCCGTAGTGCATTGATGGACAGTTGTTGGCATGATCATGACCATTGATGAATACACGAATATCCTTGGCCCGTAGTGCATGGATAATTTGTGGTTGTGATACTAATGAATATCCTTGGCCAGTAGTGCAGGGAAGATGCGGATTATTTATTAAGATGAGTCCCAGCGATAAAAGTGATGAAAAACCTTTTAAATCATAAAAGATAGTATATTTTATTCTCTACTTAACTCTTTTAATGGATTGCTTATTCCGCTGCAGTTAAACTTGATGTTTGTTATATTGTATCAGTTTAACACTGTTGAAGGGTAACGATAATTTATTTTGTATTATCTTAGTCATAATATTTCATACTAGGCTAGTTGAGCTCACCCTTTTACTTTCATTGTTCTATTCAGGAAATGAGAACATAGCAGGGACTAGTCGGGGAACAGAGTGACGGTCCAGATAATAGCATTAGTAGTCCTCACTATTCTGTTAAATAGTGTGATAATAAATGTAATGAAGACTCAATTGATTGTGGATATTGTCTAGATGACAATATTTGTATTAAAACTCACAGCATATGTTTTGTCGTATTTTACACGACTGTTGTATAATTAAGTTGTATTTAAATTTTATACGATGTATTTGGCGACTCAAGATAGGTGATGTATACCTATTTTGGGGCGTCATGATTAGTATCAAAGCTTAGGGATATGATCCACAGCTAAGATGTGAGACAAGAACTAGGAGGGAGAGACGGGAATTCCTTCACTAGTATGACCTACCTAAGTTTATTTGGTATTTAATTGGTCTGGTCGTAGTATAGGGATAATATGTGATATGTTAATTAACCCTTGTTTTGTGGCGATTTTGAAAATGACATCCGAGAATGTTGAGAACATCAATGGAGCACAGGAGACCGTTGAGTCTCCATAGATCAATAATCAGGATAATGTGCATCAAGAAGGCGACAATCCTCAGGCAAACAACAACACTGACCAGATGATGAACGATGGAATGTTCAGAGGCTTTATGCAATTCATGCAACATCAGGCAAGAGACATGCAGGTGGAAACATTGGTAACTCTCGGACGGTCACCGCTAAGCAGTTCAAGGAACTTGGACCACCGGAGTTTTTTGGAGAGCCAAAACCACTTAAGGCAGAGACATGGATAAAGTAGATCTGCAAGATATTTGATATCCTAGGATGCTCCGAGGAGCAAAAGGTTCCCTTTGCCACGTTCATGTTACGTGCAGAGGCAGATTACTGGTGGGAATCTACAAAAAACATACTCAACCCGCCGCACTGAAGATGACTTGGGAGAAGTTCTAAGAATTGTTCAACGACAAGTACTTTCCCGAAAGTATTCGTCACGTGAAAGAGGTAGAGTTCATCAAGCTGGAGCAAAACAACATGACCGTGTCGCAGTACAAAGCCAAGTTTACCGAGTTGTCCCGGTTTGCGTCCCATTTGGTTGATAATGAGGAAAGAATAACGCGAATGTTTCTAAGAGGTTTGAAACCCGAGATACATCAATATCTTATCTCTCATAAACTATGTTTGTATTCAGATGTTGTTAATAGGGCTCAGTTATTAGAGCGCGATAGTGAGTCAACCCAACCAAAAGAGAGTAGCCGACAAAATCATAATACCAGTGATAACAGTCATCGAAGTGGTGACAATAAGCGTGGAGGGAATCAACATGCTAGAAATGGTAACCATTTCGGTGGTAATCATGGCCAAAATAATAAGAATGAACATTTCAAGAAGAGGAGATTCAACAATGATGGAAAGACATCAGCACCAACACCCATTGTTAAGGAAGAAGAACGACCACCTATCATATACTTCAAATGCGGAGGGGAGGGACACATCAGGCCAAAGTGCGCGATGTCATCCAAATCATGTTATAATTGTGGAAGAGAAGGTCACCTATCCCGATTTTGTCATTCACCGAAGAGAAGTTCACCTAGGATGGAGGCACCATAGGACGTCCCAGAAAATTCAAAGCCAGTAGTGCAAGGGAGAGCGTTTGTCGTGACCTCCCAGAAAGCATGGAACCCGAACGAGGTCATCACGGGTAATCTTATCATAAACTTTAGCGAAGTATATACCTTATTTGATACCGGTTCTACCCATTCTTTTATTTCTCCTACTTGCGCTCAACGTTTAAATTTGACTCCGGAGAAATTGGACTTTGACTTATCTGTTGAAACTCCATTGGGAAAAACCTTCATTACGTCCACTGTTTATAAGTCTTGTTTGGTTCAAATCGGTACCCTCACATTACCTGTCGATCTTATTTCATTGAAAATATTTGCATTTGATGTAATTCTAGGGATTGATTGGTTAACTACTCATCATGCAAAAATTGATTATTTTCGTAAGGTTATTAGCTTTCATATTCCTAACCAACCTATTATGTGAATTCAAGCAACCAAACCATTAAAATCAATCACTGTCATCTCAAGCCATAAAGCTATTCGTTTATTGAAAAACGGATGTCAAGCTTTCTTAGCTCATGTCACAGATCTAAACAAAAATTCATCAATTTTGAATGATATTTCTATTGTTAATGAATTTACTTACGTATTCCCTAAAGAACTTCCTGACCTACCCCCAGAGCGTGAAATTGAATTTTGTATCGACCTTGAACCCGATACAAAACCTATTTCCAAAGCCCCATATCGAATGGCTCCTATTGAACTTTAGAAGTTAAAGACCCAACTACAGGAATTGTTAGACATCAGTTTCATTCATCCTAGTACGTCTCCTTGGGGTGCTCCTATTCTATTCATGAAAAAGAAAGACGAGAGTATGCGACTTTGTATTTATTATCGGGAGTTGAATCATGTCACCATTAAAAATAGGTACCCATTGCCACGTATTGATTACCTGTTTGACCAGTTGCAAGGCGCTAAATTCTTTTAAAAGATTGACTTCATTCCGGATATCACCAATTGAAGATTAGAACTGATGACATTCCAAAGATGGCATTCAGAACTCGGTACATGCATTATGAATTCTTAGTCATGTCTTTTGGATTGACTAATGCTCATGCTGCCTTCATGGATATGATGAACTGAGTATTCAAGGAATATTTGGATCACTTTGTGGTCGTCTTTATTGATGTCATCCTTATTTATTCCAAAAGCCGTGAAAATCATGAGCAACACTTAAGGCTGATACTTCAAAAGCTTTGTGAATATAAGCTTTATGCCAAGTTGAAGAAATGCGAGTTCTGGCTTGAGGAAGTAGCATTCATTGGGCACGTGGTATCAAGTCATGGAATATCTATTGACCCAGTAAAGATTAAAGCTATTCAAATCTGGGAGCAACCTAAATCAGTGACCGAAGTACGTAACTTTCTTGGCTTAGCTAGTTATTATCGGAGATTTGTAGAAGGGTTTTCTCGAATCGCTACTCCCTTAACTCAGCTGACTCGGAAAGTTAAAAAATTCTGTTGGAATGAGGAATGTGAGAAGAGTTTTCAAGAACTCAAGAGGAGACTCATTTCAGCACTTGTTCTGACAATACCATTTGGCTCGGAGGGATTTGTCATCTACAGTGATGCTTCAGGCAAAGGGTTGGGATGTGTTCTCATGCAACATGGGAAAGTCATAGCCTATGCCTCTCGACAACTCAAAGAATATGAAAGGAATTATCCTACTCATGATCTAGAGTTGGCAGCTGTTGTTTTTGCACTAAAGATTTGGAGGCTTTACTTGTGTGGGGAGAAAGTGGAGATCTTTACGGATCATAAAAGCCGCAAATATTTCTTCACTCAAAAGCAACTCAACATGCGACGGCGACATTGGCTTGAACTATTGAAAGATTATGATCATACCATCCACTACCATCCTGGAAAAGCAAACGTGGTAGTTGACGCATTGAGTAGAAGATCATATACGGGTGCGAGTGCGATATTGTCAACGCAGAGGCCCATTTTGTATGACTTGCAAAGGATGGAGGTAGAGATAAAGACTCTAGGTGTAAGACCCCGAAATTTTTTTAAATAAAAAGGAATTTCCTTTATTTATTATTTTGAAATAGTAAGGGTTGATTTGATTAATGTGGATAGTTAAGGGTTAAATACGCAAATATTTCAAAATAAGCAAGTGGTTATAAAATATTCATTGTTGTCGGTGAATATTCATTTGGTCGTGGAATATTCATGATTGTCGGGGAATATTAAATGCGACCAGCAGCGACCATATGTGTGGGCCCCATAACGTGAAAGCGATTGGATGAGGAAAACGACAAAGTTTGGGTGGTTATAAATAACGGCGTAGTTATTCTGGTTAAAGATCGTTGGAATACCCGGTGGTTAAAATACGATGTCTGCGTGGTTGCAAAGATAGCACCAGACGGTATTACACAAGATTGTTGAATTATTGATCCTTACGTAAGATGGCACTACTCAATAATTTTCCACGGTGAATTCTTGCTCAATATTTTATTTTATTGATTCAATAATTGTTTGCGTTGATATTTTATATTATTGTTGTTCAATAATTGTCATCGCATGCAGATATTCCCATTATCGGATCAATAATTCATATTATTTGAATAATATTATTAGATAACATTATTGGAAATGTCTAGAAAGTTACATCTAAGGAGAGGTTTGGTCACCTAATTGCGGCTACGATAAGGAGAGATCCTTATTGAAAGCCCCTCTTTCTGAGGAACAACTTTGGTTGTCATAAATGTGATTACGTAATATTATTTGTGAATAATTAATTATTGATTCATATGATAAGGAAATATTTATTTTATATGAATATAAATGATGGATTTATTTATGTGGTTATTAATGAAGGAATTAATCTTTGAGATGTTTTATTTGTATTTTATCGGATTGGAGTATTAAAAGATCAAATCGGTGTTATTACATGACTTTATTGTGTGAGTTATAATATTTAATCCGACCGTTGGATCGTTGTAATTTTTGGATATGTTATACATATATAAGTTGAGTATATGTCCACAAATTTTGAACCGTTAAAAGATGAGCGTATAATTTATTATGAATTTTAAGAGGTGGTGATTCGAAATTAGGTTATAAATGATTTTGGTGGAAAATTCTAGAATTGGTGGGCCCCACTTGTGGTTGGTGAAAAATGTGCTGAATTTTATTTCAAATGTGGTGGTGTGGCAATAGTAGCGGTAAAGCCATCGAGTAACAGTCAAGTCTGCTTTGTACGGCTAACATTTTCCTATAAATAGAGGGCTAAGTTAGAATTGAAAATCACAACAGAAACAAAGTTTTCTCTCTTTCTCTCTCTATATTATAGAGCGTATTTTGTGAGTATTTAGATACTTTGAGAGTTCTTTATTCAAAGACAAGTTTCATTCAACATCACTTGACCTTTCCTTCCGAAATCTTGATTCTTTGAGGTAAGGGATATTATTTTTTTCGTAATGATATTATTTCTTCAATATCATTATCTTTGAAATGTTGATCTGAAGTTTTTATCAAATTTGGAACTTTTTCATATCGGGGTTACTATTCATGAGTTACTATTCACGAGTTACTATTCATGAGTTACTATTCACGAGTTACTATTCACGAGTACTATTCATGAAACGTGAAAATGTTTTTGTGGAATTTCTATCTTTTGGTGTCGGAGTTACTATTCACGTATACGGCACTATTCACGATATCTGACACTATTCACGTATCTGACACTATTCATTCATCGAAAAATAAAATTTCTTCTTTTAAGTCCAAAATATCTATTCGGATACTAGCTTTGATTGTATCCATGTTTTGATCATTCTTGAATTTTACACCACTATGATTATTTTTGAGGTATTGTTGGACATGGATAAAACAAAGTACGAATCCTTAATCCTTAATCCTTATCATTTTGTTTCACTGGATTCGTTCTTTAAAAATATTTTCATCATCCTCGGTCTTAAATGATGATATTATTGAATATCTTTGGCTTGTAGTGCAAAGATGAATGATTTCTGAAGAATATCTTTGGCCTGTAATGCAAAGATGAACAGGTGTTTAAATGAACATGACCGACTGATGAATATCTTTGGCACAGTAGTGCAAAGATGAGCAGTGTTTAAATGAACATGACCGATCGATGAATATCTTTGGCCTTTAGTGCAAAGATGAGCAGATGTTGAGATGAACATGACCGGATTGATGAATATCTTTGGCTGTAGTGCAAAGATGAATATTTGATTTGAGATGAATATTGATTGATGTTACTGAGGATAAAATATTGATGATGGACTGTTAAATTCATAGATTATAGTAGATTTCATTCTCTACGTAACTCTTCTATGAATTATTATTTCATTATAATATTGATCTGAAACTTGTTGTCTATTGTATTCTATCGATTTTTCCTGTTGGAGACTAACGATAATTTGTTGTATATTATCTTAGTCATAATATTCTTTATTGGGCTAGTTGAGCTCACCCTTTTCCTTGTTGTTCCAATTTTCTTCTCGGGGAGGCGTGAATGTAGCGAGTACTAGTCGGGTATGGAATGAAGGTTCTAGAGAGAGTTGTTTAGTAGTCCTCACCATTTTGTAAAATAATGTATCAATAAATGTGATGAGGATTTATTTGAGTATAGATATTGTCTAGAAGATAATATTTGTATTTAAACTTCACAAGATATATATTATCGTATTTCACACGACATTTGTATTATTGAAGTTGTAGTTTGCTTCTTGTACCATGTATTTGGCGACTCAAGAATGGGTGTTGTGTATACCTATTTTGGGGGCGTCACAGTTGGTATCAGAGCTTAGGGATATGATCTCTGGCGGAGATCGGGGAATAGAACTAGGAGGGGAGAGACGAGTAAATCCTTCGCTAGTGTGTCCTACCTAAGCTTATTTGTTAGTTGGTCAGTATATAGGGATATTATGTGATATATTGATTTCCTTAATTAACCCTTGTTTTATGGCGATGATTTGAGAATGTCGAATGAGAATATTAACAGTGGAGTAAATGAGACCGTGGAGATGCCTGTACTTACCAACGAAGAGAACGTGCAACAGGCTGACAATGTACCTCCTGTGAACAACACCACTGAACAGATGATGAATGAGGGGATGTTTAGAAGCTTTTTGCAGTTCATGCAAAAATCGATTTAGGAGACTCGTGTTCAAAATACTGAGAGGAAATGATAGCAATTCACGGGTGGTCACAACCAAGCGCTTCAAAGAGTTGGGACCACGAATTTAAGGAAAGCGAGATCCGATCATGGCGGAAACATGGGTCAAGCAAATTACCAAGATATTCGATGTCTTGGGATGCACGGAGAAACAAGGTTCCATTCGCCACCTTTATGTTCCGTGGCGAGGCAGATTCTTCGGTGGGAATCATGAAGCGTACCCATCCAAATTTGCACTCGGCATGTCATGGAGACGTTTGAGAAAGCAGTTCAATGACAAGTACTTCCACAGAAAGTATTCGTCATATGAAGGAAGTGGAGTTTATTAGACCGAGCAGAATAACATGGCGGTGTCCCAAAGACGAGGCGAAGTTCAGCGGAGTTATCCGGTTTGCACCTCATTTGGTGGAGAATGAGGAACGTATGACGGGATGTTTCTTAGAGGTTTGAAACCCGATACGTTAGTATCTCATTTCTCATAAATTTTCTCTCTATTCGAGATGTTGTCAATGAGGCTCGGTTGTTAGAGCGAGATAACGAGTACGTTCAACCAAGGGACCATAACCGAGGATCATACTCAAGATAGCGATCATCGAATAACGATAACCAGGTGGAGAAAGAAGAATACGGACAAAGGCGGTAACCACTCCGGTGGTAATCGTGGCCATGAAAATAGAAGAAGCGAGTCGGGAGGAGATTTTAAAAGAGGAGATTCAACAACGACCATTTGAAGACGTCGGCGCCAAGAGTAACTAGTTTTAAGGAGGAGAACGACCACCGGTCGTATGTTACAAATGCTTGGAAAGAGGGACATATCATTGGCCCGCCCACAACAGTTTAAGGTATGCTATAATTGTGGAAAAGAAGGACATATCGCTCGAGATTATGCGATATCGAAACCCGATCCAATGAATGGTGACTCAAAAGGATGTCCCGAAAAAGTCAAAGTCAACGATTCTTGGAAGAGCGTTTGTCGTGGCCGGTCAAAATCGAGGAACCCGAACGAAGTTAGCACGGTTAGTTAATTATAAATTCTTGCGAAGTTTATACCTTACTAGAATCTGGGTTCTACCCATTCTTTTATCTCTCTTGCTTGCGCTCAACGCGTTTAAACTTGACTACGGAGAAATTAAACTTTGACTTATTTATGGAGACTCCGTTAGGAGAAACTTTCATTACATCCGTTGTTTAAAAATCTTGCTTGATTCAAGTTGGCACTATCACATTACACCGTTAACCTTATTTCTATAGAGATATTTGCTTTTGATGTGATTTTAAGGTTAACTACTCATCATGCCAAATTGATTGCTTTTGTAAGGTTGTTAGTTTTCATATTCCTAAGCAACTTTGTTATTCGAACTCAAGCGATCAAACCATTGTAGTCAAACATTTTCATATCAAGCCATGAAGTCATTCGTTTATTACGGATGTCAAGTTTTCTTAGTCCATGTTATGGATTTGAATAAAGACACGTCGATTTGAATAATATTCTTGTTGTTAATGATTTTCCCGACGTATTTCTGAAGAATTTCTTGGCTTACTCCCAAAGCGATATTAAATTTTGTATCGAATTTGAACCCCAGGTACAAAACTCATTTCTAAAATCTCGTATCGAATGGCTCTATTGAACTTGAGTTAAAAATTCAACTATAAATTTGGTACACGAGCCTTTATCTTGTGACTTCCTTTGTGGAATTCACCTGCCGAACTCTCTATAGGGGATGTCATATTAGATGCGATAGTAAAGCGATAGGTGTCATGTGACGTCTTTATCCAAGATTGGGATATGAGTCACAGCTTGAGAGCAACCTAAGTCGATGAATCGAAATATGTAGCTTTCTAGCTTAGTTGGTTATTATCGAGATTCGTTGAAGGATATTCTCGAATCGCTATTCCATTAACGTAGCTGACTCGTAGAGATACAAAATTCGAATGGAGCAAGGAATGTGGGAAGAGCTTTGAAGAACTCAAGAGGAGACTCATTTCAACACATGTTCTGACCATGCCATCCTGGAAAAGCGAACGTGGTAGTGGCGTGTTAAGTAGAAGATCGTATCTAAATCTGAGTACGATATTGTCAAAGACTAATTTAGTATAATTTACAAATAATAGAGATGGAGATGAAAACTCTAGGTACCCACGTGATGATATCTGAGTAATCGACTTTAATCAATAAAGTTAAAATTTTCAAGCCCAATCCCATGAGGCCGGAGATGATGCGTATGAAGAAGAAAGTACAAGAAGGAGCTATTAGGAGCGAGAATTGATGAAGAAGGAATACTTGAGTCCACTCTAGACTTTGTGTTCCTAACGACTCGATTTGAAGTACAAGATTATGATGAAGGCACACAATACACCATTTGCAATCCATCTTGGAAGTACTAAAATGTATCGTGATCTTGACATACATTTTGGTGGAACAATATGAAGAGAGAGATTGCAAAGTTTATCTCGATGTGTTTAACTTGCCAACGTGTAAAGGCGAGCATCTAGTACCTAAGGGTCCGTTGCAACCACTTGAGATTCCTGAATGGAAGTGGGAACACATTACCATGGATTTCGTTCTGGGTCTTCCTACGGTTTCTCAAGGCATCAATGCTATTTGGGTTATTGTTGATAGATTAACCAAATCTGATCATTTCTTGCCGATACGGGAGACTTATTTCCTTGAACGTCTTGCTAGTATGTACGTAAATGAGATTGTTAGATTGCATGGCATGCCAGTATCCATAGTTTTAGATCGTGACCCAAGATTCACTTCATGATTTTGGGTTAGTTTGTAGAAAGCTATGGGCACGAATTTATGATTCAGTATGGCATACCATCCTCAAACGGATGGGCAATCAGAAAGGACTACTCAAACTCTTGAAGATATATTAAGACTCTGTGTCCTAGATTTCAAAGGAAGTTGGGATAAGTACTTGCCATTGGTGGAATTCTCATACAACAATAGTTATTAAACAAATATAGGCATGGTTCCATTTGAAGCATTATATGGACGAAAATGTCGTTCTCCAATATGTTGGGATGAGGTGGGTGAAGCAACATTGTTGGGACCCGAGTTAGTACGTATGACTACCAAAAAGATCCAAATGATTAGACAATGTATACAAACGACACAAGATCGACAAAAGAGTTATGCAGATCTTCATTGAAAGGACGTGGAATTTAGTGTAGGGGATCATGTATTATTACGAGTTGCTCCATGGAAGGGAGTTACAAGATTTGGGAAGAGAGGAAAGCTCAATCCATGATTTATTGGTCCATTTCAAATTCTTGACCGAGTAGGAAATGTAGCCTATAGACTCGCGTTACCTCCGAGTATGTCTCGTGTTCATAATGTGTTTCACATATCGGTACTTCGTAAATATGTGAAAGACCCGAACCACGTTATAGAGTTAGAACCGGACGAGATAGCCGAAGACTTAATGTATGAGGAGGTACCTGTCAAGATCTTGGATAGGAAGGAGCATGTCCTACGCCAAGAAAGGTCATACCACAAGTTAAAGTTTTGTGGAGGAATCATGCTATAGAGAAATGACACAGGAATTGGAAACGGAAATGAAAGCGAGGTATCCTCACCTTTTGAAACACACCAGTATCGTCGTCAATTTCGAGGGACGAAATTTCATAAGGAGGGAGGTTGTAAGACCCGAATTTTTTAAATAAAAGGAATTTCCTTTATTTATTATTTTGAAATAGTAAGGGTTGATTTGATTAATGTGGATAGTTAAGGGTTAAATCGCAAATATTTCAAAATAAGCAAGTGGTTATAAAATATTCATTGTTGTGGGGAATATTCGTTTGGTCGTGGAATATTAAATGCTTTGTCGGGAATATTCGTATGCTGACGGCAGCCACCGTGTGTGGGCCCCATAACGAAAAGCGATTGGATGAGGAAAACGACAAAGTTTGGGTGGTTATAAATAACTACGTAGTAGTTATTACAATTAAGATTATTGGAATACCCGGTGGTTAAAATCTGACGAATACGCGTGGTTGCACAAAGATGGCACCTGTATTGCACAAAGATTGTTGAATTATTGATCCTTACGTAAGATGGCACTACTCAATAATTTTCACGATGAATTCTTTATTCAATATTTTATTTTATTGATTCAATAATTCTTTGCGTTGATATTTTATATTATTGTTGTTCAATAATTGTCACTTTGCAAGATTTCCCATTATCGGATCAATAATTCATATTATTTGAATAATATTATTAGATAACATTATTGGCAATGTCTAGAAAGTTTTGTCTAAGGAGAGGTTTGGTCACCTAATTGCGGCGCCAATAAGGAGATCCTTATTGAAAGCCCCTCTTCTTGGGAGCGACTGGTTGTCATAAATGTGATTACGTAATATTATTTGTGAATAATTAATTATTGATTCATATGATAAGGAAATATTTATTTTATATGAATATAAATGATGGATTTATTTATGTGGTTATTAATGAAGGAATTAATCTTTGAGATGTTTTATTTGTATTTTATCGGATTGGAGGTATTAAAAGATCAAATCGGTTGTTATTACGACTTTATTGTGTGAGTTATAAAATTTAATCCGACCGCTTGGATCGTTGTAATTTTGGATATGTTATACATATATAAGTTGAGTATATGTCCACAAATTTTGAACCGTTAAAGATGAGTGTATAATTTATTATGAATTTTAAGAGGTGACCGATTCGAAATTAGGTTATAAATGATTTTGGTGGAAAATTCTAGAATTGGTGGGCCCCACTTGTGGTTGGTGAAAAAATGTGCTGAATTTTATTTCAAATGTGGTGGGTAGCAATAGTAGCGAGTAAAGCCATCGTGTAATGTGTCAAGTCTGCCTTGGTAGGGCTAACATTTTCCTATAAATAGAGGGCTAAGTTAGAATTGAAAATCACACCGAAACAAAGTTTTCTCTCTTTCTCTCTATATTATTGGCGTATTTTGTGAGTATTTAGATACTTTGAGAGTTCTTTCAAAGGTACAAGTTTCATTCAAAGATCACTTCCGACCTTTCCTTCCAAAAAATCTTGATTCTTTGAGGTAAGGGATATTATTTTTTTCAGTAATGATATTATTTCTTCATATCATTATCTTTGAAATGTTGATCTGAAGTTTTATCAAATTTGGAACTTTTTCATGTCGGGTTTACTATTCATGAGTTACTATTCACGAGTTACTATTCATGAGTTACTATTCACGAGTTACTATTCACGAGTACTATTCATGAAGCGTGAAAATGTTTTTTGTGGAATTTCTATCTTTTGGTGTCGAGTTACTATTCACGTATCTGGCCTTATTCACGTATCTGACTATTCACGATATCTGGCACTATTCATCGAAAAATAAAATTTCTTCTTTTCGTCCAAAATATCTATTACGGATACTAGCTTTGATTGTATCCATGTTTTGATCATTCTTGAATTTTACACCACTATGATTATTTTTGAGGTATTGTTGGACATGGATAAAACAAAATCACGAATCCTTAATCCTTAATCCTTATCATTTTGTTTCACTTTGGATTAGTTCTTTAAAATATTTTTCATCATCCTCGGTCTTAAATGATGATATTATTGAATATCTTTGGCACATAGTGCAAAGATGAATGATTTCTGAAGAATATCTTTGGCACAGTAATGCAAAGATGAACAGTGTTTAAATGAACATGATGGTCGATGAATATCTTTGGCTTTGTAGTGCAAAGATGAACAGTGTTTAGATGAACATGACCGATCGATGAATATCTTTGGCCTTTAGTGCAAAGATGAGCAGTGTTGAGATGAACATGATGGATTGATGAATATCTTTGGCTGTGAAGGCAAAGATGAATATTTGATTTGAGATGAATATTGATTGATGTTACGAGGGGATAAAATATTGATGATGGACTTAGTTAAATTCATAGATTATAGTAGATTTCATTCTCTACGTAACTCTTCTATGAATTATTATTTCACGCTTGCGAATATTGATCTGAAACTTGTTGTCTATTGTATTCTATCGATTTTTCCTGTTGGAGACTAACGATAATTTGTTGTATATTATCTTAGTCATAATATTCTTCTTCGGGCTAGTTGAGCTCACCCTTTCCTTGTTGTTCCAATTTTCTTCTCGGGAGGCGAGAATGTAGTGAGTACTTAGTCGGGTATGGAATGAAGGTTCTAGAGAGAGTTGTTTAGTAGTCCTCACCATTTTGTAAAATAATGTATCAATAAATGTGATGAGGATTTATTTGAGTATAGATATTGTCTAGAAGATAATATTTGTATTTAAACTCACAGTATATATTGTCGTATTTCACACGACATTTGTATTATTGAAGTTGTAGTTTGCTTCTTGTACCATGTATTTGGCGACTCAGAATGGGTGTTGTGTATACCTATTTTGGGGGCGTCACACTAGGGACCCACTTGATGATGGCGAATATACGAATAGAACTGACTTTAATCGATAAAGTTAAAGCTGCTCAAGCTACAGACTTGGAGCTGATGCATATGAGGAAGAAAGTACAAGAAGGTGCTATGCCGGAAGCAAGAATCGATGAAGAAGGAATACTTTGAGTCAACTCCAGACTTTGTGTTCCTAACGATCTTGAGTTAAAGTATAAAATCATGATGGAGGCGCACAACACACCGTTTGCAATCCATCCTGGGAGTACCAAAATGTATCATGATCTTTGACATACATTTTGGTGGGGCAATATGAAGAGAGAGATAGTACTGTTTATCTCAAGGTGTTTAACTTGTCAACGAGGCAAGGAAGAGCATCAAGTACCAAGAGGTCTATTTCAACCTCTTGAAATTCCAGAATGGAAGTGGGAGCACATTACCATGGATTTCGTTACTGGTCTTCTCAAGGTTTCTCAAGGCATAGATGTAATTTGGGTCATTATTGATAGATTGACCAAGTCTGCTCATTTCTTACCAATATGAGAAACTTATACACTTGAACATCTTGCTCGTATGTACATAAATGAGATTTTAAGACTGCATGGTATGCCAGTATCCATAGTTTTTGATCGAGACCCAAGATTCACTTCACGATTTTGGGTTAGTTTACAAAAAGCTATGGGCACGGATTTATGATTTAGTTCGGCATATCATCCTCAGATGGACGGAAAATCAGAGAGGACTATTCAAACTCTTGAAGATTTATTAAGACTCTATGTCCTTGACTTCAAGGGAAGTTGGGATAAGTTCTTACCATTGGTGGAGTTTTCTTACAACAACATTTATCAAACAAGTATTGGCATGGCTCCATTCGAGGCGTTGTATGGAAGAAAGTTGTTCTCGATCTGTTTGGGGATGAGGTGGGTGAAGCAACGTTGTTGGGACCGGAGTTGGTACGTATGACTACGAAAAAGATTCAAACAATCCGATAACGTATAAAAACTTCATAAGACCGACAAAAGAGTTATGCTGATCTTCATCGAAAGGACATGGAATTCGATATTGGAGATCATGTGTTGTTACGTGTTGCTCCATGAAAAGGAGTTACAAGATTTGGAAATAGAGGAAAGCTCAATCCTCGATTCATTGGCCCATTTTTAATCCTCGATCGAGTAGGGACTGTAGCTTATAGACTCGCTTTACCACCAAGTATGTCTCGTGCTCATAACGTTTTTCATATATCCATGTTACGTAAATATGTGAAAGACCCGAACCACATTATTAAGTTAGAACCGGATGAAATAGCGGAAGATTTAACATATGAAGAGGTTCCTATTCAAATCTTGGATAAGAAGGAACATATTCTACGCTCCAAGGTTATACCTCAAGTCAAAGTTTTATGGAGGAACCACGATGTTGAGGAAATGTCCTGGAAATTAGAATCTGAAATAAAATCAAGGTATCCTTACCTCTCCGACATACCAGGTACGTACCCTAATTTCAAGGGCAAAATTTCATAAGAAGGGGAGATTGTAGGACCCCAACTTTTATGAATAAAGATGAATTTTCTATAATTATCATTTTTTGAATATTATAGAATGAATTTGATATAATGTTATAGTTGTGGGTAATAGTTATAAATTTTGCAAAATACATGAAGTTGTTATATAATATTATTCGATTGGTGGGGAATATTCGTTTGAATAGGGAATATTAAATGATTGCACAATCATTAGTGGACCCCACAACAAAATTATTGTTGGATTGAGAAAATGACAAAATATTTTTTATGAAAATAACGACGGAAGTTTTATCGTTAATTGTTGAAACACCCTGTTAAAGAAAGTACGAGAATACGCTGTGGTTGCATAGTACCACACCAGTATTGATTATTGATGCTTACGTGAGAAGTCACTCGGTTTTGTTCAATTATTGCTTGATAATTGTTGCATAGTATCTCATGTTAATTGATTCAATTATTGTCGATATTTTTTATATTATTAAATCAATAATTGAGACGACGAAGTTATTAATATTATTATTTGCAATATTAATGATGTCTAGAAGTTCTGCCAAGGAGAGGTTTGGTCACCTAATTACGCGCCAATAAAGAGAAATACTTATTGGAAAGCCCACTCTTTCCTGGGAACGACCTGGTCGATTAATAGTGTGAATTATAATAATGATGATGAAGTTTTGTTTTATTAGTATTATTAATGTAATAAAGCAGAAAAGCTTTTTATATAAAATAAAATACTTTTATAAAGTTAATCATTTTATTAGACTATAAATAGAATATATTATATTCTATTATGCATAGTGTTTTGCATAGTAAAATCTTTTTATATAAAATAGAATACTTTTATAAAGTTATTCATTTTATTAGACTATAAATAAAATATATTATATTTTATTATGCATAGGGTTTGTATAGTGCTTGTATAGTATTTTGCATAGTAAATTCTTTTTATATAAAACAAAATACATTTATAAAGTTATTCATTTTATTAGATTATAAATAGAATATATATTATATTTTATTTAAAAGATTTTGTTTTATTAGAATATCTTATAGTAAACCAATCTGGACCGTCCGTTTAAAAGTAAATCAATCTGGACCGTTCAGGAATTAGTTACTATTCAGTCTATTCTCCTATAAATAGAAGTTCATTCCTTCATTATTTCTTACAAATTAACTGAAACTCTAGAGAGAGAAACTATAGAGAGAAAGAAGAAAAGTGTTCTGCTACTTCACTACTCCTATATCTAGTTGTTCTAAGGTAAGGGGTATTATTTCTTTCGTAATCATGAAGAGAACTTCTGTTATTCCATTTTTTTTAGTCTGTTGGAATAACCTGTATAAGCGGTCTACCCTATACTTGGTGAAATTCTTCTGTTATTCCATTCTTTATCATTATGTTGGATTAAACTGTCTATGCGAAGTACCGTATACATGGTGAAATTCTTCTGTTATTCTAATATTTATTATTACATTAGAACATCCTCATGCGTGCATTTACGCATGACACGGTTACATTATTTATTAATCTATTGGAGCATCCTTTTCGTGTGCAATTTTGCTGACTTTTTGTTCCGTTATTTATTATTACATTGGAATATCCTCGCCTATGCGTTCTGTGCACGACTTTGTTCCATTATTTATTATTCTGTTGGAATAACCTGTCTGTGCGGTCTATCGCATGCCTGGTGATTTCTTTTTTTATTCCATTCTTTATTATACTAAGTTGGTTAAAGTTTTGACTTTTATATTCCATGAAATTAGAGGAATATCCTTGATATTTGCGCTTCATCCAGTATCTTTTAATGGAAATATTCTTTTGAACATTCTTAAATTTTACTCTACAAAGAAGTATGATGTTAACAATTTGGACGTAATTAGTTCCTAAAGAAATTAATTCTTGAACTTATTTTATTGAATTCTTATATCATTGTCATCATCTTCATGTTTATATAATGTTGAAAAAGTCATCTCGTGGCTTTTGTAGTGCATAGATGGACTTGGTATGATTATGACCGAGGATTAATCGGTATAATCATGGCCACCGTAATGTTACAAATGATGTGGTAAAAGTCCTTATTGGCCCGTAGTGCATTGATGGACAGTTGTTGGCATGATCATGACCATTGATGAATACACGAATATCCTTGGCCCGTAGTGCATGGATAATTTGTGGTTGTGATACTAATGAATATCCTTGGTCGTAGTGCAGGGATGATGTGGATTATTTATTAAGCTGAGTCCTAGCGATAAAAGTGATGAAAAAACTTTTAAATCATAAAAGATAGTAGATTTTATTCTCTACTTGACTCTTTTAATTGATTGCTTGTTCCGCTGCAGTTAAACTTGATGTTTGTTATATTGTATCAGTTTAACACTGTTGAAGGCTAATGGTAATTTATTCTGTATTATCTTAGTCATAATATTTCTTACTGGGCTAGTTGAGCTCATCCTTATACTTTCATTGTTCTCTTCAGGAAATGAGAACGTAGCAGGGACTAGTCGGGGAACGGAGTGACGGTCCAGATAATAGCATTAGTAGTCCTCACTATTCTGTTAAATAGTGTGATAATAAATGTAATGAGGACTCAATTGAGTGTGGATATTGTCTAGATGATAATATTTGTATTAAAACTCAGAGCATATGTTTTGTCGTATTTTCACGACTATTGTATAATTAAGTTGTATTTGAATTTTGTACCATGTATTTGGCGACTCAAGATAGGTGATGTATACCTAATTTTGGGGGCGTCACACATGTAGACGATAAAGGTTTTGATTCAGGGAATTAAAGTAGAAAGACATAAAAATTTAAATTATTCCGCATTTTATAAAGTTTAACAACAAATAATGATGTAAAATCAGAAAGTAGATGTGTTATTAACGACCGAAGTTGAGAACAATATTGTATGAATTTTGGGGTCGTTACAGTTGGTATCAAAACTGATAGGTTAGAAACCTTAGGTAAGGGTACCTTAGGCTATAACCTTAGAGAAGAGAGGTGAAGATAATAAAAGAATACGCTCAAATATAGTTTGAATAATAGGAAATAATTTAAGAAATGTATAAAGGAGGGATGAAAATATACGTGAAAGGATTCAAAGAAGAATCTCGTAGAGTTATAAGGAATATGAATGTGGGGTTACCCAACTCCAATAATAAGGATGTAAGGTGATAATAAATAGACAATGTTTATAAGAAGAGAGTGATAAAGAAGTTAAGAATAAAAAGTTATATTTAAGTATGGTACAGTTGTACTCTTTAGTGGTTGATGTATGGTATATGGGCTAAACAATTCCTTCATAGAGCGGAGGTATATACGAACTAGAAACTCGGAACCTAGTTTGTTGGTTGTTTGTGGAAAACCACTCAGCGTACCATATTGAAACTGTTAGAGACTCGATGTGTACCAAGTATAGAAAATGGATTCGTATGATGAAAAAAAAAAAAAAAAGAAAGGGGATCGTAAAACAAAACGATCACGAGTTAAGAAAAGAATTTTAAGGGTGATGATTATAGAATAAGATCACGACGTGATCTGTTTAAGTTATGAAAGAAAGATGGTCTGTAATGTTTGAATAATTATAGCTTAATGCTATGAAGATAATGTACTATGAAATAGTATGAGATAACTCACGAGGAGTTATAGATGATGAGGTACGAAAAATTTGTATCGAGCAAAGAGCAAGTTATAAGCAAGATAGAGTTAGGTGGGATTTCAATTGAGGACTCATGTGATGGCTGAGTTGTACAAACCTTTGTATGGGCGAGGGTTTTGTGCTAGCACTCAGTTTATCATATTGATAATCATTGGAATGTTGGTGTCGCTCTATCAATGTATATTTGGCGAAAAAGTGATTCTTTTCTCATTTGATAGTTAGAAACTTTTAAGATTAGTCAGATATTATTAGGATTAGGTGTGGTTCTTAAAACTAATGCATATGGTAAGTTCATGACTCATAATAATATGGTATGTTTTTAACCCCTCAGCGAATGGACGTCTATGGTCTGACTAGGACAAGTTCTTAAACTCATATTATTGTGGCAAGTTCCTGGATTTCCAATGTGCGGTAAGTTTGATGAACTATATTGGGTAGAAAACGTTTATAGTATAGAGAGCATTGATGAAGTTGAAGATTGATAGAATGGTTAAGTAATGATGTAATGGAGTAATGATTGAAGTTTATGGATACCTGGATATTCTAAATCTACAAGCTACGCTAGACTTTCGAAATTTATTGACTTCGTGCCGATGTTTTCACTTCTATTTTCTTGAAAAACATTGGATCAAATGATGAAACCAATGAGTTTTAAAAATAATACCGTAATTCGTATGTCTATGCTAATTGCTTCGACTAGACAAAATGATTTCAAATATATCAAACTGTATTTTTTTATATCATCAATGCATCATGGAACCTGGTGCAAAGAAAAAAAACGATGGAGTCATCAAAGCTGTATTACTTAGTGTTGGATGTGATCTAAGGATCGTTAGCCCACTATGGTATGATATAGTATGATAAAATCACCAAATGATGAAATCCTCAAACGAACTATAAATACAGTGCGGTATCATGACGTTATAAAAAGATTTTTGAGATTTCTTTAAGATATGAGAATATATATATATATATATATATATATGTACATGTATATTTCGATTGATGTCCGGATTATTGTAGAAGTCTATGCTATTTGGTTCAGCTAGACGAATATTGAAAGATGTTCATGAAATTCAAGTGTTTCTTGAGAAGTTATGCCAAACCAAATTGTTTTGGTGCGGATTCAGATGTTTAAAAGTTGAGGTGAACAACCCTGTAAAAGGGGACATGTTATCGGAGACAATGGTTTTGAAAGTAACGCATATTGTCGTTACAATGTTAAGATGTAATACGTTGTGCATGACGTATGGGTACGATAGGTGGATCACCTAGAGTACTTGCAGAGAGTGTTTTCAGTCTGTGTGATTGCTAAACATTCTGTTAAAGATGGTTTATAGTGGTGATGCACTGTTAAACCTGGAAAAGAGTTCAAGGTCCGTATAGTCTTATGACTGTTAAAGGTTTAAGTCGAGATACTTGATAACCTAGGGATATAGTTCAAGGTCTTATAACCCCTCAGCACGATTTGGAATCTATTAAATTCCTGAGTTATTCATACTACTTCCCAATTATTGAACAATTGTGGAAGATTCTTGTTATTCTGGAAGATGGAAGTGAAAATGAGAGTATTTCTTAGAAAAGAAAAGTTGGACAATATGACATGTGGTGATGGGAGAATTGAGAAAACTATAACAAATCCATAAACGAACTAAATAAAGAAAGAGATGAATTATCTAGAGAGAATGTTAAGTTCTTCGAAGAATGAGATGTGAAGATTATGGTGATGATGGGAAGATCCTTAGAGGAGGGATTTTTGTCATAGAACTCAATGAATAAATGAAGATTAACGTAAAATCTATTTTGATAAATCGAATGAATGAAAATTAATAAATAAAATTTCGAGGACGAAATTCTTAGAAGAAGAGGTGAATGTGATATCCCGAGTGTTTATATGTTGAATAAAAGATAATGGATGTGTTAAAGAATGTATAATATTTAGAATATAGTTAAGTTTAAGTAAATGTTATGAAATAAAAACTTTCAAGAATTGTTGATAAGAACAAAAAATATAGAACCTATGTTAAGGTAATGCGTTGAAGTTGTTCTATAATAGACTTCTAAAAGAGACGAGATGAAAACTAGGTAAGGGAGATTTCGGTGATTCCGAGGACGGAATCCTAATAAGGAGGGAAAAATGTAACGAATGTGATTTTTATAATTAATAAAAATATTTATTTGAGTTAGATAAATAATTGATGTTGGTTGTATGGCTTAATTTAATTAATCGTTATAATTTGATAGATAATTTTATAATTGATGTGCATTTTATTATTAAAGTTTAATTGATTTTACTAATAAAATAACTTTAAATTATTTAAGTGTGACATTAGAAATATGTTATATGTCATAGTAAAGTAATAATATTATATAATGAATAGCCTAACCATTATGTTGTTTAACTAATGATGAAAAAATGAGGTTATTCTACTAAGATGGCTTAATGTGATATTGGTCATGTATGTAAGATTTTTGTAACATTAAGCATTATGTTATTAGTGGGGGTAACTATTATATTAATTATTAACGTAACAATTACCCAAATGAGGAGTTACACGAGAAGAAATCCTA
Source organism: Panax quinquefolius (assembly GCA_020205615.1). Taxonomy (NCBI): domain Eukaryota; kingdom Viridiplantae; phylum Streptophyta; class Magnoliopsida; order Apiales; family Araliaceae; genus Panax; species Panax quinquefolius. The sequence continues at coordinate 49,516 of JAINUW010000432.1, read as the reverse complement.
GAGTTTTTTTAGAGCAATAGTCTTGGTGGAAGAGAGAAATAGAGAAATTGAGAGAGATAGAGAGAAATAGAGGAATTGAGAGGAGCTAGAAGAGAAGAAAAAGCTAGAATAAGGTAACTTCTAAACTCTTGTTTAATCTTTAATTTTTTTGGGGTAGATTTATGTTCTAGGGTAGTAGATCATGCTTAATCTTGTTTGTATTGGTTTAATCGTGGATTATCAAGAATCAAACAAGAGGATTCAAGAAAGAAAGTGAAATGGAAAGAAAATTTGAAGAACAAAATTCGTAGGTTTTGAGTAATTGTGGACAGATCTTGTGAAATTCATATCTCTTTGGGTATAATGTGTTAGAAAGTGAGCCTTATATCAAATCGAAGCTATGGAAGTAAGCTATATTCTAAAAGTGGAATCACATGAAAACTCCTTATATATTTCTTGTAGTGTCTGTTTTAGTAAGGATGGTACGAAGGGAAAACAATCTGCCCAGAAAATTAAAACTATTACGGTTTCTGACTTTGAAAAATTCATATAAATTTGTGTGTTTTGAATCTGAAGAAGCTTTAAACTGAAAAGTTGTAGATATGGAAGTTTACTAGCTAGCTATGCGAGATTGAGCCATTTTATGGACCGGATCATGTCTGAAATAAATTATTTAGTAAGGCTGTCCAGAAAATAAAATTTTCTAGAATAGTTGATGAATTACAGAATCTGTTTTAGATGGACAAGGGTCTGACTTGAAGGCCTAGATGAGGTTGTAGTACACTAAGTATGGGTTAATTCTATATAATAAGGAACAAAAACGGAAATGTAATGAAGGAGTTACGTTAAAAACGAAAACAACGTTTTGTTAAAGAAATTGTGAAGATGAGTTTTATAATTCTGTTTGAATTAAGATTTTGGGTGATGATATATTTTGATAATTAACAATATGTTTTGACATATGTAATGAGTATAGATATGTGTTATCACATTCTATGCATAATTAACCATTTAAGACCAAGAGTTGAGATAAGTTAATGTATGCACATAACGTGCTCGATAAAATGCCTAAGAATAATAGTGTTTCTAAACTTTGTTATACAAAGTGTCTAACTAACGGCTAATATTGGATGTTATGTGCATCTGAGTATGAACAGATGATAATACAAGAATAATAATGGAAGGAAATTGAAAAGGGCGATTTTTTATTTTTGAAGGAAAATTAGGCATGTAAACAATGTGTTGAATATGCATTTTTGAAACCAAATTGGTATAATAAAATGGTGTGATATACGCACATTAAACTACAAGTGCGATAGTCTAGCATGTGTGGTGATGAAAATGAAAATAAAATCAAGTTGCATATAAAACACAGTTAGATGTCTATAAATAAATTATAAAGGATAATAAGATAAAGTAAGGTCTTAGAATTTAATTAACCATGAAATCAAGTATTGATTTTGTTTATTATCAATCTCAAATACAGTGTAGGTTGTGCAAGGACGCGAAGTATTAGCGTGTTGGTAAAACGCCGGTAAAAGCAAGTCTTTCAGTTCCTATTTGCTATGTGAATTTGATTGTTTTAAATCTTTATTGCAAAGAGCATGATGTGTTACATATATGTTGAATGTATGAAATGTTAAAGTCAACTTATGACTATGTTGATTGAGTAAAGCATGCTGATTGAGTAAGGAACTCAATCTTTATACTTGTTATATGAACTGTAACATGTATGTTATGTTAGTCCAATGTTTATGAGATATATGTTGAGCATGATATTATGTGCTACGTGATGGATGAAAACTATTAGATTTTGCTGGGATGTCGAGCTCAACCTTGCAAATAACCATTTTTGCAGGTTAAGGATTGAAGGTAACACTGTGTGCTATGTGAATGACGTGGATCAGAAATAATACACGAAGATTAATATTTTAGCTAAAGTTGTTATTTCTTTATACTATGATTAAGATTCATGAGATGTACCAAATGTTTTATGATGTATAGTTTTATGTTGAGTTGTATAGATAAAGTTAGAGTTATCTGATATGTAAAGGTTATCGGATTGAAATGTAAAATTTTATATAATAACAGTGATAAAGTGAATCATAAAATAAGATTGATTCAAAGACATGTATATGATAAAGGTTTTAATTCAGGGAATTAAAGTAGAAAGACATAAATATTTAAATTATTCCGCATTTTATAAAGTTTAACATCAAATAATGATGTAAAATCAGAAGGTAGATGTGTTATTAACGACCGAAGTTGAGAATTATATTATATAAATTTTTGGGTCGTTACATAAGTTATACTATTAAAACTCACGTTCACCTACACATTTTAGTGGAATCACAATATCAATTAGACATGTTAACATCCACTTACAAAATAACACCCAATTCTAGCTAAACTTGTAAATTTCAGAACAAGTCTTATCTTACCATACATATTTCAGAATCACAAGTGTACATTTCGTAACACTTATTCACTGACCAATGAGTTTCTTAAATCATACATATCATTTTCACAACTTACTGATTTTACATTTTAGGGTGACTAACCACGTGATACGTTTCTGTTTTAACCTTGTTATTACACATTCGACACATTAACATAATCATTAAGCCAAGATATAATGAATGTCCAAAGTTTGTAGAAGTAGCAAACTTCACCGTTTACGATCGACCATCTTTGGCGCAGTAGCGCGCTTTACATGAATTACAAAGACGCTTGCGGCAAAGATAGTATCCGCTTAAGATAAGATACAAATAATACCACAGGTGATAACATTGCCCGACATCGCACATGCGCGATGCATCAGTTTCAGTTTTGCAGAAACTCAAAATCAGACTCTGCCCTAGGCAAAAAATTCCAATTCCACAGAAATTCACCAAACTCAACATCTAAAACTTTGTAATAACATATTTAAGCATGTTATACACCATTCTATATATAAAACTATTACATATACACAATTTGAAGAATCAAAACCATAGTTTTTCCAAATTTCTTCAATTTTGACACTTTTAGCGAATTCGATTACCACGAATTCGTTTCTTTATCAATTGACATGATTTAAGCTACGCTGCTTTCGCTTCTTAACATATTAACATAATCCAATAACAAATTATAGATTATAACACATACAAAGTATCAATTTTTTGTACTTTCGAAAGCCATTTTTGAGATATAAACACTGTTATTTTCCTTTTCTTCGTATAACCAATTTCTCACGAATTTGATAACTAATATACAATTACAGATGATAACCAACCCCTTTATCAAGAATATACATATGTATAATCCACATATGAAACAACAATTTAACAAAACCCATTATAGAGAACTTTAAATCAATTACAATTCAAACTAGAAAATTTAGGAATGAGTTATACCTTGATTTAGTAAAATAATTAGCAACCCTTCTATTAGCAATCCGTAGGAAATAGACGCATAGGAAAATATACTGACTCCCACTTCCCCACTAACGTCAGGTAAAAATATAAAACATTTACGTCAGTTGAATAAGCCAAAGGCCACAAGGCCTTGTTTGGCTAAACACATAATTCCCACACTAATTTATTTTAATAATATTTATATTATATAGTTACTACTTGTCACACTTTAATTTAAATAACTTTAGTTTAGTTAATTTAAATTACTTATAATAAAAATCTTATTATCATTATACTTATAATTAATAAATAATTATATATCTAATTTAATTAATAAATTAGAAACATCACTTTGTTTAATTTATTTATTTCTTTAAAATTAAACAATTCATTTAATTTAATTATTTCCTTAAATATTAAGCAAATGATTTAATTTAATTATTTCCTTAAATTAAATCCCCAGATAAATTATCATTATTCAATTTAATTAACACTAATCAAATTAATTTAGTTACTAAATTAATTCACCACCATTCATCAATTATTTATTTTTCTCAATAAATAAATTATTTAAAATATTTATTTAATTCAATAAATATTTTTCGTTCAACTTGTACTAAAGGTTTAATTCACTTGTTTAAGTGTTATTTTAGGTGAACTACATGTTCATATTTATTTCTTGCACATCCTCCAGTAATTGAGCACTTAAAAGCTCATCACTAGTTTTTTCCCTACACCAATTGACGCCACGCCGTCCCTCTTTTAAAACTTCAAGATCAGCAAAGACCACTCTGCAGTGTCTAACCTACGAAGTCCGCCCCGTGGAATCACCTCCCAAGGCACGGCTCACGCTGCGGCACCAAGCCTTCATCCCTGAATAATTTTCTAAGTCTTAAATCCAATTTGATACGCTTACTTCACGCTTCCATAACTTATTCGTTATAACTCGGAACGAGGTCGTTCCAAAGCAATTCTCTTCCTTATCTTACGTACTTCAATACCCCTCGTTCTGAATCCGTTAACAAGTTATTCGATTGGCTTAATCTTTAACCTTCGTTCATTTTACGTTTTTAACGCTCTTCGTTCGTTCGTCGGTAATTCGATCATCCGAACTCGGAACTCATTCGTTCTTAAGTCCACGACTCACGTTTTCCACGTTCGCATACTTTCTTATGAAACCCTACACATTCAAGTTATTTTACTAACTTTTAAATTCTCGTTCGTCTTTTACGAAATTTTTGCCATAACTTCTTTATAGCTCAGTTTTAATCCGTTCTTCATGAACGTTTCTACCGTTCCTGTGACGCCCCCAAATTCGGTTGTCTTCCAACCTGACATATGGTGCTCCACCGTATTAATATACATACAGTCATTCCATTGAAAAACAACAAATTGAATGTAATTACCATCTTCTTATTACAATCAAAGTATAATCCTTCTAAGGTTCATAAACCGATTACATTGTTCGTTGTTCATAATGTATAATACATACAAACATACTAATCTATTACACGATGGCTAGGCATCCATCTTAGCCTAACCCTTATCTCTCTTAGCATTCTCAGGACATTCATCCTTAACTGCAATCATATAATTCACGCAAGAAGTGAGCATAACAAGCTCAACAAGTTTTTAACAAAGGATAACAGTAATACCACATTCGTGAATTATATGACAATTCCTACATAATTGAACAAATAGTTATGAAGTATTATGAAACAATAATACTTTAACATTTCATATCATCAATTCCCAAAGTATAGAGTAGATTAGGAATTCTGAACCGGTCGATAGACCATGAACAATAACTTTCTGTTTTCATTCTTGAAAAGGATATCACAGCACTAAGGTTGTACATCTGCATTACTTACAAGCACTTCTAGGTGATCAGCCTATAGTACTCTATGATGATCAACAATCATTAATTAAACGTATTTACGTTTAATATTTGGCAAACTCGCGTGCCCATCGAATAATCGATGAAAAATACTTTTGTTTGTTAATAGACAAACCTTACTTTCACATCCGTACCAATTACTTGGCATAGGATAGCATTAACATTTCTATATAGAAAGATATAAAGATCAATCAATATATATCTTACGAGTAGTCTAGCCGAATTAAACCTGGCATTGACCCTTTCTTTAAAACTAGTCGTGCAATTTAGTACAATGAATCACATAAATCTTGGCTAACTTGAAGGTTAGATAAGCGTTAAGAAAACTTACCTTTCAGCGTCTTCAAATAACTTAATCGACTGACCACAGCCTTTACAGAATCTACATGATATATTCAATAGCACACTATAATAGCTATTAAACAAATGTTCACATTGTTTCTACCAACTTCTTTTTCTTCTATGGCTTAGTTAACTTTAGATTAATAATATAGTCAACTCGACTCATTACCCTTCATCCCGGTTCATTACTCAACTAACATTATTAACCGGACTCGAACATCGTTGATAAAGTACCAACTTTGTTCATCATTCATAACTTATTAACATGCATTCAATTCCTAAGTTCAATACCATAAACTCTAGTATAGGTAGTATAGGAATAGTTTTAATACACCTATGATGTGTACAAACATTACTCCTTTAGGTCCCTGAACAATCAAAGCTCAAATCCTAAGTCACTATCAACAACCTTGCACTCGCGCCGTGGCGTGGACATCTTAGTACTAGGCCGCATGCGGTGCCGCTTAGCGATGTCTAGCTTCCTGGTCTCCGGTGTTGCGGCGTGAAATTATATACTAACGAAGGCATCATGCGGTGCCATTTAGTAGTACCCAACTTTACTGTGTCGGCGCTGCGACGCGGCATTTAACACTACGTCTGGCGCTACGGAGCCAGACATCAATACCAGATAATTTCCCTTGCACACCAAGGGGCCGGCCCACCCTTGCCCATAGGTCATCCACATTGGTTGCCCCACGGGTTTTACCAATTCGATGACCCACCGGTTCGATCCACGGTTCGGTTTTCATGAATTGGGCTTAACTAATTTAACATTGGGCTTAATCCATTAATCCCATTGGGCTTGCTCATTCAAATAATTGGACTAATTATAATCCAACCCAAATGAATTAACATTAAGTCTTAACTTATTCCGTATAATACTAGTATGATAATCGTATTATACGTCATATTTACTCATCGTATTATACATAGATACTAAATAGTACCATATTTGTATAACACTCGCATTAACTATAACGAAATTCTTCTACGCTTTTCATTTCCTTCTCGGAAATCAATATACTCAACCCTTAGGTTTTAAGTCCGCAAGTGAAAACTCGGTTTGCCATAGATGAAATATTATCAGATATCTCATATTATCTCGATATTCTATCATTACGCGTTTCTCAAAATTATAAAATAATTCCCTGAACAGAAACGGATGAATAATGTTTTTACAGAAATTTTTCGGAAAACATTTATTTTCGTCTTAGAAATTCTAAATAATTAATTCTAGCACGTAGCCATGTTACTAATCACGCTAGCACATTCTAGGTCATAAAACGACTTTCACATAGCTTACTCACATAATAAATCAATTAAATTCATTTAATTCACATAATCAAATAAAAATTTAATTGTCATAAAAATCCGATTTTCTCGGGCGTTACATTCTCTCCCACTTATAAGGATTTTGTCCCTAGAATCTTAGCTTATAATTACATAAACAAATGAGAAAAATCTTCCTTCATTTTACTCTCGAGCTCCCACGTTGCTTCTTCAGCATTGTGGTTTCTCCATAACACCTTCACTGAAAGTATGACCTTATTTCTTAAAACCTGTTCCTTCCTATCAATAATTTGAACCAAAAGTTCTTCATAGGACAAGTCTTTTTCTATTTGGATAGATTCATACTCTATTACGTGTTTATAGTCTGTTTTATAAGGACGTAACACTGACACATGAAACACATTATGAATGCGTTCCATTTTTGGAGGTAAGGCTACTTCATAATCCACCTCTCCTACCCTTCTTAAAATTTCAAAAGGTCCTACAAACCTTGGACTTAACTTCCCTTTCTTTCCAAAACGTATCTTCCCCTTCCAAGGCGATACTTTCAGAAAAACAAAAGATCCTACATCGAATTATCTCTTTTCTCTGTGAGGATCCGCATACTTCTTTTGCCTATCTTGAGTAGCAACTAATTGAGCACGTATTAACTTCACCATGTCCGCCGTTTGTTGTACCATCTCAGGTCCCAACATCCGACGTTCACCCACTTCATCCCAACACAATAGAGTTCGACACTTTCTTCCATACAACGCTTCGTAAGGTGGCATGCCTATACTAGCGTGAAAACTATTATTGTACGAAAATTTCACCAACGGTAGATATTCATCCCAACTCCCTTTGAAATCCATAACGCAAGATCTTAACATATCTTTAAGCGTTTGAATTGTCCGTTCACTCTGACCATCCATCTGAGGATGATACGTCGTACTCAATCCTAACTGCATTCCCATTTGCTCTTGCAAACTCCTCCAAAAGTTCGATGTGAATCGTGGATCACGATCTGACACAATCGAAACAGGTACTCCATGTCAGGAAATAATTTCCTTGGCATACAGCTTAGCTAACTGATCTAGGTTATACCTAACTCCTATCGGTAGAAAATGAGTTGATTTCGTCAATCGATCCACTATCACCCAAATAGCATCGTATACTTTTCGTGTTGTTGGAAGTCCCACCACAAAGTCCATTGTGATATGCTCCTACTTCCACTCTGGAATTTCTAACTGTTGCAACAACCCACTCGGTCATTGGTGTTCAGCCTTAACTTTTTGACAAGTTAAGCACCTACTAATATATTCTGCTATCCCCCTCTTCATGTTCGGCCACCAAAAGTTCTGACGAAGGTCTTGATACATCTTCGTACTACTGCGATGTATCGAGTACCTCGACCTATGAGCCTCCATCAGTATCTCCTCTTTTAATTCGGGATAATTCAGAACCCAAATTCTTCCTTCAAAACGAAGTAATCCCTCCTTATCGAGGTTATACATAGTCTTCTCTTCATCTTCTATTCTCTTCTTCATCTGCTTGCATTCCTCGTTGCTCGATTGTACTTCACTAACCTGTTCCAATATGGTCGATTGGGTTTCCATGGAAAATAACATTTCCCCCGCTTCCTCCAAAAACTTAACTTCCATCTCCATGTTTGCCATCGCTGTTATCAACTCATTCTGAGTTGTTAACATTGACAGTTTCTCTCTATCCTTCCTACTTAGCGCATCGGCTACTACATTTGCCTTCCCCGGATGATATAAAATATCACAGTCATAATCTTTTATCAGCTCTAACCATCTTCTCTGTCTCATGTTCAACTCCTTCTATGTAAAGATATATTTCAGACTTTTTTTGTCCGTGTATATTTCACACTTCTCACTATATAGATAATGCCTCCATATCTTCAAGACAAAAACTACAGCTGCCAATTCCAGATCATAAGTAGGATAGACCTTCTGATAATCTTTCAATTGATGTGACGCATACGCAATGACCTTGCCATGCTGCATGAGCACGCAACCCAGACCTTTATGTGAAGCATCGCTATACACTACAAAATTCCCTATATCGTCTGGTAAAGACATTACAGGTGCCTTACTTAACCTCTTTTTCAGCTCCTGAAAACTGTTCTTACATTTTTCAGTCCACACATACTTCACTGACTTTCTTGTCAGATTTGTCAACGGAGTAGCTATTTTAGAAAAGTCCGGAATGAACCTTCTATAGTATCCCGCCAACCCCAGAAAACTCCGAACCTCGGTTGGCGTTTTTGGTTGCTCCCATTCATTAACTTCTTCTACTTTTGCTGGATCCACGGAAATGCCATCTTTATCAATAACATGTCCTAGAAACTGCACTATCTCAAGCCAAAATTCACACTTTGTGAATTTCTCATACAACTTCTCCTTCCTTAGTGTTTCCAACACTATCCTTAAATGTTTTGCATGATCTTCTAACATCTTAGAATAGACTAGAATATCATCAATAAACACTACGACGAACTTGTCCAAATATTGTTTGAACACTCTGTTCATCATATCCATAAATGCGGCTGGCGCATTAGTTAACCCAAACGACATCACCAGAAACTCGTAATGACCATGCGATATGGTGCCCTTGAAACTGGTGTCGTTCCCGGTAATATATCAATTACAAACTTAATTTCCCTGTCCGATGGAATACCCGGTAACTCCTCCGAAAATACATCCGCGAACTCTTGCACTATAGGTATCTGATCCAAGGATGTTCCCACTCTTTGGGTATCCACAACATGGCACAGATAACCTACACACCCTTTTCTCAACATTTTCCTAGCTTGTGTCATTGACAGACAACAAGAGCGTCTCGATAATTTACTACCGAAGAACACTACCTTGGTTTTCTTAGAAAGCTGAAGGTTTACACTTTTCCTATGGCAATCTAATATCACCTTATGGTTAACTAATCAATCCATACCAAGAATTACATATAATTTTTTTAACCTTATCGTTACCAAATCTACCGTTATATTATTCCCTCTAATATCTATGCAACAATCCTTATGAATATATTCAATGGGAATTATCTCTTCGTTTGCTACCTTAACGTCTAAACGTATTGGTAACTTTTCAGGGATTCAACCTAATCGCTTAGCAAATTCAAATGCTATAAAAGAATAAGTAGCACCCGAGTCAAATAGCACATAAGCATTTATCTTATTTACCGGAATGATACCTGCTACCACATCCGTTGATGCAACCGCATCTTGGACAGTCATATTAAACGTACGAGCTGAGGGTCTACCACTGATGGTGTTGGTCCAGTAATGGCTAATTTACCACTACCAGAACCCTTATTTCCCTCTAAACCTTTGTTCGGGTAATATCTTGCCATGTGGTCCAATGACCCACGCATAAAAACACCCACAGTTCTTAGGTTCAGGGCAGGTTGGGTGACAAATGCCCTCCCGCCTTACGCTTATAGAAAACTGATTTCCCCTTTAAGTAAACTCCCATGTGAGTCTTTCCACATGTCTTACATGCTTCCGTCCTTCGCTTAGGCTCTCCTGCTTTACCCCAGTATTCCCAGGGTTAAAACTCTTCCTTTTAGGCAAGTTGCCGCTTCCGCTGGCAACTTCATCCTTACTAACTCCGTCTAACTTACTCTTATTCTTTCGCTCTTTGTGGTACTGAGACAATGCCTCACCACCACCTTCCGCTATTATCGCCTTTTCCAGAATGGTCCCATAGGAAGCACTCTGAAAAACCGATATTCTACTATAGAGCCAAGGTTTCAAGCCCTGCTCAAACCTGCGTGCCTTCCTTTCCTCCGTATCCACCTGGTGTGGAGCAAACCTCACCAAATCATTGAAATTGGCAGCATACTGGGGAACTGTCATATCCCCCTGCTTAAGTTCTAAGAACTTGCATTCTAGTAGGGAAGTAGTTGGCTTCCCCCTTCATCGTGTAATTCGCAAAAGAAGTCTTCTGCGCCTCACCTACGTTTATTATCACAAACGCCTTTTCAATTTCTTTTACCCATGTCTGGGCTTCTAGTGGGTCCATCATTCCTCGGAACTTAGGAGGTCCCACACTCTTAAATTCCTTGAAGGTAGTTGCTCTTGCTATCCTAGGAGCTACAGGAATCCCTCCCCCCACTTGGTTAAATGCAGCCGTTAATAAATTAACGAACTCTTACATAGTGTTATTAGGACCCCCCTAATTCTCATTATGAGACTCCGCCTCTTGGTTACGTTGTCTCCTTCTTGGCGGCATAATTCTGATTAAATAAATAAAGTTTCATTATTATCTATTTAACTACTTGGTTATCATTTTTAAATAACAACTCATACCACAACAAGCACATTAAATAAAAACGTCATTATATAAATATGCTTTCATAGTCAAAACTATTTACATCATGTTCCCTTAGCCAAAAAGCTATTACCTACTATCCCGCGATTGCCTTCAACAAAAATTTGGATTTACAAAAAGACTACCCTTTAATTATACAAAAGAGGGTTTTACGTCACTACCATATACACAAAAGATCTAACGATCTACTATCACTGTCGAACGACATTCTCATTTTTCTGATTTGCCAATATCGACACAATATCTCAACTAATGGTATGTCGAGTCTGCCCAGACTCAATGGAATAACAAGCAATTTTAAGGTTGAAATCCTCATGGGCACATTCGTGGATGTATGACATCCTAGCTATCTTCTGGTCTTTCTCAACCAGTTTCTTTCAAAGCTCTACAGCCTCTTCCTTATAGTCACGTGCCTTATCTGTCATAAGCACTTTCTCGTCGTGCTCTAACTCAAAATCTGCTTCTACAGATTCCTTCTCCTCATATAGGGGCGGTTATTTCGCTCGTATTACGTATCAACACTGATGCGCGCAGTTGCAAATTCCTATCCAACATAGCGAGATACAATGATCTCAATGCATCCAGAGGTTTTGGCTCCTGAGTAGGTACCACCGTATTAATCGATGTTACCTTTATTTCCTCCTCCACATCAAGCATCTCATTAAGATATGATGTTAACCCCATCGTCTCTTCAAAGTATTCCTCCTCAGGGATGTACTCCTCAATGTATGAGTCCTCTAGTACAACGAACGGTACCTCCGCCACTGGCATTGGTACAATTTCAACTTGGTTCACTGACTCTTCACTCAAAACGTGAATGTCTCTATACATCATGCTATCGATCGACATCTACAATAGCACATAACAAGTTAATTAGTATATAATACACAATTGTATAAGCACAAATCACATTTAGTTTATTTAAGATTACTTTTCATCTTTTAAATCTTTCGATACTGAGTTATCTAAATACCTTAATAATTCAATGGACTTGAATTTCATTCTTCGGACTTTACCTTCCTTACGAGGTTATTAGCCTAAGGTTCTTCCCCCCTTAAGTTTTATAACCTAAGGCTCTGATACCAACCTGTGACGCCCCCAAATTCGGGTGTCTTCCAACTCGACATATGGTGCTCCACTATACTAACATACATACAATCATTCCATTGAAATACAACAAAATGAATGTAATTACTATCTTCTTATTATAATCAAAGTATAATCCTTCTCAGGTTCATAAACCGATTACATTGTTCGTTGTTCATAATGTATAATACATACAAACATACTAATCTATTACACGATGGCTAGGCATCCATCTTAGGCTTGCCCTTATCTCTCTTAGCATTCTCAGGACGTTCATCCTTAACTGCAATCATATAATTCATGCAAGAAGTGAGCATAACAAGCTCAGCAAGTGTTTAACAAAGGATAACAGTAATACCACATTCGTGAATTATATGACAATTCCTACATAACTGAACAAATAGTTATGAAGTATTGTGAAACAATAATACTTTAACATTTCGTATCATCAATTCCCAAAGTATATAGTAGATTAGGAATTCTGAACCGGTCGATAAACCATGAACAGTAACTTTCTGTTTTCATTCTTGAAAAGGATATCATAGCACTAAGGCTGTACATCCGCATTACTTACGAGCACTTCTAGGTTATTAGCCTATAGTACTTTATATTGATCAACACTCATTCATTAAACATATTTACGTTTAATATTTGGCAAACTCGAGTGCCCATCGAATAATCGATGAAAAATACTTTTGTTTGTTTATAGACAAACCTTACCTTCACATCCGTACCAATTACTTGGCATAGCATAGCGTTAACATTTCTATATAGAAAGATATAAATATTAATCAATCTATATCTTACGAGTAGTCTAGCCAAATTAAATCTAGCATTGACCCTTTTTTTAAAACCAGTCGTGCAATTCAGTACAATGAATCACATAAAACATGGCTAACTTGAAGGTTAGACAAGCGTTAAGAAAACTTGCCTTTCAACGTCTTCAAATAACTTAATCGACTGACCACAGCCTTTACAGAATCTACATGATATATTCACATAGCACACTGTAATTAGCTATTAAACAAATGTTCACATTGTTTCTACCAACTTCTTTCTCTTCTATGGCTTAGTTAACTTTAGATTAATAATATAGTCAACTCGACTCATTACCCTTCGTTCCGGTTCATTACTCAACTAACGTTATTAACTGGACTCGAACATCGTTGATAAAGTACCAACTTTGTTCATCATTCATAAATTATTAACATGCATTCAATTCCTAAGTTCAATACCATATACTCTAGTATAGGTAGTATAGGAATAGTTTTAATACACTTATGATGTGTACAAACATTGCTCCTTTAGGTCCCTGAACAATCGAAGTTCAAATCCTAAGTCACTATCAACAACTTGCACTTTCAAGGCCATGCACATGGACTTCTTAGTACTAGATCAGGAAATCATTGCTACTGAGCTTAGCGATGTCTAGCTTTCTATTCTCGGCCACACTGCGGTTGTGAGACTTTATACTAACAGGGGTGTTAAGGTGCCATTTAGTAGTACCCAACTTTACTATGCCGGCGCTACGGTATGACATTTAACAATACGTCTGGCGCTGCGGTGCCAGACATCAGTACCAGATAATTTCCGTTATTTGAAAAATTTGTGAAATTCCCGGAGCCATAACTTCTTCGTTATAAGCCCGATTTGGTCCGTTCAAAAGCCTACACGTCATAAATGACATACTCTACTTGTTCATATAAGAATTCGACACTTTCGAATTCGATAACTCAAAATTCACTATTGAGTTCATTTTCTAAGCGTTCGTAAACGTTAATGAGTGTTCAATGCTCGTTTTCTTCGTTTTAAGTCAGAATCCGACGATTCTCAAACCCACAACTCTTAAATATCCTATCTCATGTGTTGACATTGAAAAAAAACATTTTCAAGTCTCACGGCAACTTTCGACCTCCAATACGGAATTTCAACATTTTTGACGTTTAACGTCTATTTCCGTGAAATTCGCTATAACTTTGTTATTAATGTTTTCTAGGCCAAATCACATGGAATACTCCATGGATTTCAAATCTACATCCTAACCAAGCAAGATGCATATATTAACGTATTGAAGAAGTTCAATCGTTTATCAACAATCAATCTCAACAATCAATATTTTCATGGTTTGAAACAATATCAAACCTCATGATTCTTATTATCTCATGACTTATAGAGATTGAATCTATGGTAAGTCATCTTTAATCCACTATACAAGACATATACCACCCATTTTATGATTCTCCATGATAAAAGAAAATTAAAAGAGATGGAAATGAAAGATAAGGAATATACCTTAAGAACTCTTGGTGTTCTTGATAAACTTCTAATGAAAAAGCTTCAAGGTAGAAGAATGGTTTAAGTCTAGCTCTCTTTCTCTCTCAAATAATCTAGGTTAAGTCTTGGAAAAACATCAAATGGCCAAACCTAGCTTCCTATTTATAGAAAATAGAATGGAGGGCAATATGGACATTACACTCCCCACCTCCTTACTATTCACACTTGGTCACCGAGTAAAATGCTTGGTGACCAAGCATTAATCTTAACTTGCACACACCAAGGGTCATCACTTGCCCTTGCCCATGGGTCATCCCCATGGGTTGCCCCATTGGTTTTACCCATTCGGTGACCCACCGGTTCGATCCACGGTTCAGTTTTCATGAATTGGGCTTAACTAATTTAACATTGGGCTTAAGCCATTAATCCCCTTGGGCTTGCTCATTCAAATAATTGGACTAATTATAATCCAATCCAAATGAATTAAAATTAAGTTTTAACTTAATTCTATAATACGAATCGTATTCTATACGTACAATTCACGTATTCTCTCCGTATAATACTAGTACGATAATCGTATTATACGTCGTATTTTCACATCGTATTATACATAGATACTAAATAGTTCCATATTTGTATAACACTCGCATTAACTATAACGAAATTCTTCTACGCATTTCATTTCCTTCTCAGAAATCAATATACTCAACCCTTAAGTTTTTAAGTCCGCATGCGAAAACTCTGTTTGCCATAGATGAAATATTATCAGATATTTCATCTTATCTCGATATTCTATCATTACGCGTTTCTCAAAATTTCAAAATAATTCCCCGAACAGAAACGGATGAATAGTGTTTTTACGAAAATTTCTCAGAAAACATTTATTTTCGTCTTAGAAATTCTAAACAATTAATTCTAGCACGTAGCCAGGTTACTAACCACGTTAGCACATTCTAGGTCATAGAACGACCTTCACATAGCTCACTCACATAATAAATCAATTAAATTCATTTAATTCACATAATCAAATAAAAATTTAATTCTCATAATAATTCGATTTTCTCGGGCGTTACTGTGACGCCCCCAAAATAGGTATACATCACCTATTCTGAGTCGCCAAATTCACGGTACAGAATATAAATTCAATCTTTAATATATAACAAGAGAGCTCTGAGTTTTAATACAATTATTGTCTTTTAGACAATATCAACTCTCAGAATAAGTCCTCATTACATTCATTGTCACACTATTTAACAGAATAGTGAGGACTACTAATACTATCATCTCGGACCGTCACTCCATTCGCCGACTAGTCCCAGCTACGTTCTCATTTCCTGAAGAGAACAGTGAAAGAAAGGGTGAGCTCAACTAGCCCAGTAAGAAATATTATAACTAAGATAATGCGAGAATAAATTATCATTAGTCCTCAACAGTATTAAACTGATAAAATACAATAGACATCAAGTTTAACTGCAGCGGAACATGCAATCCATTAAAAGGGACAAGTAAAGAATAAAGTCTATTATCTTTTATGATTTAAAAAGGTTTTTCATCATTTTTATCACTGGGACTCAGCTTAATAAATAATCCACATCATCCCTGCACTACGGCCAAAGATATTCATTAGTATCACAACCACAAATATTCATGCACTACGGGCCAAGGATATTCGTGTTTTATCAATGTTCATGATCATGCCAACAACTGTCCATCAATGCACGACTGGCCAATGAGGACTTTTACCAAATCATTTGTAACATTACGGTCATGATTTCACCGAATAATTCTTGGTCATAATCATACCAAGTACATCTACGCACTACAGGCCACAAATGTCTTTCAACAAAATATAAATATGAGGATGATGACAATGATATAAGAATTCAATAAAACAAGTTCATGAATTAATTTATTCAGGAACTAATAATGTCCAAATTGTCAACATGATACTTCTTTGTAGAGTAAAATTCAAGAATGCTCAGAAGAATATTTTCACGAAAAGATACTAGATGAAGCGCAAATATCAAGGATATTCCACTAATTTCATGGAGTATAGAAGTCAAAACTTTAACCAACTGAGTATAATAAAGAATGTAATAAAAAAAGAAATCACCATGCATGCGGTGCTTGCGATGTACAAAGTTATTCTAACGAGAATAATAAATAACGGAACCAGTCGGGCATAATACGCACCGCGGGATATTCCAAATGAATAATAAAGAATGGAATAACAATGAAAATCACCATGCATGCAAGATTGCAGATGTAGAGCAGGTTATTCCAATGTAATAATAAATAACGGAATCAGTCCCAGCATAAAACGCACGTACGAATAAGATATTCAGCAATGAATAATAAAGAGGCGAAACCAGTCCCACGTGTAAACGCATAGACATGATATTCCAACAGAATAATAAAGATTTTAACCCAGTCCCACAGTAAAACGCGTAAACGTGATGTTCCAACGAATAATAACGAATGAAATAACAACGTAAATCACCAAGTATAGGGTAGATCACAGATATCAAGGTTATTCCAACAGAATAATAAAGAATGGAATAACAGAAATTCTCTTCATGAATATGAAAAATTAATAATACCCCTTACCGTAAAAGAAACTTAATATAGAAGTGGTGAAGTAACAGAACACTTTTCTTCTTTCTCTCTATAGTTTATCTCTCTAGAGTTTCAGTGAATTCATAAAAAATAATGAAGGAATGAGCTTCTATTTATAGAAGAATGGACTGCATAGTAACTAATTCATGAACGGTCCATATTGATTTACTTTTAATCGGACGGTCCATATTTAAAGCAAAATCTTTTAAATAAAATATATTATATATATATTATATATATTAAATATATATAACTAGCATGTGTTAAAACATTCACGGGATACACTCCCGTAAACAAATTTACTTCACTCCCTCATTAGTTAACTAAACTTTACATATATATATATATATATATATATATATATATATATATATATATATATATATATAATTGTACTCCCTCCATAAAAATCGAAAACCACCCCCACCCAATTTGACAACTTGACAACTTTACATATATATATATATATATATATATATATATATATATATATATATATATATACTACCTTATATATATATATAAGTAATAAAACAAAAGCTGAGATGACTTCTCACGTAAGCATCAATAGTCAATACCGGTAGTACTACTACTTGCTACGCCAGATTCTCGTATTTCTTTACTACCTAGAAGTAGTTCAACAAGATTAATGGTAAAACTTCCGCCATTATTTTTAATAAAATATTTTTGTCATTTTCTCAATCCTACAATAATTACATTACGGGGTCCACTAATGATTGTGCCTTCGTGCATTTAATATTTTCTCATTAAAACGAATATTCCCAATTAATCGAATATTATATAACAACTTGCGTACTTTGCAAAATTTATAAATATTACCCACAACTATAACATTATATCAAATTCATTTCATAATATTCAAAAATGATAATTATAGAAAATTCAGTTTTATTCATAAAAGTTGGGATCTTATAGTTACAGTTCCTAACCAAGCAATAAGCATCTAACTTCTACGCGATGGTTTAAACTTGTCCATCAACAAAAATTATCCTACGATGGTTTTAAATTTGTCCATCATCAATGTTCTTCGTGTTCTTCGCGTGTTCTTCATTCATTCTTCATTTTAATCGATATTTTGGATTACGATTTCACTTTTTATTGGAATTCGATGGTATAAAACATCATTCCTTACTTATTTTACCCACTCATTCATATAATCCACTCGGATCATTCTAATTCATTACGAATCTTATACTTAAGAAATTTATAAAATAAACTTTTAATTCTTATTTCTTCATTTTCTTACAATTTCAACCATATGAAATCATTCCTAACTTCTTTACTCCTTATTCTCATTAAGCTATGTTTTGAAACATAAAAACTTAAGAAAAGTTAACTTAGGAGTTAGGTTTTAATACCTTTCCTCTTTATTTTTCTTTCGCTAGACAAAACCGACGATTCGCAAGCTTTTCTATTTCACGATCACCTTCGATCTGATCATTCATGCTTACTTTCTTCCTTCTCTATCTTCTCCAAGCTCTCGAGCTTTCTCTCTCTCTCTCTCTCTCTCTCTCTCTCTCTCTCTTGTTATAGGATTTTTCGAAAATCCCATTTAAATGAAAGTTAGCTTCCTATTTATAGAAAATCCAAAGCTAGGGCAAAATAGTCATTTCCCCCCCCCCCCCCAAACCTCCTTACTATTCATTACTTAAGCACTAAGTTTACTTACTCATTAAGTTTACTTGGCCCTAAAGTTTACTTAGCCTTTAAGTCTACTTAGCCTTTAAGTTTTGTGGTTCCGTCTTTCGGGTTTCGTCCGACAGTTTTAAAAAAAACTGCAATTCTCGGAATCCAAATATTTTTAGATATTTCGTCTTTCCTTTATCGATTAACGTTTAGGTATTCTTTAGATTTTCAAAAAACTAAAAAACACTTTTTAGTGTCAAACGTTTTCCTTCACGTTTTCCCCTAATGTAGCTAAGTGAATGAAAAGTACATAACAGTACTTTTCGTCATTTTTATTTCGTCCGATTTCTGCACGTTTTTCGAAAAAACTTTTATCGGCTTACTTAACTTTTCATGATATATTATCGTCAAATCTTTCGACGGAATGTCATTTCTACATACTGAACTCTCGGAATGGCTTAGGTTATTTAAACCCTAACCCTTAGGGTTTCGTCGGGTGAATAGTGGCTATTTCGTCTTTTTCCCCAAAAATATTTTTGTTCTTGGAAAATATTTATTTTCGTCTTGAAAATTCTTACTCGTTCAGTCTAGCTCGTACCCAGAATCCTCCCGACTTATAATCATCCTAAGTTCTAGAATGATTAATAAACACAAAGCACATAATATTATTAATAAAATTCATTTTATTAATAACTAATTCTTTAAACTTAAATTCTGAACAATCCAGATTCTCCAGGTTGTTACAGATATACCATAGATCCATAGCATCAAATGGCATTAAAAGTGATGATTTTCAAAACTGTCCGAGATCATGATTTGTGGTCTAACAAGTTGATGTCAGGAGCCACATATTCTTATCCGTTTATGATTCCTGTTGTTTTATGTTTTGGATCGGTAGTTTGTTATGTGGTCTTTGTTCTGCAAGTGAAATCACGGTCATTTGATGTCTAGATTTCGAGTTATTCTTGGTCAAAACCCGTTGACCGGGCATGACCAGTCAAATTCTGGGTAACCCAGAAAGTGTTAAACAGCGTCTGACAAGTTTTTGAATGGCCCATATTTGTCAGATATTAAGTTATTTTATGATGTTGTTGTAACATATTTGTAGTTTGTTGTCTGTACTATAGATCCATGCCTTAAGAACCCACAAACAGTCAACAGATCGATTGTAGCAAGTGGTCAAAGTAGGTCATTCGGCCATAACTTGAAATTCTGGAATTTCCAGAAATGGTTTTTCATGAGCTTCTGACAAGATTTGACCGAATTAAATCTGGCTAATGTTTTAGATTTGGACTGAGATGAGGATAGTTAGTTGTTCCTTGTCATGTATACTACATGTTTGAACCATAAAACTACCAAAATAATGATCAGAACTGAGATTAAATTGAACTAGAATATGGCCACTCGAACTGCCTGGGTTTCTGGAAAACCCAGGTAACGTCTGACAGGGAGTTTGATTGCCCAGATCTTCATGGTGTTGTGTGATATGACCTATATTGTTGGTGTTCGTTGTAGTGTGACACTACAAGATCCTACTTTTAGCTTGGATAGAACATGCAAGAACCGTGATTAATGTGTCGTCAAACTAAGGACCTTATACACTGAGCTGTCAGTGTTCTTGAGGCTCAAGAACACCAACAGCGACACTTAGTGTCGCTATAGGCTATAGGGAAGGTTTTTAATATTTTTAATTTCTAATTTTCTGGAAATTAATTAAAAATAGAAATAAATTCTAAAAATTACCAAAAATGATTTTAATAATTATTTTAAATTATGAAAAATAATTTTTGATAATTTGGAATATTTTTCATTAATAATTATAATTATTTGAATATTAATGATATTTAATTTATTTAATTATTGTATTAAATAAATTAGAGAAAAATGATTTTAATATTATAAAAATCATTTTAAATAAGAATAATGTATTTAAAAATATTTTAAGTTATAAAATATAACTTTTAATATTTTATAGAATTATCATTAATAATTTAAGATTAATGGTATTAGATTTATTTAATTATTATATTAAATAAACGAATTAAAAATGATTTTAATATTATAAAAACATTTTAAAGAAGAATAAAGTTTTTAAAAATATTTTGAATTATAAAATATAATTTTCAATATTTTTGGAGAATTTTCATTAATAAATTAATATTAATGATATTAGATTTATTTAATTAGTATATTAAAGAAATGATGAAAAAATAATTTTATTGATTTAAAAATCATTTAAAATGAGCAAAGTGATATAAAAATATTTGTAGTTATAATTAATGACTTTTAATATTTTGATGATAATTTCATTAATAGTTAAATATTAATGGTGATGATTTAAAAATGATTTTAATTATTTTAAAAATCATTTAAGTAAAATATTGATGATTTAAAAATATTTTAAGTTATTAATAATAACTTTAATATTTAGAAACGTATAACATTAATTTTTTTATATTATTAAATATTAATGATGATAAGATTATTTGATAATTAAATCATTTAAAAATGATTTAAGTGTTTAAAAAATTATTATAAATTATAATAATTATTTATAAATTATTAAAAGCTTCAGAAAAATATTATAAAGGATAATTAACTTATCTAAAATAATATTGAAGCTTAGAGACCAAGTTTAATTGACAATAAATGTGTTAATTATCGAATAGGGTGACCAGAACACCGAGAATAGATCGAAGTCCAACCAGACTGAACTAGTTAGACTTAATAAGTGTTTATATAGGTTATAAACACTGATGTGATTATGTGGTAATGTGATTATGTGATTATGTTGCTTATTCAACTTATTCGGCTAAAGTTCATTCATCAATAACTTATTAAATGTTCTTAACAACAATCCCCCTTCTCTATCAATCCTATCATAGAAGAGATAAAGATAATAGGTATGAGTCTTACCCTTGAAGACTATTACTTCACTTCACTTTGGAAAATCTAGCAAAGGTTGAAGTGGCTTATAAGTGCTTATGTGGCTTATTCTATCTACCAAATAAGTTGCTTATCTTGAGAGGAGTTGGGAGAAATTTATCAAACAACAAATGAATTGTGAAGCTTGGTATTTATAGGCTTGGCTAAGTTAGGGTAGAATGGTCATTAAGATATCCCACCTCCTTAACTAACCTCCTTAACTCCACCTCCTTACTATTCATCACTTTACAACTAAGTAAAGTTGGCTAGCACAACACTTGATCACCACACAAAGTTCTTGCCCATCAAGTCTACCCACATTAACATGGTTTGCTCCATGGATTATGGCTTATCATTGGGCATGCTAATTAATCTAGCTAATTCCTTATTGGGCTTCCATTACAAAAGTTTGGACTTATGATTTAACAAACACTTGGGCTTGAGTATCACCTTCTATTGGACTTCTATCATTAAGCTAATAATCCTACAAGTCCATTACATTTAATTAACAACTTAACATATATACACCACGTATAATTCTCGTATGCTAGCTCGTATATTAATCCATAATATACATTATTTCATTCTCCATTTTTAATAGTATAATACGACGTATTATACTTACGTTCATTACCTCGTACAATGCTTACACATCAAACAATTACAACTTTCTTTCCTTAACGCTTAATAAACCTAACGTTCCCAAATTAGGTCCGCATGCGAAATATTACATTTTCCATACTTAAATTATTTTTACATAATCAATCTCACCTTGATATTATAATGTTACGTATTTCTCGGAAATTCAAAAATAATTCCCGAGCAGAAATCGATGAATAGTGTTTTTCAGAAAATTTCTCGAAAAACTTTTATTTTCGTTTTTGAAATTCAAACACTTTAATTCTTCCACGTAGTTAAAATACTACGATGTTTCGGGGTTTCTAGGTTATAAAACGACATTCATCTTATGAATACATAATAATAATAATAAATAATATTATTTTATTCATTATTATAAGTATTTATAAAAGGTTCGATTTTTCGGGGCGTTACATTTTCTCCCCCTTATAAGGATTCTGTCCCCAGAATCTCGCTATATATATAAAAAAAATTATACAAATAATTGAGGGTAATTCTTTTTCATCATTTCTTCTAACTCCCACGTTGCTTCTTCTGTATCGTGGTTCTTCCATATCACCTTCACCGAAGGTATAACTTTATTTCGCAGAACTTGTTCTTTTCTATCGATAATTTGGATCGGCATTTCCTCGTACGTTAAGTCCTTCTCGATATGAATAGGTTCATATATTATCTCGTGCTTATAATCTAGCTTATAAGGATGTAACACGGATACGTGAAATACATTATGTATTCAATCTAGGTCTAGAGGTAATGCTATCATATAAGATACCTCACCCACCCGTTTTAATACCTCAAAAAGTCCTATAAACCTCAGACTTAACTTTTCCTTCTTTCCAAAACGTATCTTTCCTTTCTAGGGAGATTGTGACGCCCCCAAAATAGGTATACATCACCCATCTTGAGTCGCCAATACATGGTACAAAATTCAAATACAACTTAATTATACAACAGTCGTGTAAAGTACGACAAAATACATGATGTGAGTTTTAATGCAAATATTGCCTACTAGACAATATCCACTCCCAGAATAAGTCCTCAATACATTTATTGTCACACTATTTAACAGAATAGTGAGGACTACTAGCTAACACTATCATCCAGAACATTACTTCGTTCCTCGACTCATCCCAGCTACGTTCTCATTTCCTGAAGAGAACAGTGAAAGAAAGGGTGAGCTCAACTAGCCCAGTAAGAAATATTATGACTAAGATAATGCAAAATAAATTATCATTAGCCTCCAACAATGTTAAACTAATAAAATACAATAGACATCAAGTTTAACTACAGCGGATCAAGCAATCCATTAAAAGAGTCAAATAGAGAATAGAATCTACTATCTTTTATGATTTAAAAAGTTTTTCATCACTTTTATCGCTGAGACTCAGCTTAATAAATAATCTACATCATCCCTGCACTACGACCAAGGATATTCTTTAGGGTCACGACAAAAAATTCCATGCACTACGGGCCAAGGATATTTATGTATTCATCAATGGTCATGATCATGCCAACAACTGTCCATCAATGCACTACGGGCCAATGAGAACTTTTACCACATCACTTGTTACATTACGGTCATGATTACACCGAATAATCCCTGGTCATAATCATAACAAATCCATCCATGCTCTAGAGGCCATAGATGACTTTAAAAAAAATATAAACATGAGGATGATGACAATGATATAAGAATTCAATAAAACAAGTTCAAGAATTAAGTTATTCAGGAACTAATAACGTCCAAATTGTCAACATGATACTACTTGTAGCCTAAAATTCAAGAACGCTTAGAAAAATATTTCCATAAAAAATACTGGATAAAGCGCAAATATCATGGATATTCCACTATTTTCATGGAATATAGAAGTTAAAATTTTAACCAACTGAGTATAATAACGAATGGAATAACAAAATAAATCACCATGCATGCGGTACTTCGCATAGACAGGTTATTCCAACAAAATAATAATAATGTAACTGTGTCGTGAAAAAATCACACAATCGATAGGATGTTCCAATAAAATAATAAAGAATGGAATTACAATGTAAATCACCATGCATGCGGTATTAGCGTATGTATGTGTTATTCAAATAGAATAATAAATACGAGAATAATAAAGATGAACCGAATTAGTCCTGTAAAACACACGAGCATGTGATATTCCAATGTAATAATAAAGACAAAAAATAAAGACGGAACTAGGTCCGACGTAAAAGCACGCATACAGGATGTTCCAAATCTAATAATAAAGACAGAATAATAGAGATTTTAACCAGGATCTCATAGTAAAGCACGCATGCGGATGTTCCAAATCGAAATAATAAAGATGTAATAATAGAAGAATGTCACCAAGTATAGGGTAGCAGCGTGATCTGAGTTATTCCAATGTAACAATAAGAAATGGAATAACAACGCCTCTCTTCATGAATACAAAAGAATAATATTCTTTACCGTAAAAGAACTGGATATAAGAGTAGGAAGTAGTAGAGAATACTTTTCTATAGTTTTTCTATAATTTCTCTCTGAGTTTCAATGAATTAAGAAAATAATAAAGGAATGAGCTTCTATTTATAGAAAAATGGAATGCATAGTAACTAATTCATGAACGATCCCGATTGATTTACTTTTAATCGAACGGTCCATATTTAAAGCAAAATCTTTTAAATAAAATATAATATATATTATACTTATATAACATAATGCAACTTAATTCAAACCACTAACAATATAATATATATATATATATACACATGCTAAATATATATATATATATATATATATATATCAACCACTTATTTTTTTCTCCCCCATAACCAACATCAATCCCCCACACACCCAATAATCAAATTCACTACATTCTTACCCATCACTATCACACTATCACTTTCAATCTTTCTTTTCCCCCACCATTTTCCACTCACATATAATATATATATATATATATATATATATATATATATATATATATATATATATATATATACACACACACACACATCATATATAACAATTCCTTCCCCTATATGTAACCCCCATTTCAAAAATCAATCCTTCAACACATATGGGCCCCAAATGTGGACCCCACCTTTAAATAATTTTCTACAGATTATTTTGAAAAATGGGTAAATAGGGGTCCATAAAATAAGCAAAACTTCATAAAAATCACCTTAATAATTTTAACAACATTTATCATCTTTATTATAATTCACAATATTAATCGACCAGGTCGTTCCTAGGAAAGAGGGGGCTTTCCAATAAGGATTTCTCCCTATTGGCGCGCAATTAGGTGACCAAACCTCTCCTTGGCAGAACTTCTAGACATCGTTAATATTATAATTTATAATATTAATAACTCTGTCATTTTAATTATTGATTTAATAATATATAAAATATAGACAATAATTGAATTAAATAACGTGAGATACTATGCAACAATTACTATAGCAATAATTGAACAAAACTGAGTGACTTCTCACATTAGCATTAATAATCAATACGGTGTGCTACTATGCAACCACGCGTATTACTGTACTTTTACTACCGAGTAGTTCAACAGTATTAACGGTAAAACTTCCGCCGTTATTTTCAATAAAATAATTTTGTCGTTTTCTCAATCCAACAATAATTCCGTTGTGGGGTCCACCAATGATTGTGTCGTCGTACGAATATTCCACGACACAAAGAATATTCCCTGACCAATCGAATATAATACAACAACTTGCATACTTTGCAAAATTTATAAATACTACCCACAACTATAACATTACATCAAATCCACACCATAATATTCAAAAAAATATTTCGAAAAATTTAAATCTTTATTTATAAAATCTGGGGTCTCACAATCTCCCCTCCTTATGGAATTTCGCCCTCGAAATTAGGGTACGTACCTGGCATGTCGAAGAGGTAAGGATACCTTGATTTCATTTCAGATTCTAACTCCCAGGTCATTTCCTCAACATCGTGATTCCTCCATAACACTTTGACATGAGGTATAACCTTGGAGCGTAAAATATGTTCCTTCTTTTCCAAGATTTGAACAGGTACCTCTTCATACGTAAAGTCTTCCGCTATTTCATCTGGTTCTAACTCAATAATGTGGTTCAGATCTTTCACATATTTACGTAACATGGATATGTGAAAAACGTTATGAACACGAGACATACTTGGCGGTAAAACGAGTCTATAGGCCACAGTTCCTACTCGATCGAGGATTAAAAATGGGCCAATGAATCGAGGATTGGGCTTTCCTCTCTTTCCAAATCTTGTAACTCCTTTCCATGGAGCAACACATAACAACACATGATCTCCTATATCGAATTCCACGTCCTTTCGATGAAGATCAGCATAACTCTTTTGTCGATCTTGTGTGGTTTTTATACGTTGTCGGATTGTTTGAATCTTATCCGTAGTCATACGTACCAACTCCGGTCCCAACAACGTTGCTTCACCCACCACATCCCAACATACTGGAGAACGACACTTTCTTCCATACAATGCCTCGAATGGAGCCATGCCAATACTTGCTTGATAACTATTGTTGTAGGAAAACTCCACCAATGGTAAGAACTTATCCCAACTTCCCTTGAAATCAAGGACACAGAGTCTTAATAAATCTTCAAGAGTTTGAATAGTCCTCTTTAATTGTCCGTCCGTCTGAGGATGATATGCCGAACTAAATCGTAAGTCCGTGCCCATAGCTTTTTGCAAACTAACCCAAAATCGTGAAGTGAATCTTGGTTCTCGATCAGAAAATATGGATACTGGCATACCATACAGTTTTACAATTTCATTTATGTACATTCGAGCAAGACGTTCAAGTGTATAAGTTTCTCGTATTGGTAAGAAGTTAGCAGACTTGATCAATCTATCAACAATGACCCAAATTGCATCAATGCCTTGAGAAACCTTGGGAAGACCAGTAACAAAATCCATTGTAATGTGCTCCCACTTCCATTCTAGAATTTCAAGTGGTTGCAATGGACCTTTTGGTACTTGATGCTCCGCCTTGACTCGTTGACAAGTTAAACACCTTGAGATAAACAAATATTATCTCTCTCTCTTCATATTGCTCCACCAAAATGTATGGCGAAGATCACGGTACATTTTAGTACTCCCAGATGGATTGCAAAACGGTGTGTTGTGCGCCTCTATCATGATTTTATACTTTAAATCGTGGTCGTTAGGGACACAAAGTCCGAGTTGACTTTCAAGTATTCCTTCATCATCGATTCTTGCTTCCTAAGATAGCACCTTCTTGCAGCTTTCTTCCTCATACGCATCAGCTCCAGGTCTGTAGTTTGAGCAGCTTTAACTTTATCAATTAAAGTCGGTTCTACTCGTATATTCGCCATCATCACGTGAGTCTATGGAGTCTTTATCTCTATCTCCATTCTTTGCAAGTCACACAAAATGGGCCTTTGCGTTGACAATATCGCACTCGTACCCGCATATGATCTTCTACTCAATGCGTCCGCTACCACATTCGCTTCTCCAGGATGGTATTGGATGGTATGATCCTAATCTTTCAATAGTTCAAGCCAACGTCGTTGTCGCATGTTGAGTTCCTTTTGAGTGAAGAAATATTTGAGGCTTTTATGATCCGTAAAGATCTCCACTTTCTCCCCATACAAGTAATGCCTCCAAATCTTTAGTGCGAAGACAACAGCTGCCAACTCTAGATCATGAGTAGGATAATTCCTCTCATATTCTTTGAGTTGTCGAGAGGCATAGGCTATGACTTTCCCATGTTGCATGAGAACACATCCTAACCCTTTGCTTGAAGCATCACTGTATATAACAAATCCCTCAAGGCGGATGGTATTGTCGAACAGTCTTTGAAATGAGTCTCCTCTTGAGTTCTTGAAAACTCTTCTCACATTCTCGTTCCATCCGAACTTTGTATCTTTCCGAAAGTCAAATTTGAGTTAATGGAGTAGCAATTCGAGAAAACCCTTCTACGAATCTCCGATAATAACCTGCTAAACCAAGAAAGCTACGTACTTCGGTCACTAATTTAGGTTGCTCCCAGCTTTGAATAACTTCAATCTATGCTGGGTCAATAGATATTCCATGACTTGATACCACGTGCCCAAGGAATGCTACTTCCTCAAGCCAGAACTCGCATTTCTTCAACTTGGCATAAAGCTTATATTCACGAAGCTTTTGGAGTATCAACCTCAAGTGTTGTTCATGATTTTCACGGGTTTCGGAATATATTTGGATGTCATTAATAAAGACGACCACAAAGTGATCCAAATATTCCTTGAATACTCGGTTCATCATATCCATAAAGGCAGCAGGAGCATTAGTCAATTCAAAAGACATGACTAGAAATTCATAATGCCTGTACCGAGTTCTGAAAGCCATCTTTGGAATGTCTTCGGTTCTAATCTTCAACTGGTGATATCCGGAACGAAGATCAATCTTTGAAAAGAATTTGGCTCCTTGTAACTGGTCAAACAGGTCATCAATACGTGGCAATGGGTACCTATTTTTGATGGTGACATGATTCAACTCCCGATAATCAATACAAAGTCGCATACTCCCATCTTTCTTCTTCATGAATAGAACAGGAGCACCCCAATGAGAAGTACTAGGATTAATAAAGCCAATGTATAACAATTCCTGCAGTTGGGTCTTTAACTCCTGAAGTTCAATAGGAGCCATTCGATATGGGGCCTTGGAAATGGGTTTTGTACCTGGTTTAAGGTCGATACAAAATTCAATTTCACGCTCTGGGGGTAGGCCAGGAAGTTCTTCAGGGAATACGTCTGAAAATTCATTAACAATAGAAATATCATTCAAAACTGACATATTTTTATTTAGATCCGTGACATGAGCTAAGAAAGCTTGACATCCATTTTTTAATAAACGAATAGCTTTATGGCTTGAGATAACAGTGATTGATTTTAACTGGTTGGTTGCTTGAATTCCCATAATAGGTTGGTTAGGAATATGAAAGCTAACAACCCTACGAAAATAATCAATTTTTGCATGATGTGTAGTTAACCAATCAATCCCTAGAATTACATCAAATGCAAGTATTTTCAATGAAATAAGATCGACAGATAACGTGCGTGTGCCGATTTGAACTAAACAAGGCTTATAAACCGTGGAGGTAATGAAGGTTTCTCCCAACGGAGTTTCAACAGATAAATCAAAGTCCAATCTCTCTGGAGTCAAATTTAAACATTGAGCGCAATTAGGAGAAATGAAAGAGTGGGTAGAACCGGTATCGAATAAAGTATAAACTTCGCTAGAGTTTATGATAAGCTTACCCGTGATGACCTCATTCGGGTTCCTTGCTTTCTGGGAGGTCACAACAAACGCTCTCCCTTTCATTACTGGTTTTGACTTTTCTGGGGCGTCCTTTGGTGCCTCCATCCTAGCTGAACTTGTCTTTGGTGAACGACAAAATTGGGCTAGGTGACCTTCTCTTCCATAATTATAACATGCTTTGGATGGCATCGCACAGTTGGGACTGATGTGTCCCTCTCCTCCACACTTGAAACATATGATAGGTGGTCGTTCTCCTTCCTTAACGACAGGTGCTGATGCTGACGTCTTTCCATCATTGTTGAATCTCCTATTCTTGAAATGTCCATTCTTATTATTTTGGCCATGATTACCACCGAATTGGTTACCATTTTTGGCCTGTTGATTTCCTCCACGCTTGTTGTCACCGCTTCGATGACTGCTCTCGCTAGTATTATTACTTTGTCGGTTGCTATCTTTTGGTTGGGATGACTCATTATCACGCTCCAATAATTGAGCCCTATTAACAACATCTGAATACAAACATAGTTTATGAGAGATAAGATATTGACGTATCTCAGGTTTCAAACCTCTTAAAAACATTCGCGTCATTCTCTCCTCATTATCAACCAAATGGGATGCAAATCGGGACAACTCGGCAAACTTGACTTTGTACTGCGACACGGTCATGTTATTTTGCTCCAGTTTAATGAACTCTACCTCTTTCATGTGACGAATACTTTCGGGAAAGTACTTGTCGTTGAACAGTTCCTGGAACTTCTCCCAAGACATATTTAGTGCGACAGGTTGAGTACGCTTTACAGATTCCCACCAGTAATTTGCCTCTGCCCGTAACATGAAGGTGGCAAAGGGAACCTTTTGCTCCTCGGAGCATCCCAAGACATCAAATATCTTGTTGATCTGTTTAATCCACATCTCCGCCTTAAGTGGTTTTTGCTCTCCAAAAAACTCTGGTGGTCCTAGTTCCTTAAACTGCTTCGCGGTGACCGTTCGAGAGTTGCCAGTGTTTCCACCTGTATTTTGGATAGGAGCCGCTCTCGCCTGATGTTGCATGAATTGCATAAAGCCTCTGAACATTCCATCGTTCATCATTAGGTCAGTGTTGTTGTTTGCCTGAGGGATGTCTCCTTCCTGATGCACATTATCCTGATTATTGATTTGTGGAGACTCAACGGTCTCCTGTGCTCCATTGATGTTCTCAACATTCTCGGATGCCATTTTCAGATACTGCCACAAAACAAGGGTTAATAAACATATCACATATAATCCCTATAATCTGACCAACCAATTAAATAACAAAAAACTTAGGTAGGTCATACTAGCGAAAGAATTCCCCGTCTCTCCCCTCCTAGTTCTTGTCTCACATCTTAGCCAGGGATCATATCCCTAAGTTTTGATACCAACTGTGACGCCCCCAAAATAGGTATACATCACCCATCTTTAGTCGCCAAAATTCAAATACAACTTAATTATACAATAGTCATGTAAAGTACGACAAAATACATGCTGTGAGCTTTAATACAAATATTGCCTACTAGACAATATCCACACTCAGAATAAGTTCTCAATACATTTATTGTCATACTATTTAACAGAATAGTGAGGACTACTAGCTAACACTATCATCCAGAACATTACTCCGTTCCCCGACTCGTCCAAATACCACGTTCTCATTTCACAGAGAAAAAGTGAAAAAAAAGGGTGAGCTCAACTAGCCCAGTAAGAAATATTATGACTAAGATAAGCAAAATAAATTATCATTAGCCTCCAACAATGTTAAAATGATAAAATACAGTAGACATCAAGTTTAACTGCAGTGGATCAAGCAATCCATTAAAAGAGTCAAGTAGAGAACAAAATCTACTATCTTTTATGATTTAAAAAGTTTTTCATCACTTTTATCGCTGAGACTCAGCTTAATAAATATTCTACATCATCCCTACACTAAGGCCAAGAATATTCTTTAGGGTCACGACCACAAATTCCATGCACTACGGGCCAAGGATATTTGTGTATTCATCAATGGTCATGATCATGCCAACAACTGTCCATCAATGCACTACGGGCCAATGAGAACTTTTACCACATCACTTGTTACATTACGGTCATGATTACACCGAATAATCCCTGGTCATAATCATACCAAGTCCATCCATGCTCTACCAGGCCATAGATGACTTTAAAAAAAATAAAACATGAGGATGATGACAATGATATAAGAATTCAATAAAACAAGTTCAAGATTTAAGTTATTCAGGAACTAATAACGTCCAAATTGTCAACATGATACTGCTTGTAGAGTAAAATTCAAGAATGCTCAGAAAAATATTTCCATAAAAAATACTGGATAAAGCGCAAATATCATGGATATTCCACTAATTTCATGGAATATAGAAGTTAAAATTTTAACCAACTGAGTATAATAACGAATGGAATAACAAAATAAATCACCATGCATGTGGTACTTCGCAAAGACAGGTTATTCCAACAGAATAATAATAACGGAACTAGGTCAGGTGAAAATCACACCGACATGATGTTCCAACAAAATAATAAAGAATGAAATAACAACGAAATCACCATGCATGCGGTATTTCCCATGTATGCGAGTTATTCCAATAGAATAATAAATACGAAACAATAAAGACGTAACTGTGTCCTGTAAAACACACGTATGTGATATTCCAATGTAATAATAAAGACAAGAAAAAGATTTTAACTAGGTCCCAAGAAAAGCAAAAGCCTGATGTGATGTTCCAATGGAATAATAAAGATGAGAATAATAGAGATTTTAACCAGTCCTAACAGTAAAAGCACAAATGTAATGTTCCAACGGAATAATAAAGATGAATAATAGAAGAATTTCACCAAGTATAGGGTAGCTCATGTATACAAAAGTTATTCCAATGAACAATAAGAAATGGAATAACAACGATTCTCTTCATGAATACAAAAGAATAATATTCCTTACCGTAAAAGAACCTGGATATAAGAGTAGGAAGAAGTAAAGAGAATACTTTTCTATAGTTTTTCTATAATTTCTCTCTGGAGTTTCAGTGAATTCGTAAGAAAATAATGAAGGAATGAGCTTCTATTTATAGAAAAATAGAATGCATAGTAACTAATTCATGAACGGTCCCGATTGATTTACTTTTAATCGAATGGTCAATATTTAAAGCAAAATCTTTTAAATAAAATATATTATATATTATATATATATATATAAATTATATTTATATAACATAATTCAACTTAATTCAAACCACTAACAATATAATATAATATATATATATATACACATGCCAAATAAATATATATATATATAATATCAACCACTTATTTTTTTCTCCCCCATAACCAACATCAATCTCCCACACACCCAATAATCAAATTCACTACACTCTTACCCATCACTATCACACTATCACTTTCACTCTTTCTTTTCCCCCCACCATTTTCCACTCACACATATAATATATATATATATATACACATCATATATAACAATTCCCTCCCCTATATGTAACCCCCATTTCAAAAATCAATTCTTTAACACATGTGGCCCCCACATGTGGGCCCCACCTTTAAATAATTTTCTACAGATTATTTTGAAAAATGGGTAAATAGGGGTCCATAAAATAAGCAAAACTTCATAAAAATCACCTTAATAATTTTAACAACATTTATCATCTTTATTATAATTCACAATATTAATCGACTAGGTCGTTCCCAGGAAAGAGAGGGCTTTCCAATAAGGATTTCTCCCTATTGGCGCTCAATTAGGTGACCAAACCTCTCCTTGGTAGAACTTCTAAACATCGTTAAGATTGCAATTTATAATATTAATAACTCTGTCATTTCAATTATTGATTTAATAATATATAAAATATCGACAATCATTGAATCAAATAACGTGAGATACTATGCAACAATTACTATAGCAATAATTGAACAAAACTGAGTGACTTCTCACGTAAGCATTAATAATCAATACCGTGTGCTACTATGCAACCACACGACATTCTTTGTTTCTTTTACTACCGAGTAGTTCAACAAATTAACGTGTAAAACTTCCGCCGTTTTTTTCACTAAAATATTTTTGTCGCTTTCTCGATCGATAATAATTACATTGTTGTGGGGTCCACTAATGATTAGACTGTCGCATTTAATATTCCCCACACAAAAGAATATTCCCCGACCAATCGAATATAATACAACAACTTGCATACTTTGCAAAATTTATAAATACTGCCCACAACTATAACATTATATCAAATCCACACCATAATATTCAAAAAATATATCTAAAAATTTAAATCTTTATTTATAAAATCTGGGGTCTCATAGAGATACTTTTAGAAATACGTACGAACCTACTTCAAATTCTCTATTCTCTCTATGCGAATCCATAAACTTCTTTTGTCTGTCTTGAGCTGCTAGAAGACGCATTTGTATCTTCTTTACAATATCCGTTGTCTGTTGCACCAATTCTGGTCGCAACATTCGGCGTTCTCCTACCTCATCCCAATATATTGGCGTTCAGCATTTCCTCCCATACAAAGCTTCGTAAGGCGGCATACCTATGCTTGCATGATAACAATTGTTATATGCAAACTCTAATAATGGTAGATGATCATCCCAACTACCCTTGAAATCCATGATGCAAGATCTTAGCATATCTTCTAACGTCTGAATTGTTCTCTCGCTTTGTCCATCCGTTTGTGGATGATACACCGTACTCAAATTCAACTGCGTTCCCAACTGCTCTTGAAGACTCCTCTAAAAGTTTGACGTGAATCATGGGTCACGATCTGACACAATCGATACTGGTACTCCATGTCTAGAAATTACTTCCTTAATATAAACTCTAGCTAATTGATCTAAGTTATACTTGACCCTTATTGGAAAAAAGTGAGCCGACTTCGTCAACCGGTCCACTATTACCCAAATCGCATCATACCCTTTCGTTGTAGTCGGAAGTCCTACCACAAAATCCATCGCGATATTTTCCCACTTCCACTCTGGAGTTTCCAATGACAATAGCAAGCCACTTGGTCGTTGATGTTTGGCCTTAACTCTTTGACAAGTCAAGCACCTACTCACATACTCGGCTATCTCTCTCTTCATGTTCGGCCACCAGAAACTCTGTCGAAGATCTTGATACATCTTAGTGCTACCAGGATGAATCGAAAACCTTGAACTACAAGCCTCTTGTAACACCTGCTCCTTTAATTCTGTCTAATTCGGAACCCAAATTCTTCCTTCAAATCTTAATAATTCCTCATTATCAAGACTGTACTTAGTATCTTTTTCATTGGCTAGCCGGTCCTTTATCCGGCCGCACTCATCAGTTTTGAGTTGCACCTCCTTAACTATCTCTACGATGGTAGATTGCATCTCCGTTGTAAACAACATTTGTCCTACTTCACTTGGAAGCTTCACTTCCAACTCCATCCTAGCCATCTCTGTTATTAACTCAGTTTGAGCAGTTAACAAAGGCAACTTTTCCCGACCCTTCCTACTTAAGGTGTCGGCAACTACATTGGCTTTCCCAGGGTGATACAGGATTTCAAAGTCGTAATCCTTTATCAACTCTAGCCATATCCACTACCTCATATTCAACTCCTTCTGTGTGAAGATATATTTTAGACTCTTGTGGTTCATATATATCTCACATTTTTCTCCATAAAGATAATGACTCCATATCTTTAGAGCAAAAACTACTGCGGCTAGTTCTAGATCATGAGTAGGGTAAACTTTATCATAATCCTTCAACAGCCTAGATGCATACGCAATGACCTTACCATGCTGCATGAGCACACAACCAAGTTCTTTATGCGAAGCATCACTATATACTACAAAATTTAATGTGTCATCAAGCAATGACAAAACAGGCGCTTCACTCAACCTCTTCTTCAGTTCTTGAAAACTATCCTCACACTTGTCAGTCCAAGTGTATTTCACCGTCTTCTTTGTCAAGTTAGTCAACAGAGTAGCTATCTTTGAAAAATCCTGGATGAATCTCCGATAGTAACCCGCTAACCCTAGGAAACTCTGCACCTCAGTCGGTGTTTTCGGTTGTTCCCAATTCATCACGGCTTTCACCTTCGCTGGATCTACTGAAATCCCCTCATGATCAATAACATGACCTACAAATTGTATCTTCTCCAACCAAAATTCACACTTAGTGAATTTCGCATACAACTTCTCCTTTCTTAGTGTCTCCAATACTAATCTTAGGTGTTCAGCATGATCTTCTGGTGTCTTAGAATAGACTAAAATATCATCTATAAACACCACTACGAACTTATCAAAATATTATTTGAACACTCTATTCATCATATCCATAAATGCAGCTGGTGCATTTGTCAACCCAAACGACATTACCAGGAACTCGTAATTACCATAACGATTCCTAAATGTTCTCTTTGGTACATCCACCTTCCTAACCTTCAACTGGTGATACCCCCGTTCTTAAATCTATTTTAGAAAAATACTTAGCCCCTTTCAACTGATCAAAGAGATAATCGATCCTAGGCAATAGGTATTTATTCTTTATCGTTAACTTGTTCAACTCTCGGTAGTTGATACACAGTCTTAACGATCTATCCTTCTTCTTGACAAATAGTACCGGTGCTCCGCATGGCGAAACACTCGGTTGAATGTACTTCCTATTTAACAGTTCTTGCAACTGCACCATCAACTCCTTCATTTCCACTGGCGCCACACGATATGGTGCCCTGGAAACTGGTGCCGCTCCTGGCACGATGCCTATTACGAACTCTGTCTCCCTATCCGGTGGAAGACCCAGAAATTCACTCGAAAATACATCGGCAAATTCTCTCACTACAGGTATTTGTTCCATAGTTGCTACCACTCTCTGGGTATCCACAACATGGCATTGGTAACCTATACATCCCTTTCTAATTTCCTAGTTTGTGTCATGGTTAGACAACATGAACGTCCCAGCGATCTATTACTGTAAAATACTACCTAAAGTTGTTCTAACGTCTTAATATTCACACATTTCTTTTGAAAATCTATAATTGCCCCATGGTTCACTAACCAATCCATTCCGAGAATTACGTCGAACTCTCCTAACTTTATCGGTAACAAATCTACCAATAATTTACAACCCCGTATGTCTACACAACAACTTTTATGAATATCCTCAACAGGAATTATCTCTTCGCTCGCTACCTTAATATTTAAAGGTATAGGCAACTTTTCGAGAAGTAATCCTAATCGTCTAGCAAAATCGCATGCTATAAACGAACAAGTAGCACCCGAATCAAACATCACGTAAGCATTTGTGTCGTTGATTGGAATATTACCTACGATGACGTCCCCTGATGCAACTACATCTTGGATTGTCATGTTAAAGGTATGGCCCATCTACCACCTTCCCATTTATCTTGGTCCACTAATAGCTAACATACCGCTTATTAGTGCCCCGGCTCGTCCGTCCTCCCTTCTTGGCAGCTTTGCCATGTGGTTTCATTGAACCACACATAAAGCATCCGTGATTCTTCTTTGACTCGTAAAATTAGGTGCAATGTGCCCTCCCATCCATTAGGCCAGTAACGTAAGGCCTTCCCTTGAGATGAGACTCTAAGTGAGTCTTCCCACCAGTCTTGCAGGCCTCCATTCTTCTTTTTGGGTCTCCTTGCTTCACTCCGATATTCCCAGAGCTAAATACCTTCCTCTTCTGACCCTTGCCACTACCACTGGCTCCCTCAATCTTTACTCCCCCATCTACTTTACCCTTGCTCTTCTTGTCCTTGTGGTATTGACTCAGAGCCTCACTACCACCCTCGGCAATTATCGCCTTCTCTAAAACGGTTCCAAAAGAAGTACTTTGGAATATCGATATACGGTTATAGAGCCAGGGTTTCAAGCCCTGCTCGAACCGTCGCGCCTTCTTCACCTCAATATCCTTTTGGTGTGGAACAAACCTTTCCAGTTCATTAAACTTGGCGGCGTATTGAGGAACCATCATGTCCCCTTGCTTTAACTCGAGAAACCGCATCACCATCCTCCCTTGCATGCTCGTGGGAAAATAGTTCTCGAAGAATATCTCCTTGAACCTCTCCCACGTCAGATTCACTATCCCGGCCCTAGCCTGATTAGCTTCCCACCAAAAGTTGGCCTCTCCCTTCATCATATAGGTCACAAAAGCAACCTTTTGGGCCTCGTCGACATTTGCTATCACAAATGCCTTCTCTATTTCCTTAAACCACGTTTGGGCTTCAATAGGGTCCGTAGTGCCTTTGAACTCCGGCAGACCCACACTCTTGAAATCCTTAAAGGTAGTAGCTCGTGCTACTCCTGGATTTACGGGGATATTAGCCCCTGTTCTATTAAAGGCAGCTGTTAATAGGTTAACAAACTCCTCAGACGGGTTAACTTGACCTCCTCCTCGGTTGATTCATGTTAGCACCTTGATTACGTGTCACTCTTCTCGGTGGCATTTTGCTGATACAATAAACACATTTCGTTATTATTCCTTTCGTTATTAGTTATCATTTAATATTAAACAATAACCCCAACATCCATAACTCATTACTTTCCATAAAAAGGACTTATATTCATTCTTTGTAGTATAATACTACATCAGTTACATACACAAGCTAAGCTGATTACATTACTTTCCCGCTATCGCTTTCCAAAAATTGGGATTTACAAAAGACTACCCTTTACTATACAAAAAGGGCTTTACGTCACTACTAATTACAAAATATTTACATATTACTCTAGCTACTACTAGTCTACATTTGCCTCAAGGCATCAGTCTTGTCCTCTATAACCATCTGAAGTTCTGCTTTCAACTCCTTAACTTCCTGATAGTAATGGATATTTCTATCCAATACTGACATAAACAGAGACATCATTGACCCCATAGGAGCTATCTCCGCTGCTATAGCCACTGGATTAAAAGACACTGTCTCTACTTCTTCTTCTATCATCCCATCGAATACTGACATGTAGTTAACATCATCTGAGTTTTCAGACTCAATAACTACCACCTCCGGATCTGCTGCTATGGGGTTTGGTAAAACCTCTATTTGGTTCACCGATTCTTCACTAATAGCCTGACCATCTACAAACATTTCGTTTACTCCTGACATCTACACAAAATAATTAAGTTGATTAGTACACGTCAATAGAATAATAAAAACACATAACATAATCACAATGCATTTTTATAAGGTTATTTTCTTCTTGTACTTCTTTGACTTCTCTTAAGGTTATAACATAAGGTTTTTAATCCCCCTAAAGTTTTATAACCTAATGCTTTGATACCAACCTGTGACTCCCCCAAATCCGGGTATCTTCCAACCCGACTGATGGTGCTACACGGTACTACCATTCACACATACATTCAATTGAAAAGTCTTAGAAGAACGAATATGTCTTCTCTATATCCAAAATAATATTACATTTCCCAGGTTCTTTAAAACCCATTCGTTTATTCTTGTCATAATATTCAATATATTACAGACATTCAACTATTCTATTACATAAGTAATCTAAGGGTTCATTTTCGCCTTGCCCTTGTCCTTGCCTGAGCCTTCGGTCCGCTTGATCTTAGCTGTGTTCATATGGTTCAAGCAAGAGTGAGCATGACTAGCTCAGCAAGTACTACAATTCTAATAAACAACATGCTTGAAAACATAGAACTCATATATCTTTAGTAACTGAACAATAGTTACGAAGTACTATCGATAATTCAAAATAGAACTTCTTTTCATTCAAAACATTTTTCAACAACAATATTCAGTAGAATATCAACTAAGGCTCAAGACTATGAGCAGTTCATAATTTCTTTTAAAAAGACAACCCAAAGACTAAGTCTCAGTAAGTTCTAAGATAGCTTACGAGCACTTCTAGGTGATCAACCCATAGTACTCTATGTTGATCAACACTACATTCATTAAACGTGTATACGTTTAAGTTGTGGCAACCTCACGTGCCTATCGTTAAATGACAAAAACATTTTAGCATACTTGGTCTTTGATTGAAAACCATACCAATATAACTCGGTAACTTTAATCATGCTTGACAAAATCATAATATAAGTCTAGCCGAAAGAATTGTCTTTAGACTTCATCGTTAAAACTTCATGCGAAAGAATACATGAATTACACAGCTTGTCCAGACTGAACTGGAATAAGGGTTAGAATACTTGCCTTCAGCGTTTGCTTATTGATTATCACACGTACACTTTAAGTCTCTAAGTCTCTACAATACATGATCATATATCATACCACATTAGGCCTTGTATAATCAAATAAGTATACTATTATATCTTAACCTTCATCTTAATCTAAATTTTGACTTAGATCTGTTATTATGGTTTCCAGCTTTTCATTATGTCATTCACATTACGTTCATCTTTAATTTATTATTAACCTTCAATCATCATACATTAAGTGTTTAACCATGCCTTAACAATGTTATGCTTATACCTTAGTTCATTACTAATAAGTTTTCTTTCATTCTATACTTGAAATCTTTATTCTCTGGCAAATTCTTAGGTCTGGCGCCGCGTCACCACACATCACTCTTCTTCTCGCGCCGCGGTGTGAGTTTACAGTAAGCAAGCCTCAGACTCGGCGTTGCGGCATCACTCATTGGCCTTGGGTTGGCGTCGCGGCGCCAACTCTGTGCCTCAGACAGTTTGCAAAGTTTAAAAATTTTATGAAACTCCCGAACCCATAACTTCTTCATTATAAGTCTGAATTGGCTCGTTCAAAAGCCTATGGTTCACAAATTACATACTCTATGCGTTTATGTAAGAATTTTATCTATTTGACTTCGTTTTCTAAAATTTCACCTATTAGTTCATTTTTAATGAACACGATAAACGTTCGTGAACGTTCAACGCTCGTTTCTTTGTTCTAAGTCAAAATTCGGTCATTTTTGAGTTCGCAACTCTATATTGCTAAATATGACTTGTCTCCATCAAAAACCAACGTTTCCAACTTCAAACACAAAATACGACTTCCATTCCGAGAATTTCACGAACTCGATGATAACTGCCCAATTGTGTGAATTCCGGCAAAACTTCATTACTAATCATTCTAAATGGATTTTAACCAACACGTGAACATTTCAAGTTTCTTAATACACCAACTTATTGACAAAGTAGGTTTTGACTTATTCTCATAAGTCAATGACTTATTTAACTTATGAACTACAAATTCTCATGCTTATGACTTACTATGAACATAAGTCCATCAATCAATGTTCTCATACTATATTGAACATACTAGCATCATATGACAAACATATGACAAGTTCTTCATGATTCTATCAACTTATTAGAGTTCATGTTGCTTATTTAACTTATTCAGCTAAAGTTCATTCATCAACAACTTATTAAATGTTCTTAACAACAATCCCCCTTCTCTATCAATCATATCTCTTCCAGATGACACAGGAAATTTTGTGGTATATAGTGATGCGTCGCACAAAGGACTTGGTTGTGTGCTTATGCAAAATGGCAGAGTCATTGCGTACGCATCAAGACAACTGAAAGATTATGAGAAGGGTATCCAGACCCATGACTTGGAGTTAGTCATAGATAGTTTTTGCTTTGAAAATCTAGAGGCACTATCTCTATGGGGAGAAGTGTGAAATATATACGCACCACAAGAGTCCTAAAATATATTTTACACAAAAAGACTTGAATATCTTGCCAAAGAAGGTGGTTGGAGTTAATTAAGGACTACAATTGTGAAATTCTATACCATCCGTAAGGAAAATATGGTGGCCAAGGCCTTTAAGTAGAAAGGGCCTGGAGAAACCGATGTTGTTAACAATCAGACAGAGGAGTTAATTTCAAAGAATGAAGAAGTCGGAATTAGAAGTGAAGTATCCTATGGAGATTGATGAGAAAATATTTCAGATGCAATCTGTATAACCCTCTTGGATAAAGTTAAGGAGGCTCACTTGGAACGAAGAATGTAAAAATGTGACAAAGAAGATATCTGAAGGAACCGAACCAAGATTTAAGATGGATAAGGAAGGAATACTGAGATTTGATAATAGAATTTGGGTACCGCCAGTTTAAGAGATTAAGGAAGATATTTTAAGTGAGGCTCATAGTTTACGATATTCGATTCACCCTAGTAGTACCAAGATGTACCAAGATCTTAGACAACATTTTCGGTGGCCGAATTTGAAGCGTGATGTTGCAGAATGTGTTGCCAAGTGTCCGACACATCCGAAAGTGAAAGCGAACATCAAAGATCGAGTGGATTGCTACAACCGTTAGAGATCCCGAGTGGAAATGGGAACATATTACAATGGACTTCGTGGTTGGCCTTCCGACGACTCGGAAAAGGCTACGACGCAAAGATGGGTTATCGTTGATCGATCGATCAAATCGCACACTTCCTTCCGATCAAAATAAGATTCAACTTAGATCACCAAGGCGAGGCTATACGTAAAAGAGATTGTTTTGAGGCACGGAGTTCCTAGATCAATTGTTTCGAGATAGGGATCCGCTTCACATCAAATATCTGGAAACGCCTTGAGAATGCATGGATACGCAATTGCGAATGAGTACATGACTTACCACCCTCAAATGATTTTACGAGTGAGAGAACGATTCGAGACATTAGAAGATATGCTAAGAGCCTATATGATGGACTTTAAAGGAAATTGGGATGATCACCTACCATTAGTAGAGTTCGGTTACAAAAAAACAGCTTACCACGCTTAATATTGAATGCCACCCTATGAAGCGTTATACTGATAAAAGTGCGAAACTCCGCTATATTGGGATGAAGTTGGCGAAAAGACAACTACTAGGCCTGAAATTGGTACAACAAACAAAGCAGACATAGTCAAGGTGATTCGAGCAAGATTAATGAATGACTCAAGATAGATGTAAGAAATATCTTGATCCACACCGTAAGAATGTTGAGTTCGAACCAGTAGTTATGTGTTCTTAAAGGTCTCTCCTTGGAAAGGAAAGATCGATTCTTGAAAGAAGGGAAAATTGAGCCCAAGATTCATCGGACCCTTTGAAGTTCCGAGAAGGGTCGAGAAGTCGCATATGAGGTAGCCTTACCTCCATCTCTAGAGAATGTCCACAATGTTTTCCATGTCTCGCCCTTACGACCCTACAAATCCGATTACAAACATGTGATTGAATATGAACCCCTACATTTCGACAAAGACTTGTCTTACGAAGAAATTCTCGCTCAAATTATCGAATCGAAAAGAACAAGTTCTGAGAAAAAAAGTAATACCTTCTGTTAAGGTGATTTGGAGGAACCACAACGCTGAAGAAGCTACATAGGAACTCGAAGAGAATATAATGAAGAATTATCCACATTTATTTACTTAGATTGTTACATGCGATTCTGGGGACAGAATCTTTGTAAGGGGGGAGAATGTTACGGGACAAATTTTTGAGTTGTGATTCTGGGGACAGAATCCTTTTAAGAGGGGAAAGATGTGACAACCGTAATTTTGTAATTTGATTTTAATATTTATTAGATTGAATAAATATTTTTTGATAAATTAATTATTAGATTAATTAATTAATTGATGAAGTTGTGATAGATTAATTTAATTATATGTGTTATATTTATTAAATTAATGTGGAGAATTTTTATTATTCGAAGTATGTGATTATTTGAGCTTATTGAATTAAAAGAAATATATTTAATAAGCCTATGTTATTTCAATTAATAAAATTATTAATTAGAGATTTAATAATTTAATATTATTATTAAATGAGAAATTAAATATATGACCGTGTGAATTTATGAGAAGTTATTATATTTTATTTATACTAAATAAGATATTTGATTATTGTTCAAGTGGGTGTGACATGAATTAACTATGTGATAAAGTTTTATTAAATTAAATTGTTTTTGAAACCTATTATAGCTAGGCAAACATGGCACTAAAGGGAGTTGGGGCCAGTTAACCCATGACTGGGTAACTGACCACCAACGCATCAGTTGTTCATTATTTAGTTTACGTATTCTTTTATTTCTTCTTCATTATTTGCCTAAGTCTAGAAAGCATAACAGAGAGAAATACAGAGAAAGAGTTGAGAAGTTAGAGTTGTTAAGAGGATTGTGAGAGTCATCTCGAGAAGAATTCATCTTCCATTAATTATACTACGGGTAATTCTCCTTCCCAAATTCTATTTTACGTCATTAAGTTTTTATAAGAAAATGGCTTTCAAAGTTTCTGTAAAGCCTCTGTGATTGAGAAAGGAGTAATATTTATGAGTTATTTATGGGTTAAGATGTATCAAATCATATTTTATATATATATTGCATGATTCCATATCATCAGTTTCATAATATTACATCGTATATGATTTCTACAAAATTACAGAGTATGGGTTTTGGCCTTATGGCCTTATACGTGATATTTTATGTATTGAACATATATTATCCCTAAATTTTACACTCGTATATTATTATGCATGTTGATACGAAGAGACCAGAGTTTAAATAAACGGATTCGGTGTTATAACAAATCCGTAGTGACAATTTTCATGTTTTATTTTCAAAACTTTCAAGAACTTCAAGAACAGTGGAAGTAAATGTGTTGATTTTGCAAATTATGTGTCAGAACTTGTTAAAAATCATGCTAGATGGGTTAACTAATCATTATATATGTATTACAATGATTGGGTAAGTCTAAATTGCAAAAAAATAACTAATTGGAAGTTATGACCATATTCATGTATAATTTTACTCAAGATTGATTTTTGGCCTAATTTGGCCTTGTTATGTTAATGAATCGCAGAATCTATGAAACCGCAAAAAATGAGCTCAGGTAACCCAAATGCATGCGTTACTAAACTAAATTACACCGCTTTATTACGGTTAAAAAAAAATAAATATTTGATGAAAATTATTATTAAAATATTTATAAATTAAATATTTTAATTGAGATATTTATGGAATAAAATAAATATTTGATGAAAATTATTATTAAAATATTTATAAAATAAATTAAATATTTTAATTGAGATATTTATGGAATAAAATAAATATTTGATTAAAATTATTATTAAAATATTTATAAAATAAATTAAATATTTTAATTGAGATATTTATGGAATAAAATAAATATTCGATGAAAATTATTATTAGAATATTTATAAAATAAATTAAATATTTTAATTGAGATATTTATGGAATAAAATAAATATTCGATGA
This sequence comes from Panax quinquefolius, assembly GCA_020205615.1. Classification (NCBI taxonomy): domain Eukaryota; kingdom Viridiplantae; phylum Streptophyta; class Magnoliopsida; order Apiales; family Araliaceae; genus Panax; species Panax quinquefolius. The sequence continues at coordinate 4,595 of JAINUW010000432.1, read as the reverse complement.
AAATTATTATTAAAATATTTATAAAATAAAGTAAATATTTTCATTGAGATATTTATGGAATAAAATAAATATTTGATGAAAATTATTATGAAATAATTTATTCGAGTGTAATAATAGTAAGAGAATGAAAATATTCTAATTTAATTAAGTAATTAAATTAGAAGGGTAATTATTTTTTAAATAAAGTGGAGTTTATATTAGATAATTAAGTGAAAATGTAACTAATGAATGTCGTGAATACATATGGTATGTGTGTGTAGATTTGTGGTGAACTAAGTAGTAATCGTTTAGCCTACGCACGAGGCAAGTTTCCTAACCCTACTTGTCATTACTGTTCAAGTTATTAGTTACCTCGAGTAAATTATCGTTACTATTATTCAAATTCAATTGTTATATTAAAGATTTATTATCTTTTCAAAGCATGATTCAGTTATACAATAATTGTTCTATTGTATACTTTTTGAGATTATTATTCAAATCGAATATCATTATTGTTGAACCTTATTAGACTAGTGAACTTTATTGATTCAACTAGTCCTTAATTGATGAACGTTCTAAATTTCAGAACCCTTATTGAATTATCCAAACCAAACTTCCTTCTATGCGGCACTCGAATGTCAAATCGAGATGAACAACCCTTCAAAGGGATTTACTTATGCATTAGCGTTAAGATATTGTGCACAGTATGGTACTAAGGGATGATCCCCCTAAGTACGAGAAGAAAGGTCCATAGTCTTATGAATGTTAAAGGTTTCAAGTATAACCCTTGATAACCTAGGACATAGTTCAAGGTCTTATGACCCTCAGAATTCTTTTGATTCTTGTTATTCATTCTTGATTCAAAAGTTGAGCTTTCATTCAGATGTTTTTGATTTACTCGCATGTTTTTATACTATTATTTCATTATTATACTTGTGGGCAATAGTGCTCACTCTTACTTAATAATAACATTGAAGTAAAGAACGAAAGAACCGATGAACCTTTCACTAGTAAAGGCAAGGGCAAATTTAGCAAGTGATGAAGACTTGTTATTTTTATTAGATGATGTATTTATGTTTAAAACTTGAGTTATTGATGTTATTTAAGACTTATTTGTTTATGATTCCGCACAAATGTTTAAGGTTAGTTTAACTTGGGATTGTATTATTATTATTTAGATGTTGTAACCCTTAAGGGGAAGATTTTTATTCTATCTATTGCATGGCTTGCATTTATTATGGGTAGATAGATAGATGATATTTGTCTGAAGAACACCAAATCCTGTGGAATTGAAGTATCCGGATTTAGGGGTGTCATGCGAGTTGGTATCAAAGTCGTAAGGTTATGAACCTTAGGTGGGGGAAAAACCTTAGGTAGTTGCCTTTGTAGGAGATCGAGAACATAGTAGTGGTAAACTCTTATCGAGTTCTAAGAAATGAATTTCTAAATTCATTAAAGATAATAAAAGACTTTATGTGCTTATTTGTTAATCTATGTGTTCGCTAGCACGGATTAGTAACTAAAACTTAAAATTTTGTTGTCAGGATGTCGGATATTGGAGGAGCTAGTCGAGCTGGGGAGGAGGAACCCCGATTACCTATAGAGGAGGAGCCCCGAGACATTCATGTCGTCAGGGAACACCTTGTACAGAGAGAGTCATCTGCGATGATCACTGTCGTTGGTCAGGAGCATGAGCCAGAGACTGATCCAGAGGAGGATCCTGAGGAAGAGGAAGAAGAAGAGGAGTTCCCACCGAACTCCATTGATGCAAAGATGTATGACGCACTTTATGATCGTAACGTAGAGTTGTAGGATACTGTTCGGGATTTGACTGAGCAAGCGGTTAGTCAGCAGATTACTATTGAGCAGAAGGATAGAGAGATTGTGACTCTTCACACACATTTAGGAAATATGGAGTGGGATCTGGTTCACGAGAAGGGTCAGACCGAGGATAAGTCCACAGAAATAGAGAAGTTAAAGAAGGATCTGAAGGAGACCTCAGAGAGGCTTGCCATAGCAGAGGAGGGAAAGGTACGAGAGAGTCACGCCGCGTCTTGATCGTCTGCGAAAGATGATCGCCATGCGAAGAAGGCTAAAATTGAGGAGACATACTCTACACTACAAAATGCAATGAATGTGGTCCAAGATCGAGTTAGGAAGTATCCAATCCAGTTTGAGGATCTACCATCATATATGCTAGTTCGTAGAATGATGTGCCGCAACATGGAGGAGGAACGTAGCAAGGCTATCCAAATACACTTGACGCATGTGAAGGATAGAATTTGTTTAATTATGTGAAAGACTTAATTAGTTTTTATATGTAAATTCTGACGTGTTTATGAACGAAAGAATATTTGAATGTTTTAAATCCTGTGGATTCTTTATTCCAGGATAGTTGATGTAAATAGTAGTTATGCTATCGTTTAATGTTAAAACTTTGATTTGAATGCAAATATATCAAGTTGTTTGAGATGATGTGTTAAGTGATATGTTAAATTGTTGAGTAATGCCTTAACTATTTAGAGAAATAAATAAAGTTCAAATAAAGCGTTTATTTATTAGAAAAATGCTGCCAAGAAGACGACCAAATCGTCGACCAGCCCAGGAAGGGTCAATGAATAACAACAACACCACCAATGCTGACCCCGTTCAGCAGTTGGTGAATTTATTGGCTGGAGCAATTAACAATCAACCACAAGCCCCGCCAAACACTACGTTCAAGGATTTCAAGGCGGTGGGACCGCCAGAGTTTAAAGGTTCTATGAACCCAATCGAAGCTCAAACATGTGTTATGGAGATGGAGAAGGTGTTTGACGTCGCCAGAGTAATGGAAGACCAGAAGACCGCATATGCAACATTCATGCTGAAGTCTGAAGCCAGCTATTGGTGGCGGTAAAAACAAAATCACGGGAGGAGAAGATGTAATAACACGGAGAGATTTAAGGAGATGTTTTTGAGATGTATTTTCCGACTAGTTCTCAAAACCAAATGGAAGTTCGCTTTTGGAGTTGAACAGGGAATATGTCCAGTAGCGATTATGCGGCAAGGTTCAACGAATTGGCTAGGTTCGCCCCATATCAAGTGCATATCTTGACGAGAGAAACGAAAGACGTTTGAGCATGGGATCAAGCCTCAGTTGTATAGCGAGGTGTCATGTTCCAATTGAACACTTTTGCTGGAGTGTTAGAGAAGACCATACTACATTTGAAGGTGGAAGCGATGCAGTATCTAAATATAATCAGGATCAGAAGAAGAAAAAGAGTGAAAATGAAGGAATTAACAAGACTAGTGGAAGTAACACGGGAGGTAATAATAATCAGAAGAGAAAGTGGTCCGATAACTCGTCAGCTGGAAGTCAACAAGGAGGGCAAAAGAAGAAGATTGAAGCGTGCTCAACCTGCGGAAAACTCATCTGGGAGTTTGCATGAAGGGAAAACGAGTATGCTACAATTGTGGTCAGGAAGGCCACATAGCACCTAACTGTTCTAAACCAAAGAAGGGTGTGTGCTTCACTTGTGGCTCAAAGGATCATCTTGCAAGGGATTGTCCTAAGAAGGGATCTGGAGGAATGTGGATCGAGAGAATAGAAAACAACGATTGGAAGCACTTTCGACTATCATAGGACCAATCAGAATAACCAACCAATCGACCGACCGCCAAAACATTCAATATGACAGTTCAGGATACAGTGCAGTCTCGCGATGTGGTGTCAGGTATCATTTCGATCAATAAAGTTAATGCTTATGTATTATTTGATTCGGGTGCTACTTGTTCATTTATATCCGATGACTTTGCCAAGAACTTAGAATTGCCTAAGGATGAGTTAGATGAGTTAGAATACCCCATGAACATAGAAATTGCGAATAGAAATTATTCTCATTAAGTATGCGTGCACAAGAAGCGTAGAGTGGATATTAAGGGTAACATTATGAACGTGAGATCTTATCCCTATTCGACTTGGAGAATTGATATTATCTTGGGTATGGATGGTTATCCAATTATGGGTGGTAATTGATTGCCGGAAGAAGCGTATTAACCTTATGACTCACCAAAGGTTGTGTTTTATGGTAGTAAGTCGCCTGAGACAAGCGAGTTGTCGATGATGATGCGGAGCCGGAAGTTGTTAAGACAAGGTGTGTAGGATATCTAGCTTACATAGTCGATATTCGTAAAGAAAATCCGAAAATAGAGGAGATACCAGTAGTGAGGGATTTCGCAGACGTATTTCCGGATGATTTGCCAGGACTTCCACCTGATAGAACGGTTAAATTCATGATCGATTTGGCTCCAGGAACGGTTCCAATATCGAAGGCACCATACCAAATGGCACCGATAGAGATGAAAGAGCTGATGGTTCAACTACAAGAATTACTAAACAAGAAGTATATCCAACCAAGCGTATCACCGTGGGGAGCGCCGATTTTATTCGTAAAGAAGAAAGATGGGACAATGTGGCTCTGCATCGACTATAGAGAATTAAATAAGGTCACGATCAAGAATAGATATCCATTACCGCGAATCGACGACTTGTTCGATCAATTAAAGGGAGCGAGATACTTTTCAAAGATAGATTTGAGGAGTGGTTATCATCAACTGAAGGTGAGACCAGAAGATGT